>FR989962.1:11948419-12498419 GCA_905404175.1 Anthocharis cardamines | reverse complement strand
CGGTGACCTGCTATGTTGCTGGAATTGTCGAGATGGTCCTTCCATTTCTGGAGGACCCGATCTTTCTCGACTCCTCTCCACTCCCTGATGACGTCGGGAGGAGGTTCTATTCCTCTTCTTCTGCTTTCATCTCTTTGCCAGTAGATGCTGGCCAGCGCTTCCGCCTCTATGTGCCAGGGGGGTGTTCCCGCAAGGACGCACGCTGCATCGCAAGATACCGTGCGATACGCCCTTGCGACCCTTATTGCCATGACTCTTTGCGACTGGCGCAGCATAGTGCGATTTTGAGCGCACAGTCCGTCGGCCCAAATTGGGCACCCATAGAGAGCCTTGGCGCGAATGACCCCGGCGAAAAGCCGCCGGCAGCCCGCGCCCGGACCCCCCAGGTTCGGCATGATCCTTCGCAGCGCCATTGCCGTGGTGTTAAGTTTTGGAGCGAGCGCCTTGAAGTGCTCCTTGAAGGACCACCGGGAATCGAGAACGAGCCCGAGATACTTCAAGCTCGACCCGACCCCGATGTCCACTCCGCTTACGACTATCTTTGCGCCCGCAGGAGGAGCCCTCCTGGGGCCATGGAAGCAGATCGCCCCCGATTTCTCGAGGGCGACCCGCAATCCGAGTGCTCGGATTTTTGCGACTACATGCGCGACACCTGCAGTTGCTAGGAGGCATGCCTCCCTAAAATCCTTTCCTTTTGCGGTGACGAGGGTATCGTCCGCATAACAGACAACCCCAACGCCCCGCAGCAAGTTACCCCTAAGGACCTTGTCGTATCCGATGTTCCACAGGAGTGGTCCTAAGACTGACCCCTGTGGAACACCGCACGCAACCTCACGTCTGCCCCATCCGTCTTTACCAGGGTAGATGATCGAACGACCTGTCAAATAAGAGCTAATCAGCCGCCGTAAGTATGTCGGTACCCCATGGTATGCGAGTCCTTCTTCAATGCACTTCCATGGCAGGGTGTTGAAGGCATTGGCGATGTCCAAGGACACCGCCAACACCACGCCGCCCTGTGAGATGGTGTCCTCGCACAGGTCCCTAAGCCCAGCGATCGCATCGATGGTGGACCGTCCTTTGCGGAACCCGAATTGGGTGTCCGCCAAGTCCGGCCCGATTGTCGTTAGGTGTTTCACGACGCGGGCAGCTATGACACGCTCTAGGAGCTTGCCCGCCTCATCGAGCAGAACGATGGGCCTGTAGGACGATGGCGACTCTGGTGGTCGGTCGCCTTTCTTCAGCAGGATCAGCTTCCCCACCTTCCACCTGTCAGGGAAGCTACAGGTCCTTACGCAGGTCGTCAACAACTCCCTGAAACGCTCGTCTAATCCTTGATTTAGGGCTTGCACCCAGACTTTCCCTAATATCCCGTCCGGACCGGGGGCGGTGTTTTTTCCCTGCAGCTTGAGAACGGCTGCACCTAGTTCGCCGGCCGACACCTCAGGAATTTCTTCCTCCAGTGCCGCCACGACAGGCGGTCCGTCCGGGATGGAATTTGCCGCGGTCGGGGCTGGGAAGAGAGTCGAGACTACTATTTCTAACAGAGCCGGCTCGATGGTGGAAGTGAGCGGCGGGGCCCAGGGGCGCAGCTTGCTCATTATGAGCTTGTACGGCCGTCCCCATGGGTCCCCCTCGAGCGTTGAGAGTAGCTCTTCCCATGCCCTCTCCTTGGATTCGCCAATCTCGTTCCGGAGTGCCCTCTTAGCCAGTTGGTACGCTTCGTACAGTTGGCGTTCCTCTTCCTCATCTCGTCCGACTTGAGGACGTCTCCTGTATCTGGTGTAGCGGCGTCGCGCCGCCACGCACGCCGTTCGGAGGGCCGCGAGTTCGTCGGACCACCAATATACCTGCTGACGTGGTGGCGCAGGGCGCGAGCGGGACATCGCTGCGTCGCTTATTTCCCGCATCACGTCTCCGAACCATTGTGCCTCCTCCTCAGCCGAGGTGTTGTCCGGCCTTGGGCACCATGCTCCGACAATGGAGGCCTCTAGGAGGGCGTCTTTGTCCATCGTTTTGAGACTCCATCTTGGACCTATCTCTGATGGTATCCGGGTGGGGACTCTGCTGTTGGTTGTTGGCAGTGGGAGAGTGTCGAAACGGATGTAAAGATGGTCTGACATCGTTTCGACCTCCGTCTGTACCTCCCAGTTATGGGTACGACTTGCCATGGAGGGGGTCGCGAACGTCACGTCCACGACCGAACCGCCTGACCTACGAACACAGGTGTTTATCGAGCCCCGGTTTACGACGACGAGATCTTTTGACGCGAGCCACTCGACCAACGTGTCGCCTCGCGCGTCCGAGACCGGGGATCCCCATGCCGTGGACTTGGCATTGAGATCCCCGGCCACGATCACGTCCTGCGTGCGACTCCAGTCCACCAGCAGTTCTACCTCTGCTAGGAAACCTTCAAACTCGGCCAGGGTCTTATTTGGCGAGAAGTACACCCCTACCACGGTGGTGTTTCCTAGTTCGGCAGATACGCAGCCGTTGCCTCGTCTGACCCGTCCTATAGTCGGGGAGTTCTCGGCGGGAGTCACGACAAGTGCAACCAAACCGCCGGAGTCTCCTAACCAGTTGTTTCTTTCTGGAACCACGTATGGTTCCGAGACGATCGCGATGTTGATCCTCCACTGTGCCAGGCTCTGGAGCAAGAGGTCCTGAGCTCTGGCACAGTGGTTGATGTTCGCCTGTAGGAATTTTAGGCCCGACCTAGACATTGGAGGTGTCCATTGCCTCTCCTTCGACACCCGCGTTCGGTGGCGGGTTGGCGCTGGCGCTTGCCTTGTTGTTCTTGTTAGGCGCCCTCCTTGTCATCTTTGCGCTGGGGGCCGAACAGCTTTTGCCCCCCAAACGATGGTCTGCTTTTTTCCCCGCTGTCGAACAAAGAGCGCAGTGGGGTTTAGCAGTACAACCCGCGGCACGATGGTCTGCGCCGCCGCAACGATAGCATAGCCGGCTGCGATCTGCTTCTGCAGTGCAGCGGCTTGCCACGTGTCCACTCTGTAGGCATCTGAAACACCGGAGTTCGCGAGCCTGAAGCAAGCTCACTCTGGCCGACACCCATCCTATTAGAAAGCGGCCCTCAGCCACTTTTTTGGCGGCTGTAACAGGGCAACGCACCCATGCCGCGCTTAGTCCGGACCGGTCTTGACGGACCTCGCCGACCTTCACCTGCTCCGGTGGGCATTCCCCTGTCTTAGCCACAGCGTCTCTGATCTCATCCGCTGTGACGCTGTCATCCAGTCCAGACACCTTGAGCTCTGTTGACTTTACCGGCCTGGCAACTCGAACTCCGCTGTCGCCGTACAGGTCTTTTAGTTTGGAGGCTAGATGATCAGCCTTCTCGCCGCCGTCTTTTCCGGGGATTTGGATAATAGTAGCCCCGGTAGCGGCGCGCCGAAACTTGACAGCCTCGATTCCCATCTCTTTGAGGTCAACCTTATTTCTCGCTTCGCGGAGAGCCGTCGCATAAGTGAGCCCCTTCTCCTGTGCCTCGGGCGGCAGCGTCAGAACGACTGCCGCCAGCCGGGGCGTCCGGAGCTTGGGCTTTGTTATTGGAGCTGACTTCCGCGCATTTGATTGTGCGTTGCGCGGTGCCGGTGTCTTCTCCTGTGGCGCACGAGGCGCCCTCTTCTTGGACCGTTTCCCTCCATCCACGGTGGTCCAGCCTCCCTCGATGTTGGTTGGGGCTGTTGGTGGGGGGGGTCGAGGTTGAGTAGAGGAGGAGGGGGCAGCAGCTGGTGTGGCCGCCTCTGCAGAAATCCTTGTTTTATTTCTCTCCTTCCTGCTCTTCTTCTTTTTGGCCTTCTGCCTTCCTACTTCTTGTGGCTCGGTGCGTTTGTTGGTCTCGCGAGCCGTGGTTACTGGGGCCCCCGATGAAGGTGGGGCCGCAGCGCTGTCCTTATTCGAGGGGCGCAGAGCAACACCCTCAGACTCTGCCCTGCGCCTATCGGCAGCCAAAGGCGGTCTAATCCTTGGGGCCGGGCCGAGACGAGGCTCCAGGCCCTCGATACGGGCGTCAATTCTCGCCCCGACGCGACTCATGATCCTCGCCTCCAGCTCGTCCAGGCTCGGTGTCTGTGAAGGCTCCGGAGTCCTTTTGACGTACGACCGAAGCTCCTTCATTTCATTTTGGAGCGCCTCCACCTGCTTTCGGAGGCGCTCGTTGTCCGAACGGAGGTCTCGCGTCTCTTCAGAAAGAGTACGTTGGGCGAGCTCCGCTATGTCCTGCCTAAGGTCTTTGATGGCATTTTTGGCGGCGTGTATCCACCGGCCGCTGATGCCCGAGGACTTGGTGGCCACCTTCTCTACTACGCCAAGGCTGGCCTCAATTCTACCTACGAGGTCCGCTGACTTATCCTCGCCCTGTTCCGACACCAGGACGGAGGATAGTGCGGAGCGTGTTACGCGGGCTTCGGCTTCGGAGGCTAACAGCTCCTCTTCCGCGCGAACCCGCAACTCCTCCCTTTGCGCCTTTAAATAGGCGGACTTTGCAGCAGCCAGACCCACGTACTCACCAGTAGTGGGCGGCCGGCCTCTTCCTCTCTGGGGCGTGCCAACTTTGGACGGAACAGACGCCTCGCTCGCGCTGCTCTCGCCGTCGTCGGACACTCTGCCCCTTTTTCGGGTTGCCCAGAATCCTCCTTGGAGGCTGGAACCCCTCGATCTGACACTGACCATCGAAGCCGTCGAGTCCGACAGGCATCCGAGGTCAGCATCCCTCATTACAGAGGTTGTCGGAGTCACACACGGAGTGCGCTCCAAGACTACTCTGACTTCCTTTGTGGCCGCGTCGCACGACCCCTCCTTACGTTCATCTAAGTTTTTTGCTTTGGTTTTTACTGCTGAAGAATACATTATACGAGAAAGAGAAAATTAGATCCCACGAGTATGGGGGAAATACACTGTCCACCCGGGCGGAGACCCCTGCACCCGGGTAACCCTAATACCGCTCGGAGGTCGGGAGGTATCCGAGGGTTGGCCGCTAGCGACTGATTCGACTCACCAGCCACCCGTACGCAGTACCTGCGCACGGGCCCCCGACGTCACGTAAAGTCCCGCAGAACACCACAACGCCGAGAATTGAGGGTTTTTTATTGAGGTTTTCCTTCCTCGCAGGGCCGGCCAATGAAGGCAAGCCCCCCTGGGCTCGGCGTGCCGCTAGACATGATCAACAGACACACGCACGAGCTAACAGGTTGCCCGACGGGGAGCCGAAACCCACCCAGCGACTGTTTCCACAGCCGCCAGACCCGCCGCGCCGACGACTTTGCAAGTCGACCATACACCGTGCCGAAGCACCTCCGGACACTCAAGAAAAAGCCAAGAGGCCCAGAACATCAAAAGGCGTAGAAACGCCCAAGCGCAGAAACACAGCGCTCACCACCGGCCGTTTTACAGCCCCGAAATGGGGCCGAGGGCACGCCCTGAGCCCACCGTTTTGGTCCGCGCCGGTCGGGTGTCGGAAACCCAACCAGTACCCCTCCAGAGCGAGTAGAGGGGCCCCCTATCCGCCACCTGGGGACGCGCCCGATGGGAGATCGGCAACTCCACACGGGAACCTAACCTAACCTAACCTTTTTTTTTTTTTTTTTTTTTTTTACCTGGAGAAACCCATTTACAGGCTCCCGCACCGGGGCAAGATGGTAAAGTGGTGCGGGGAGTGTGGGGGTCGGGTACAGGCGTTCCCCAATACCCACTAAAACTCCAGGGCCCCTTCATTCACGCTGAGTCGGCTAGGCACGGTGTCGGCTTCGCAGCTTTAAGCCGTGCCGTCGCCTGCGTGTTGCCGCGTGGCGCATTGCAAGTGCGCGCGGCTCTGCTATGCGCGTGTGTAAAAGACACGCGCATTTCACCTAACCTAACCTTTTTTTTTTTTTTTTTTTTTTTTTTTTTTTTTTTTTTTTTTTTTTTTTTTTTTTTCTTGGTGAAACCCATTTACAGGCTCCCGCGCCGGGGCAAGATGGAGAAGTGACGCGGGGAGTGTGGGGGTCGGGGCCGGAGTGCTATGGCCCCCCTACCCACTAAAACACCAAGGCCCCTTCTGCGCGCGTATGAGCCGGGTACCGGTATAATCCTGTTAAGGACTGCTCACCCGTGGCCCGGCTCGCGCATGCCGCGTGGCGTCGCAAGACGCGCGGCTCACCTTGGCCGCCACAAGAGTGACGGCGGTTCTCCTAATATGTACATATGTACAAATTACGCATGCAGCGCGGAAGCTGCGTGCGAATCGCCAATGGCGCCACCACACCGGTGCTGAAATATTTACAAAATGCCGCGTGGCACAGCGCGAGCTACGCGCGGCTCTCCCCAGGGCACCGGGGTAGCGCCGAAGACCTTACTGAGGCGCCAGCCCCGACATTAAAATATGTACAGACTATGTACAATTTGTCGCGTAGCGCACAAGTGCGCGCGACTCGCCTCGCAACATCGGACTGGCGCCCTGCACCGATACAAAGTACCAGCGCGAAGAAACTATATACATATTTACACCTAACCTATATATACAATATTTACAAAGGCGGACCCAAGCGACCCGCCGCAGCACGAACCCGCAGCAGTGTCGCCGGGTCCTCAAACACTCGCACTAAGCGAGGTGGGCGTGGGCCGCCCTCTCCTCGGACCGGCCTCCGTAAAAACAGTGGCCGGTCGGGTCGGGCCGACTTAATCAAGCCAGCCCTCGGACCGGACTCCGCATCCCATTACGCAGAGCCCCGCATCCAGTTCGTCCCTATTCGCTTCCTCTAGGACCGCGTCATGGCCCGGTCACTTCTCCGGCCAGGCCAACCGACGCGGTCAAACGAGTACTAAGCCCCCCCGGCACGACAAGCCTAGGGACCCGCGGGAGTGGACATCCGCGGTGGGGGGGCACCTAACCTAACCTTTTTTTTTTTTTTTTTTTTTTTTTTTTTTACCTGGAGAAACCCATTTACAGGCCCCCGCGCCGGGGCAGATGTTCAAGTGACGCGGGGAGTGTGGGGGTCGGGTAAAGTCGTTCCCCAATACCCACTAAAACTCCAGGGCCCCTTCATAGCGCGTTTGAGCCGGGTTCCGGTGTGATCCCGTTGAGGACTGCTCAACCGTGACCCGGCTCGCGCACGGCGCTTAGCGCTGAAAGCGCGCGCCTCTCCTTTACGTCCAGACTGAGCCGCCCATACACCTCAGCCGAACTCCCCTTTTTTGGCGTTGCCGCCACTACGACCGGCCACAGCGTCCCATACCGCGGGCCAGGTCCTCTCTCCTAACTCCACCTACTTCACGTCCAGACCGCGCCGCCCATACAACGCGGCCCGAACCACCTATTTCGACGTTGCCGCCGCTAAGACCGGCCACAGCGTCCCATACCGCGGACCAGGTCCTTCTCCTCACTACTCGTCCAGACCACGCCGCCCATACAACGCGGCCCGAACCCCCCTTATTTCGGCGTTTCCGCCGCTCCGACCGGCCACAGCGTCCCATTCCGCGGGCCAGGTCACTCTCCTCAACCGTCCAGACCACGCCGCCCATACAACGCGGCCCGAACCCCCCTTACTACGGCGTTTCCGCCACTCCGACTAGTCTCCGCGTCCCATTCCGCGAAGTCTAAGTCCGCTCTCCCTCTCGACCCAGACCATGCCGCCCATACAACACAGCCCAGGCCTCTCCTTGCCCGCTTAAAGCGGGTGGCGCATTTGCGCTCTGACCGGCCTCCATGTCCCATTCCACGGAGTCGGTCCTTCCTGTTAGCTTCGCCGGTGCTACCGGTGCTACCGCGGCCCGGGCGTCCACCAAACCCAGGCGGACTCACACACTCGCACCAGCTACTAAGCCCCCCCGCCACGACAAGGCCAGGGTCCCCGGAGATGACATTCCGGGGTGGGGGGGACCTAACCTAACCTAACCTAACCTAACCTAACCTTTTTTTTTTTTTTTTTTTTTTTTTTTGACTTGGGGAAACCCTTTTTAGCGGGCCCCCGCGCCGGGGCAAGATGGTGAAGTGGCGCGGGGAGTGTGGGGGTCGAGGCCGGAGTGCAATGGCCCCCCTACCCACTAAAACCCCAAGGCCCCTTCGATGCGCTTAAAAGAGTTGGGACGGGCAATAACTTGGACGGTCCTCATCCACGCCCCTCCTCGCGCTTGCCGCTTAGCGCAAAGTTGCGCGCGGCCCTCCTTGGCGTCTTGAGACGCAATTCTCCCTAATTATATATACATATGTACAAAATTTGGCCACGAGTGGCGAAGAAGAAAGGTGTGAGCTGCTATCAACAAATTAGAAAACGAACTCCCCCCCCCCTTAGCCACCCGGCTTCTTCTTCGTGGCTTCCATGGACCGAAGTACACGAAATTATATACACAATTCTAACTATTTACACAAAAATTATATACAGTTATTTACAGCAGAGTCGTCAGACTCGCCGCTGGAATTCGCGGCGGCGTCTTCCAGCTCGCTTTCTCCTCAACGGCGGGGCCGAAGGATTGATCTCTCTGGCCCGCTCGTGTTCTTCCTTTTTTGACAGAACCGCTTCAGCAAAGGCATTCACGGCCCGCCAGGCACGTTCTTCGCGTGTTATTGCCGCCACCAAGTTCGGCAGCGACAGGTCAGATCCGGTTATAGCTGCGAGGGAGCTCCTTTCGGAGTCCCACGCAGGACAAGTCTCGATAGTGTGCTGCGGGGTGTCCGAGGGGCACCCGCAGTGGTGGCAGATGGGGGTAGCTTCCCGGCGCGCTACTTTGTGCAGGTAGCTGCCAAAGCAGCCGTGGCCGGTCAGCAGCTGTACAAGGTGATACGACAGCGACCCCCATTGCCTGTCAATCCAGTTGCGCAGAACGGGCCTCATGGCCTCCAAGGTCCTCAGACCCGCTCGCGCAGTTGCCAAATCAAACTCCCATCTTTGGATGGCAACTTCTTTCGCCTCCATTCTCCATGTTCTGATCTCCTCGGGAGCCGGGTCAGAACCGGTCCTCCGAGAGCTGTCTCGCCGCCAGTAGACCTCTGCTAGGGCGGTCGCATCGTGGTGCCAAGGGATTGTGCCGGCGATTACGCACACCGCGTCGAAAGACGCAGTGCGGTACGCCCGCGCCACCCTGGTTGAGGTGACCCGCTGCGACCGCCTAAGCACCGTCTTATTTGTACTGTTAAGCCCTATATCATTCGCCCAGATAGGGCACCCGTATAGGGCCTTCGCCCGGACAACACCCGCAAAGAGCCGCCTGCAAGAGTCGCGCGGCCCGCCGATGTTTGGCATTATTCGGCTTAACGCCATAGCCGTCGATGTTATTTTTGGCGCCAACGATGTGAAGTGCGCTTTGAAACTCCATTTGGGGTCGAGGACGAGGCCCAGATATTTGAGCCGGGTCCCAACCCCAATGGGTACTCCTCCTACCACAATCCTTGCGTCCGATGGTGAGGACCTGCGAGGACCAAGAAATGCGATGGCCTCGGATTTGTCAAGGGCGACTCGCAGCCCTAGATCGCGGATGCGAGCCACCACTTGTGCGACCCCTGCTGTCGCCTTGAGGGAAGCCTCCCTAAAGTTGTCTCCTGACGCCACTACCAGGGTGTCGTCCGCGTAGCATATAACTTGCACACCGCGGATCAACACCCCGCGTAGTACCTTGTCATATCCGATGTTCCACAGGAGTGGACCCAACACCGACCCCTGTGGAACACCGCATCTAACTTCGTGCCTCTTCCAACTGTCCTTTCCGGGATAGATAATATGCCGACTGTGTAGATAGTCGGCAACGGTCTTAATTAAATACGACGGCATACGGTGATAGGTGAGGCCGTTAATTATGGCGTCCCAGGGCAGGGTGTTGAATGCGTTCGATATGTCGAGCGACACCGCAATCACCACCCCGCCCTTTGACGTTGTTTCTTCCGATATCTCTCGGAGGCGGGCAACTGCGTCGATAGTGGACCTTCTCTGCCGGAAGCCAAATTGGCAGTCCGACAGGTCCGGCCCCACAGATGTTAAAAGACGCGTTATGCGCGTAGATATTACACGCTCGAAGAGCTTGCCCGCCTCGTTGAGAAGGACGATTGGCCTATACCCGGAGGGCGACTCCGCGGGCTTCCCGTCCTTCCGGAGTAGGACCAATCGTCCGGTCTTCCAACCGTTGGGGAATCTGCTGCTTCTGAGACAATTAGACAGTAGATCCCTAAACTTTTCTTCCAGTCCATTCCTTAGAGCCAGAGCGAGGACCTTTCCATGGACGCCGTCTGGTCCCGGGGCAGTCTTCTTAGTTGCCAACCTCTCAACTGCTGCATCGAGTTCGGCTTCAGAGACCACTGGGATCTCGATCTCTTGGACGTCTTCAGCGATTCCCTGAAGCGGGTGTACTGAAGGAGTCGGCGGAGGCGGGAACAGAGTCGCCACCACCGTTGTGAGCAACGACGGCTCCATTCCAGCCGTTACGGGCGGGGCCCAGGGACGAAGCTTGGCCATGACGGCCTTATACGGCCGTCCCCAGGGGTCGAGTTCCAGGGTGTTGAGGAACTCTTCCCACGCCCGCTCCTTCGCTTCACCTATTGCTTTTTTGAGGGTCTTTTTGGCGAGCTGATGTTCCGCTCTCAATCGGACCTCCTCTTCTCCTCCGCGGACTGCCTGCCGTCTTCTGCGGTATCTTCGGAGGCGCCTTCGCGCTGCCGCGCACGCCTTACGGAGCCGTCCTAACTCCGCGCTCCACCAGTGAACCCTATCGCGTGGTGGCATCGGGCGAGACCTGGTCATCGAGGCGTCCGAGATGTTATTGAACGCCTCTTTGAACCAGGCCATTTCCTCCTCTATTGAACGTGCGCTGGTGGTAGAGCACCACGCACTGATAATTGTGGCCACCTCCAGGGCGTCCCTGTCCAAAGACTTCAACGCCCATTTGGGGCCAATCTCGTCCGGAATACGTTCCGGGACCGGAGGCACCGACGACGAGGGGCGGACGCCATATCGGATATACCGATGATCGGAGAGCGTCTCCACCCCTGTCACCACTCTCCAGTCCCGAACGCGTTGAGCGAGGGCAGGCGTCGTAAAGGTGACATCAACGACCGACCCGCCCTGCTCCCTGACGCAAGTGTGGACCGATCCCCTGTTGACCGGGACCATGTCGACCTCAGCCAGCCACTCGATAACTGCATTACCCCGAGCGTCAGTGGCCGAGGACCCCCACGCCGTGGATTTGGCGTTGAGGTCCCCTGCCACCAACACGTTGAGTGGACCGCACCATTGGACCAAGGATCTGAGGTCCGAAAGAAACTCCTCGAAGTCGGATAGTGACCGGTTGGGGGAGAAGTACACCCCAATCACGGCCAGTTCGTCAAATTTGGCGGCCACACAGCCGTTGCTGCGCCGCGTCGCTTGGAGGTTGAGTGGCTTGTCGACGTTCGAAGAGACGACGATAGCGACTAAGCCGTCACTATCGCCAACCCAATTGCCTGCGTCGGGAACCCAGTAAGGCTCCGCGACAATTCCTAAATTGATGGACCACTGCGCCAGGCTCTGGTTGTAAAGATCCTGAGCTCTGGCACAGTGGTTGAGGTTAGCTTGGAGGATATTATAAGCCATCCTAATCCGCTATTATTTCTTCTGTCTCCATTTGTTCCCCGCTTGGTTGGGGGGGTGCCTTGGTTGGCGGCACTCGTCTTGGTACCCGTTTTGTGGGGGCCTTGCAGGATGGACCACCCAAGCGGTGTTCGGATTTCCTGCCTTGAGCGGCGCAAATGCTGCACTGGGGCTTCTCTCTACACTCAGCCACTTTGTGGCCTGTCTTTCCACAACGCAGACACAAATGGCTGCGGTCTTCGGCCGTGCAGCGGCTCGCAACGTGTCCCCCTTCGAGACATCTGAAACACCTGAGGTCGAGTGGTTTCTGGATTGCGACGCGAGCCGCCACCCAGCCGATAAGAAATCTCCCCTCGGTTAACTTCTTTGCAGCCATGGTTGGGCAGGTCACCCAGGCCGCGTGGAGTCCGCTTCTATCAGGGCGAATTGCACTGACGCGGACCTGTTCTGTCGGACACTCTCCTTTGCGGGAGACGGCATTCTTTAGCTCTTCTGTTGTTATGGAGTCGTCCAGACCAGAGATCCGGACGCTCGTGGCCCTAAACGGTCTGGCGATCTTGATGCCGTCTTTGTTTAGCGCCTCTTTAAGTTTCTCCGCGAGGGAGTCTGCAACGCCGTCCTTTCCTGTCCCGGGGATATGCAAGATCGCCGCCCCGGTGACACCCCGTCGGAACCTGACCGATTCTATGCCAAGGCCGTTGAGGTCGACCTTTGACTTGGCTTCCCTCATGACCTCGGCATAGGTCAGTCCCTTCTCCTCTGCGTCTTTCGACAGCGTGATGGTAACCGCTGCCGATCTGGGGGTCTTGAGTTTGGGCGTCTTGCCCGAACGTGATTGAGCCCGAGTCTTCTTTTTGTTTTTATCTTGCGCCTGAAGCGCCCTTGACTTAGTCGGGAGCGCTCCGGGTTGCGCTTTCCCTTTCTCTGTACGTCCCTTTTTGCCCACTTTTACCCAGGCGCTTTCTTCCGCGTCAGGGTTTGGCGGGCGAGAGGGGAGGTTATTTTGGGAGGAGGCAGCTGGAACGGATGGGCGGGTGACCTTGGAAGTGGACGGAACCACTGGAGTTACCCCCTTGTTCTTTTCACCTGTCTTCTCCTTGTTCTTCTTCTTTTTGTTTTTACTAATTTTGCTCTTCTTTTCAGGTTCGGGAGCGTTTGCTGTGCCCACTTCTACCTCCATCGGCGCCGCGAGAGTGGCATCCGGGGGCGGTGCGTGGACCACAGGAGATGGTAAGTCAGCACTGCCTGTTTTCTCCCTATTCCTTTCCTTCTTTTTATCCGCCGCCAATGGGGGACGGAGTCGCGGCGCAGGCATGAGCCGCGGTTCCAGCCCCTCGAAGCGAGCATTCATCCTGGCACCGATATTGTTGTAGATTCGGGCCTCCCACTCCTCCATGTCCGTTAGTTGCGTCTGTGCCGGGGGCCCCTTTGACATCTGGAGTTGGAGCTCCTTCATTTGCCCCTGAAGCTCCCCTATTTGTTGGCGAAGACGCTCGTTCTCTTCTCGTAGCACCCGCGTCTCCTCCGAGAGGGTCTGTTGCGCGAGCACTAGGGAGTCTTCTTTTAAAGCTTTGGCAGCGTCCTTTAGGGCGCGCACAAATGTCCCCTTTAAATTCGAGGAACCCCTGGCCACCTTGGTCACAATGTCGAGGCTTGCCTCCATTCGCTTCAGCACAACGGCTGTCGTGTCTCCTCCGGTGTTAAGTGCAGACCCGCTCGGGGCTGCCTCTGACCCAAGCGTCAGCGACAGCGCCGACCGGGTTCTGCGGGCCTCTGCGACCGATTCCAGTAATTCAGCCTCGGCGCGGGCCTTGAGTTCGTCTTCTTTGGTTTTTAAGTACATTTGTTTGGCCGCTGCAAGACCTACATAGTCGCCGGTAGTCGGCGGTCGGCCTCGACCTCGTCTTTTGCGCTCTGCGGAGGCGGGGGTGTCTGTGGAACTACCCCCGCTCTCACTCTCTCTACCCCTTTTCGACCCGGGCCTATAGTCCCAGAATCGTTGCGGACTTACACCGTCCAAAGACTCCACCGATCCGAATCGGCCCGCCGATGGTGTGGACGACACACTAACCATCGAGTCGGAATCCGAGTCGGACAACCGCGCCACCGCGCCTTCAACCACTGAGGATGGTACCGGGGTCGGAGTTCGATCCAGCACCACCCGCAGCTCCCTATCTTTACTTCTCCTCTCCTTCCCAACATCAACATTTAATTTATATTTGTTTTGTTTTTTATTTTCTTCCATCATCATCCAAGGGGTGTGGCTCCCCACTCCTGAGTATGAGGAGCCACGTAATACAAAATGGGGGAAATAAATGGTCCGCCCGAGCGGAGACCCCGCGCCCGGGTAACCCAAATACCGCCTGGAGGTTGGGAGGTATCCAGGGGTTGGCCGCTAGCGGCCCGAAATACTCTCCGGACAACCCACTCACCCTGCGGGAGAGCGGGGGTGCAGCGCCACGCGAGGCCCCTAAGGACACCCCAGCGCATGCACATTGAGGGTTTTTTAGTGTGGTTTTCCGTCCACTTGGGCCGGCCGATTAAGGCGAGCCCCCTGGCCCGATGCGATCCGCGAGACATGTCCACGTCAACCGCAAAGGGTAACAGGTTTGCCCGACGGGGGGTCTGCAATAGACCCCTAACCGACGACGACATCTCGCCGCCGCGGCCCGCCGCGCCGCGGTACTACCACAACCGCTACAGCCGTGACGTACCCATCACCATTCTACGCTGCAGAGCAGCCGCTGGTTGAAACAACCTCTACAAATCGCGCTTGGAAACGCGTTCGGCTCATCAGCCGTCTCCATTGTCCGGCTCCCGTGTCGTCTTCGGAAGCCGAACTCCCTGTTCGCTTCACCGGTTCGTTGAAAGTATCGCAGAATTAGTCCACAGACAACCTAAGACTTTGAAAACTAACAACTCGCCGGCTACTGAGCCCCCCCGGCACGACAAGCCCAGGGAACCGCAGGAATGACCATCTGCGGTGGGGGGGAACCTAACCTAACCTTTTTTTTTTTTTTTTTTTTTTTTTTTTTTTTTTTTTTTTTTACATGGAGAATCATCTAATGATCCCTGGGTCTCCGGGGGGAGACGTCAGGCGATGCCGGACTCACAGTGCCCTGGACTCCGAAGAGTCAAAGCGGGCCCCGTGCCTACCGACTAAACTCCATGGTGCACTCTCGTCGTCACGTGTGTCAGGGCCCCGGGATAACGTTTGCAGTCACCGGTACCCCAACGACGACCAAACCCTATCTTTATGGACGTTTGTCCCCCCCATCAGTGTGGCGCCGAGGCACCAAACACTCACACTGGAGCCATCTACGGAGCGAGTCGCTTACCCCCGCGCTCCCCGCTCTTGGCTCTGGACGGGAAAGATGTTCGTTCCCGTCCAACGCGGCAGAGGCAAGAGCCCCCGCCACGCTCCCCTTGAACGAGCCGAGCCCACTAGGAAGTGGACATCGGCACGATAGCTCCTTCGACTACGACTGGATCGGCTGACCGATCAACCGCCGAAGCGGGACGACCAGACTTATTCCTCTTCTTTCGCCGAGCCGGAGACCGAGCAGTCGAGCACCCCTTGGCTCCCACACGGTGACCGGCCGGCTTTTCAGACGCAGCGCAGATCGAGCAGTGCGGCGTCGCGGAGCAGTCACGAGACTTATGCCCGTCCTGCCCGCACCGATAGCACTGGCCGCTGCGGTCTATCTCCGCAGTGCACTGCTCCCGAGTATGTCCTACCTCTAGACATCGGAAGCAGCGCATTGGCCTTTGCTCCAGCACCCTCACCCTTGCCACAGTCCATCCCAACTTTATTTTCCCCCCCTCATCGGCTATCTTTTTGGCGGCCGTTATCGGGCAGCTCACCCAGGCCGTCCCGAGTCCGCTACGACCGTGCCGTACAACCCCAACATTTACTTCAGCGGCCGAACATCCGCCAGAACTGGCCACTGAGGTCGCAATCTCTTCCCATGTTGTGGCCTCGTCGAACCCGATAACGCGCAAGTTCGCGCATTTAACAGGCCGCGAGACCAGGACATCCTCGACGTCGAAAACCTCCTTAAGTTTGGCGGAGAGAGCGTCAGCCTTCTCGCCGCTGGATTCACCCGGGACCTCGAAAATTCTGGCCCCGGTTGCCGCCGTTCTCAGATTTAGGGATTCTATCCCAAGGGAATTGATGTCGATTTTCCCCTTTGCCTCTATCAGAATCGAGGCGTAGGTCATGCCCTTCGCCTCGCCGCCCGGTCGCAGCTTAACAACAACCGCCGCTGACTTAGGCGGGCGAAGCTGGGGTTTTTTGGGACCTAGCCTCTTTTGCTTCCCTTTCCCAGACGCACCTCGCTTGGCCACAGCACTCCATGGCTCATTGAGAGCCGCTGGGGCGGGCGGGAGTGGTCGCGGTTCAGGTACAGCAACCTTCTTAACTTGGCTCTTTTTGGCCTTCTTCTTAGGCTTAATTGCCTCGGGAACCGCTTCAGGTGTTACTGCGGGTCCCGTCTTCCGTCTCGTCCTTGTGGTTGCGCGAGTGCTTACGCCCTGCGCGCTGGTCATGTCCGTCTGGTCACTAGATAGCGGAGGTCTGGGATGTTCTGCGGGGAGGCGCATCTCTAGCGCCTCGAGACGTGCGTCAACCCGGTTTATGAAAGATGTTAGTTCCTCCGGTATCTGTGCTTGAGGTTGGGGCGCGGCGGGCGGTGGCGTGGATCTTAGTCCCATCCGTATCTGCACCATTTCGCGCCTCATCTCCTCCATTCCTGTCTTCAACGAAGTTATTTCAGCCCTCAACCGCATGTTCTCAGCTTGTAGGTGAGCTGTTTCATAGCTGGTCGAGCGGTCGAGGAGACTGTTTGCCGCATCCATTATGAGGGCACTTGCATCTTTGAGTTCGCGGACGCAGGTACCCTTTAGGTTTTTTGATTTCAAACCTACCCTCAATATCTTCGAGGCCTCGCTGCTTATCAGTTCCCCGAGCTCGTGCGCCGACAACTCGTTCAGCGGACGCGCGGGGACCGAAGGCGCGCTAGGTGAAGTATTTTGTTCGGTCGGGGGGGGCCTCCTCAGTACGGGGCTCGCACTCTCCCGACGTGTCGCATCCTCTTTGGCAGCTCTGACCTCTGCCCTTGCCCTTCCCAAGCCGGCGCGCAAGCCGGTGGTGGGCGATCGCCCTCTTCCTGCGGTAGCAGTGACTTTGGGGGACGGAGCCTCCTCAGCCGATGTGCCGCCTTCACCATCACGACATCGTTTGCGCAGATGTTTTGCGAAAAGTTCTCCGACGGGATCGTCCACGTCGGAGATATCGTCACTGTCAATGGGTTGACCTTCAGTGACTTGCCTACTTCCTTCCTCAAGGGACCAGTGTTGAATGGGCGGAATGCCCGGAAGACGCTCCAGCACCACTCTCGTTTCCCTACTCAGATCGTGGTTGATCTTCTCCCTACTTCCTCCTTCCTTTCCTTCTCCCATCTCGTCGTCACGGAGTTTGTCCCCCCCCAGAGTACGTTGGGACTTTTGCGGCGGCTCTTGCGAGCGGCCGGCGGGATTTGACCCGCCTGGGGTAGTCTTTACTGTAATGGACTCCATGCTTGCTTTGGATTTTATACAGGGGGTCGCTCCCCCTGTGGCACCCTCGGGACCGGACTCCCTCCGGCCACTCATCCCATCGCCGGGCGCTAGAACTTGGGATTAGGGGGCCGCCGTCAATTCGACGACCCTCGCCAGCCTTGAAGGCCGGCCATACCACGCGCATGAAGCGCCGCTGGGGCCAGATGGAATGGCCCCCTACTTATAGACAGGTCTTACCGGCGCATTCATCGGGATGAACCGGCAACACCCGCCCTCCAATTCGCGACCACCGGGTCATAAGACAGAACTAGTGACGACGTTGTGCCGCCCCTAGTAAAGTCCTGAAACCCGGCGATTCGGGCCCCCCCGGCACGACAAGCCTTGGGTCCGCGGGGATGGACATCCGCGGTGGGGGGGAACCTAACCTAACCTAACCTAACCTAACCTAACCTAACCTAACCTAACCTAACCTAACCTAACCTAACCTTTTTTTTTTTTTTTTTTTTTTTTTTTTTTTTTTTTTTGACTTGGGGAAACCCTTTTTAGCGGGCCCCCGCGCCGGGGCAAGATGGTGAAGTGGCGCGGGGAGTGTGGGGGTCGAGGCCGGAGTGCAATGGCCCCCCTACCCACTAAAACCCCAAGGCCCCTCCGAAGCGCTTTAGCGGTCGGGGAGTGGCAGAAACCAGAAGTCTGCGTCCACGCCCCGCCTTGCGCTTGCCGCTTCGCGCGAGTTGCGCGCGGCTCGTCTTGGCGTCTGTGTGAATGACGCGAATATTTACAAAATTTACAAAATTAGCCACAAGTGGCGAAGAAGAAGGTGTGAACTGCAATACTAAAAGAACGAACTCCCCCCCCCTTAGCCACCCGGCTTCTCCACTTGGCTTTCATGTACAAGAGTACACGAAATAATTTACACTTAATTATATTTACAACAACAAAATTTTTACAATTATGTACAGCAGAGTCGTCAGACTCGCCGCTGGAATTCGCGGCGGCGTCTTCCGGCTCGCTTTCTCCTCAACGGTGGGGCCGAAGGATTGATCTCTCGGGCCCGCTCGTGTTCTTCCTTTTTGGACAGAACCGCTTCAGCGAAGGCATCCACGGCCCGCCAGGCACGTTCCTCTCGTGTTATTGCCGCCACCAAGTTCGGCAGCGACAGGTCAAGTCCGGTTATAGCTGCGAGGGAGCTCCTTTCGGAGTCCCACGCAGGACAAGTCTCGATTGTGTGCTGCGGGGTGTCCGAAGGGCACCCGCAGTGGTGGCAGATGGGGGTAGCTTCCCGGCGCGCGACTTTGTGCAGGTAACTGCCAAAGCAGCCGTGGCCGGTCAGCAGCTGTACGAGATGGTACGACAGCGACCCCCACTGCCTGTCAATCCAGTTGCGCAGAACGGGCCTTATGGCCTCAAGGGTCCTCAGACCCGCTCGCGCATTAGCCAAATCTATCTCCCAGCGCTGGATGGCGACCTCCCTCGCCTCTAGCCTCCATCCTTTCACTTCCTCGGGAGCCGGGTCGGAACCGCTCCTCCGAGAAAGGTCGCGACGCCAGTAAACTTCAGCTAGGGCGGTCGCATCGTGGTACCAAGGGATTGTGCCGGCGATTACACACACCGCGTCGAAAGACGCAGTGCGGTACGCCCGCGCTACCCTGATCGAGGTGACCCGCTGCGACCGCCTAAGCACCGCCCTATTTGTGTTATTGAGCCCTATATCATTCGCCCAGATTGGGCAACCATATAGGGCCTTCGCCCGGACAACACCTGCGAAGAGCCGTCGGCACGAGTCGCGTGGCCCGCCTATGTTGGGCATGATGCGGCTCAGTGCCGTGGCCGTTGTTGTCAATTTAGGCGCCAACGCAGAGAAATGCGCCTTAAAACTCCATCTGGGATCGAGTACCAGGCCCAGGTATTTGAGCTGAGACCCGATCCCAATGGGTACTCCACCAACAACTATTTGCGCACCCGCTGGAATGGGCCTGCGCGGGCCGTGGAAGGCCATGGCTTCCGATTTGTCAAGGGCGACCCGCAGTCCCAACTCACGGATGCGAGCCACCACTTGAGCTGTCCCTGCGGTGGCTTTGAGGGAAGCCTCCCTGAAATCTTTGCCAGACGCTACGACGAGGGTGTCGTCCGCGTAGCATAAAAGTTGCACGCCGCGGATCAACACCCCCCGCAGGACCTTATCGTACCCGATGTTCCACAGGAGTGGGCCTAGAACCGACCCCTGTGGAACACCGCATCTGACCTCATGTCTTCTCCAATTGTCCTTTCCTGGAAAGACTATTTGCCGGCTCGAAAGGTAGTCAGCAATGATCCTTATAAGGTATGACGGCACTCGATGGTAAGAGAGTCCGTTCATTATCGCGTCCCAGGGCAGGGTGTTAAACGCGTTCGCGATGTCAAGTGACACCGCGATTACCACCCCACCCTTCGACGCCGTCTCCTCCGTGATCTCCCTGAGGCGGGCAATGGCGTCAATGGTGGACCTTCTCTGCCGGAAGCCAAACTGGCAGTCCGACAGGTCCGGCCCATCCGATGTTAGTTGACGCGTTATACGCGTGGCGATGACACGTTCCAATATTTTGCCCGCCTCATTGAGCAGGACGATTGGTCTGTACCCGGAGGGCGACTCCGCGGGCTTCCCTTCCTTCCGGAGTAAGACCAATCGCCCGATCTTCCATTTATTGGGGAAAATTCCTCTAGATAGGCAGTCTGTTAATAGTCGCCGAAATCTCTCTTCCAGTCCATGTCGCAGGGACAGGGCCAGGACTTTGCCATGAAGGCCGTCAGGACCCGGCGCCGTCCTTTTACTGGACATTTTGTCCACTGCGATCTCCAATTCCGCTTCGGACACCTCAGGCACCTCATCCCCTTGGGCGTCCTCAGCCAGTCTCCTTGTCACGTCCGGTATTTGAAGCGAAGGAGTTTGAGAGGGCGGAAACAGCACCGCAACTACTGTGGAAAGCAGCGACGGCTCCATTCCGGCCGTCACGGGCGGGGCCCAGGGACGAAGTTTGGCCATAACAGCCTTGTATGGCCGTCCCCAGGGATCGAGCTCCAAGGTGGACAGGAACTCGTCCCACGCCCGCTCCTTCGCTTCGCCAATCTCTTTAGTTAGAGCCTTCTTGGCACGTTGGTACTCAGCGCGGAGGCGGGTTTCTTCCTCGCCCCCGCGGATCACGCGTCTTCTCCTTCGGAAACGTCTTAGGTGCTTTTTGGCTTCGGCACTCGCAGCGCGGAGCCGGTTCAAGTCTGCACTCCACCAATACACCCGATCGCGGGGTGGCATGGGACGGGACCTGGCCATCGAGGCGTCTGAGATGTTGTTCAACGCCTCCTCAAGCCAGGCCGTCTCCTCATCTACGGATCGTGCTCCGGTGACAGAACACCAAGCGTTTACGATGGCGGCCACCTCCAAGGCATCTCTATTCAGGGTTTTGAGTGCCCATTTGGGGCCGATTTCAGCCGGAATACGTTCCGGGACGGGAGGCACCGACGACACGGGGCGGACGCTAAATTGGATATACCGGTGATCGGAGAGCGTCTCCACCCCTGTCATCACTCTCCAATCCCGGACTCGCTGTGCAAGGGCGGGTGTCGCGAAGGTGACATCAACGACCGACCCGCCCTGCTCTCTGACGCATGTATGCACCGTTCCCCTATTTAGTGGGACTAAGTCCACTTCGGCGAGCCACTCGAGGACCGCCTCGCCCCTGGCATCAGTGGCCGAGGATCCCCACGCCGTGGATTTGGCGTTGAGGTCCCCGGCCACCAGCACCTTGAGCGGATCGCACCAACGAACGAGGGCTCTCAAGTCCGACAGGTAATCCTCAAACTCTGATAGTGGCCGGTTGGGGGAGAAGTATACCCCAATCACAGCCAGGTCACTAAATTTGGCGGCCACACAGCCACTGCCACGTCGCGTCGCTCCGATGGTAAGTGGCGAGCTGACATTGGAAGAGACGACGATAGCCACCACCCCGTCGCCATCGCCAACCCAATTACCCCGGTCGGGAATCAAGTACGGCTCGGCGACTACGCCTATATTAATGGACCATTGTGCCAGGCTCTGAGACAAGAGATCTTGAGCCCTGGCGCAATGATTGATGTTTGACTGGAGAATGTTTAGAGACATCCTAATCTTTATCCCCAACGACTATCTCCATCTCCATGGATTCCCCGCTCGGCTGGGGAGGTGTCTTTTTTGACGGCACTCTTCTTGCCACGCGTTTTTTGGGGGCCGAGCAAGATGGTCCTCCCAAGCGATGGTCTGATTTGCGGCCCTGTGCAGCGCAGACACTGCATTGGGGCTTATCTCTGCAATCCGCTATTTTATGCCCAGGCTTCCCACAACGTAGGCATAACTGGCTCCTGTCTTCCGCCGAGCAGCGGCCCGCGACATGTCCACTCTCGAGGCACCTGTAACACCTCAGATCGCGAGGTTTTTGGAGCACAACGCGTGCCGCCACCCAGCCGATGAGCAATTTTCCTTGCGTGAGTTTTTTGGCGGCTGCGATCGGGCAGGTAACCAGCGCCGCTTGCAGCCCACTCCTGTCCGAACGGACGTCGCTAACGCGTATTTGTTCCGTCGGACATTCTCCCTTGGACGAGATGGCGGCCTTTATATCTTCCGATGTTACGGAGTCGTCCAAACCAGAGATCCGGACGCTCGTGGATTTAAAAGGCCTGCCGATCTTTATACCCTCCTTATTTAGAGCCTCTTTCAGCTTTTCGGCAAGGGAGTCTGCCATGCCATCTTTACCAGCTCCGGGGATTTGCAGGATCGCTGCCCCAGTAACCGCGCGACGGAATTTTATGGAGTCGAGGCCGAGGCTATTGAGGTCGACTTTTTGTTTGGCCTCCCTCATAACATCAGCGTAAGACAATCCCTTTTCTTCTGCCTCCTTACTTATAGTGATAGATACCGCTGCGGACCGCGGTATCTTGAGCTTCTGCGACTGTTTGTCTCTCGGCTTCTGCGCCTCGGGAAACCTAAAAGATCTTGATTTGGCCCGCGTCTTCTTTTTCTTTTTCTCCTGTGCCTGAAGTGCTCTCGTTGATGTCGGGAGCGCCTTAGGTATTGTCTTCTCCTTTTCAACACGTCCTTTCTTTCCCACCCTCAGCCAGGCACTTTCTTCCGAGTCGGGATTTGGTGGGCGAGAGGGGAGGTTTTTCTGGGACAGGACTGCTGGGACGGGTGCGCGTGTTTGGGCAGAAGTGGTGGGAATCATCTCCGCCGACACCACACTCCTCTCAGCCGTTCTCTCCTTTTTCTTTTTATTACTCTTCTTACTCTTCTTTTCTTTTTCAGGTCGTGGGACTTCATCTGTATCCATCGCATCCACCACGGGTGCTGTGTATGCACCCTCCGGTGACGGTGCAGGGAGCGCAGGAGTTGGAGTCGCAGTTGGTAAGTCTACTCCTCTATTTTTACTTATTTTGTCCCTGCTAGGTCTCTTCGAGTCTGCCGCTAACGGAGGTCGGAGTCGCGGCGCAGGCATGAGCCGCGGCTCCAGCCCCTCGAAGCGAGCATTCATTCTGGCGCCGATATTGGTGTAGATTCGGGCCTCCCACTCTTCCATGTTCGGTACTTGCGCCTGCGACGGGGGACTCTTCAGGACCTGGAGTTGTAGCTCCTTCATCTGTCCCTGAATTTCCCCTAGCTGCTGGCGGAGACGCTCATTGTCCTCGCGCAGCGTCCGCGTCTCCTCCGAGAGTGTCTGCTGCGCGAGTACTAAGGAGTCGTCCTTAATTGCTTTCGCCGCGTCCTTGAGGGCACGGACAAACGTCCCCTTTAAATTTGACGAGCCTTTGGCCACCTTGTTGATTATCTCCAGGCTGGCCTCTATTCGTTTTAAGACGATGGTCGTCGTGTCACATCCGGTATTTACTGCAGACCCGCTCGGAGCCGCCTCTGACCCAACCGTCAGCGACAGCGCCGACCGGGTTCTGCGGGCCTCCGCTACCGAGTCCATGAGCTCGGCCTCGGCGCGGGCCTTCATCTCTTCTTCTTTGGCTTTAAGGTAGATCTCTTTGGCCGCAGCCAATCCTACGTACTCTCCGGTAGTTGGAGGTCTACCTCTTCCTCTCCTTTTACGCTCAGTGGAGGCGGGGGTGTCTGTGGAACTACCCCCGCTCTCGCTCTCTCTTCCTCTCTTGAACCCCGGTTTGGAGTTCCATAATCGACCAGGACTTGCACGTCCCAACGATTCCGCCGAACCGAAACGACTCGCCGATGGTGTGGACGACACACTGACCATCGAGTCTGAGTCCGAGTCGGACAATCGCGCACAAGCGCGTTCCACCACTGAGGATGGTACTGGCGTCGGAGTTCGGTCCAGTACCACTCGCAGCTCCCTATCTTTACTTCCTTCCTTCCCAACATCAACATTTAATTTAAATTTATTTTGGTTTTTATTTTCATCCATCTCTCATCCAAGGGGTGTGGCTCCCCACTCCTGAGTATGAGGAGCCACGTAATACGAAATGGGGGAAATAAATAGTCCACCCGAGCGGAGACCCCGCGCCCGGGTAACCCAAAATACCGCCTGGAGGTTGGGTGGTATCCAGGGGTTGGCCGCTAGCGGCCCGAAATACTCTCCGGACAACCCACTCACCCTGCGGGAGAGCGGGGGTGCAGCGCCGCGCGAGGCCCCTCAGGGCACCCCAGCGCATGCACATTGAGGGTTTTTTAGTGTGGTTTTCCATCCACTTGGGCCGGCCGATTAAGGCGAGCCCCCTGGCCCAATGCGATCCGCGAGACATGTCCACGTCAACCGCAAAGGGTAACAGGTTTGCCCGACGGGGGGTCTGCAATAGACCCCTAACCGACGACGACATCTCGCCGCCGCGGCCCGCCGCGCCGCGGTACTACCACAACCGCTACAGCCGTGATGTACACACCACCATACTACGCTGCAGAGCAGCCGCTGGTTAGAACAACCTCTACAAATCGCGCGAAACGCGCGTCGGCTCGTCAGCCGTCTCCATGTCCGGCTTCCGTGTCGTCTTCGGAAGCCAGACTCCCTGTTCGCTTCACCGGCTCGCTGAAAGTATCGATGCCCTAGTCCACAGACAACCTATGACACCAAAAACTAACAATTCGCCGGCTACTGAGCCCCCCCGGCACGACAAGCCCAGGGAACCGCAGGAATGACCATCTGCGGTGGGGGGGAACCTAACCTAACCTTTTTTTTTTTTTTTTTTTTTTTTTTCTTGGGGAAACCCTTTTTAGCGGGCCCCCGCGCCGGGGCAAGATGGACACGTGGCGCGGGGAGTGTGGGGGTCGGGACCGGAGTGCAATGGCCCCCCTACCCACTAAAACCCCAAGGCCCCTTCCTTGCGCTTATGAGGTGAGGTGTGGCTTTAAGCCTCGCGGCCATAGTCCAGCCTCCCCTCGCGCATGCCGCTTGGCGCAAAGCGCGCGGCTCACCTATGCGCGTGTATAAACGCACGCGCAGTTCTCCTAACTATATTTACAGGAATATTTACAACGTGGCGAAGGAGTGCGGTGACTGCTACAACAAAGTGATAGATCAACCTCCACACCCCTTAACAACACTTCTTCGCCTATTTATTTATTTACAACAACAATATCAACAACAACAAATAACAACATATATATAAAGAACAATTATTTACAAGAAAAACAACAATTAATATATATATGTACAACACCTGACTAGAAATACAATAATAAGTATTGACTAGCTGCAGGACTGGGTTAGACCCGCCGCAAGAAATCGCGACGGCGTCGCCCGGTCCGCTTTCTCCTAAGTGGCGGGGCCGCGGGGTCTATCTCCCGGGCCCGCTCTATCTCCTCCTTTGTTGACATCACCGCCTCAGCGAACGTCTGAAGCGCTCGCCAACGGCGGCGGCTGTCATCACCCCGAACCATCCCCTCGACCAGATTCGGAAGTGATATAGTCACTCCGGGATTAAAAGCTGCCAGCATGGTCCCCCTCTCGGAGTCCCACGCCGGACAGCTTGACAAGACATGTTCGGGGCTGTCGACTGCAGCCCCGCATTGTAGGCAGTTGGGAGTGGCCTCACGACGCGCCACCTTGTGCAGATAACCGCCGAAACAGCCGTGGCCGGTCAGCAGCTGCACAAGGCGGAATGTGAGTGACCCCCCCTTCCGCTCAGTCCACTCTTTTAGGACTGGGAGTATCGCCTCCACGGTCCTTCTCCCTACGCGGGTGGTGGCCAGGTCTTCTTGCCACCTGAGAAGCGTTGCCTCACGGCCTTCTTCCCGCCATCTTGCAACTTCCTGTGTTGTTGGCTCCTCCCCGGCACTTCTTGCCCGAGCCCTCTTCCAATAGACGTTCGCCAAGGAGAGCGCCTCGTGATACCAAGGGGGCGTTCCGGCTATCACGCTTACCGCGTCAAAGGACGCGGTGCGGTATGCCCTCGCCACCCTGTTCGAGGAGATGCGCTGCGCTCTTCTCAGCGACGCTTTGTTAAACTCCGAGAGGCCTTGATCATTGGCCCATATTGGGCAGCCATATGTGGCCTTCGCCCGAACAACTCCCGCGAAAAGCTTCCGGCATGAGCCGCTGGGCCCGCCGAGATTGGGCATTATGCGACTCAATGCCATGGCCGTTGCGGTGAGCTTGGGAGCCAGGGCGGTGAAATGGCCCTTAAAGTTCCACTTGGGGTCCAATAGGAGCCCCAAGTACTTAAGCTCCTTACCTATAACGATCGGAACTCCTCCCACCATTATGCTTGCACCTTCAGGTGGAGCTCTACGATGACCATAGAAGGCCATGGCCTGGGATTTGTCCAGGGCGACCCGCAGCCCCAAGTTGCGAATGCGAGTCACCACCTGGGAAACCCCGGCGGTTGCTCTTAGGGAAGCCTCTCTGAAGTCACTCCCCGACGCTACGACCAGGGTGTCGTCCGCGTAGCATATAACCTGCACACCGCGGATCAACACCCCTCGCAATACTCTGTCGTATCCGATGTTCCACAGGAGTGGGCCTAGAACCGACCCCTGTGGAACACCGCAGGCAACGCTGTGACTCAGCCAGCCTTCTCTCCCTGGGTAACTAATCTGCCGTTGTTGTAAATAATCGGCGACGATGATCTTCAAATACGATGGGACGTTGTGGTGCGTCAGACCATCGAGTATGGCGTCCCAGGGCAGGGTGTTGAAGGCGTTCGCGATATCAAGCGAAATTGCCAACACCACCCCGCCCTCCGACGTTGTCCTTTCTGATATGTCCCTGAGACGGGCAAGTGCGTCGATCGTGGACCGTCCCTGGCGGAAGCCGTACTGGCACTCCGACAGGTCCGGCCCCACGGATGTTAAATGACGATTTATACGCGACGCAATGACGCGCTCAAGAAGCTTGCCCGTCTCATTTAAAAGGACGATCGGTCTGTACCCCGCAGGCGAGTCGACCGGTTTGTTTTCCTTGCGGAGCAAAACCAACTTTCCGATCTTCCAAGCCGCAGGGAACTCCCCCCTCCTGAAACATCTTGTGAACAGCCTACGAAGATGGTTTTCGAGACCAAGTTGTACTGCTAGCCCTAAGACCCTTCCGTGAATCCCGTCAGGTCCGGGTGCGGTCTTCTTAGTTCTCATTTTCTCCACTGCCACTTCCAGTTCGGCCTCCGACACTTCTGGTATCTCGGCATCCTCTGTGTCGTTAGCCGTGTGTCTCATCCGGTTGTTTTCGAGGGACAAAGGAACCGACCGGGGTGGGAAGAGCGTGTTAACCACCAATGATAAGATTGACGGCTCCATCCCGGCGGTGAGAGGCGGGGCCCAGGGGCGCAGCTTGGACATAACCAGCTTATACGGACGCCCCCAGGGATCAAGCTCCAAGGTGTTCAGGAGCTCGCCCCAACCTCTTTCCTTTGCCTCCCCGATCTCACTTTTTAGTGTCCGTTTGGCCTTCTGATAGGCGGACTTCAGGCGCCTCTCCTCCTCGCCACCGTGGATTGCTGAGCGCCTCCTCCTGTAACGACTTAATTGGCGTTTGGCCGCCACACAGTCTTCTCGCAGTTGGGCGAGCTCGCTGCTCCACCAGTAGGTGCAGTTCCGGGGCGGCATCGGACGGGACCTGGACATGGATGCGTCCGAGACAGATGTTAAGGTCTCCCCGAGCCGAGCCACCTCTTCCCCGACCGACAGATCTTCGGTGGCGGAGCACCACGAATTTATCAGCGTTGCCACCTCTAGCGCCTCTCTATCTAGTGACTTAAGGACCCACTTGGGGCCGATCTCTGCCGGTGGGCGCATTTGGGCAGGGGGCCTCGACGAGGGGCGGACGCCGAACCGGATGTAGAGATGGTCCGAAAGCGTCTCCACCCCTGTCAATACCTCCCAGCCTTGTACGCGCTGAGCCAGGGCGGGGGACGCGAAAGTCACGTCGATGACCGACCCGCCCTGCTCTCTTATGCAAGTGAATTCTGACCCCCTATTGAGCGGGACCATACCGACCTCGGAGAGCCACTCCAACACCAAGTCGCCGCGCGCATCGGTCACTGGGGACCCCCATGCCGTGGACTTGGCATTGAGATCCCCAGCGACCAGCACCTCTAGTGGACTGCACCACCTAACTAGGGCGCTCACCTCAAGGAGGAAGGCCTCGAAGTCGGCGATCGGTCGGTTGGGGGAAAAGTAAACCCCGACCACCGCTATACCGTTTAGTTTTGTCGCAACACAACCGTTGCCCTTACGAGATGCTCCAATTGTGAGCGACGACTCAACTCTGGACGGAACGACCACCGCGACCAAGCCATCTCGATCGCCGACCCAGTCCGCCCTGTCCGGAACTAAATAGGGCTCCGCGACGATTCCCACCTCGATTGACCACTGCGCCAGGCTTTGGACCAATAAGTCTTGGGCTCTGGCGCAGTGGTTTAGATTGCCTTGAAGAAATCGTAGGACCATCTTATTGTTGTCCCACGATCTCTGACACTTCCATTTGCTCCTCGTTCGGCTGAGGATTATTGACGCTGGCCTTTTTGGCCGCCGCTCTCCTATTTACTTTAACCCTGGGGGCCGAACAACTATTGCCCCCCAGTCTGTGATCAGCCTTCCTGTTCGCCGCTGCGCACAAGGCACAGTGCGGTTTGGCAGTACAGGAGGCCGCCCTGTGGTCCGGCTGGCCACATCTGTAGCACAGCCGGCTGCGGTCATTGTCCGCGGTGCACTTGCTGGCCACATGTCCCTTTTGGAGGCAACGGTAACATTGCAGCTCCCTTGGACCCGACAGCGTGATCCTGGCAGCCACCCAGCCTACCAGAAACCGTCCCTCCATTATTTTCTTTGCCGCTGTGAGTGGTACCCGAGCCCAAACCGCGTATAGACCCGAGTAATCTTGCCGGATCTCCCCGACCTTAACATGATCGGCCGGGCAGCCAGCCTTTGCCACAATGGCCTCTTTTACTTCTTCAGATGTTACTGAGTCATCTAGACCCGCCACACGGACATCCGTGGATCTAACGGGCCTAGAGATCTTCACCTCCCCCTCTCCGTACAGTTCCCTGAGCTTTGTGGCCAGGCAGTCTGCTTTCGGGTCGCTTCCAGCCCCGGGAATCTGAATTATAGCAGCCCCGGTGGCCGCTCGGCGGAATTTTACGGATTCAATCCCAATATCACTAAGATTGATTTTTCTTCTGGCCTCTTTTATGGCCTCCGCATACGTGAGGCCCTTGCCGTCCTTGTTTTGGGGCAGTGTTAGAACAACTGCCGCCGTCCGGGGCGTCTTCAACTTGGCCTTGGATCTGGCCGGCTGGGAAGCCGATTGAGAGGCCCTAGTAGCCGCCTTTGAGCGCCTTCGCGACCTGGTGTTATTACGCTCTTTGTCGCGTGCCTGAAAGCCGCTCGATTTGGTCGGCAGCGTCTCTTTAGTTGGAGGCGCCTTCTGCGCACTTGGGCGTCCCTTTTTGGCCACCCTGACCCATCCGCTCTCCTCTGCGTCTGGATTGGGAGGCCGCGAAGGGAGGCTCGTCTTCTTGAGGGCAGCGGGGGCCGGCGGGGGCGCGGCGGCAATAGCCGTCTTGGCGTTCCCACCGCCTCCCGGTGCCTTCTTACTCTTCCTCTTCTTTTTACCCTTAACATTGACTTCCTTTTCTTTTGCAGGAGCGGAACCTGCGTCAACGAGCACCTCGGGATCCTCGAGTGCTGCGGGAGCCGCCGAAGCAGCAACTACGGGAGCCGAGGACACCGGTAAGTTTCTTGTTTTATTCTCCTTTTCTCTATTCTTTCTGTCCGCAGCCAAGGGGGGACGGAGTCGCGGCTCGGGGGGGAGTCGTCGCTCCAGCCCCTCTATGCGGGCGTTCAACCTGTCGCTAAACTTTTTTGTCAGACTAGCTTCTAGTTCTACGAGGCTGCTGTTCTGTGTTTGCGGCATGGATGCCTCCATCTCGTCCATCTTCTTTTTAAGCTCCTCCACCTGTGATTGGAGCTTTTCGTTCTGCGCTCGGAGAGCGCGAGTTTCGTCCGTGATTGACCGCCGGATCAGAGTATCGACGGTCTCTCTTATCGCCATGCTGGCGTCCTTGAGGGCGCGGATGAACGTCCCTTTTAGATTGGACGACTTCTTAGCCACGCCCTCAATGATTCCGAGGCTTGACTCAATTTTGTTCTGCATCGCTGCGGCGGTGTCCACAGGGACGTCCGCTTCAGTGTTGATGTCCATTTCGAAGGACGCTGTCGAGGAGGCTCTTGTTCTGCGGACTTCTGCCGCTGCCTCTAGTAGCTCCGCCTCTGCTCGCGCCTCCATCTCCTCCCTTTGCGCTTTTAAGTATTGCCGTTTTGCTTCGGCAAGACCCACGTACTCGCCGGTTGTTGGTGGCCGGCCTCTTCCTCTTACTTTACGGGTCGACAACGAGGCGGGGGTGTCTGTGGAACTCCCGCTCTCGTCATCTCTCCGACTTCTTTTGCGCCCTTTGGGGCTCCAAAATCTACTTGAACCTTCTCGGTTCCAAAAACCCTCATTTTCGGCTCGGCCGGTCGAGGCGGCGGACGACACGCTCACCATCGACTCTGACTCTGAGTCCGATAGATTCGCCGAAACGGCGTTTGCTAAGGACGGGACGGGTGTAGGGACCCGCTCCATCACGACCCTCAGCTCTCTCTCCTTACTCCTTCCTTCTTCCTCACTCCCAACACTACTGTTAATTATAATTTTATTTTTGTTTTTAACACCTTCCATCATCTAGGGGTGTGGCTCCCCACTCCTGAGTATGAGGAGCCACGTAATACTTCCTGGGGGAAATAAATAGTCCACCCGAGCGGAGACCCCGCGCCCGGGTAACCCAAAATACCGCCTGGAGGTTGGGTGGTATCCAGGGGTTGGCCGCTAGCGGCCCGAAATACTCTCCGGACAACCCACTCACCCTGCGGGAGAGCGGGGGTGCAGCGCCGCGCGAGGCCCCTCAGGGCACCCCAGCGCATGCACATTGAGGGTTTTTTATTGTGGTTTTCCATCCACTTGGGCCGGCCGATTAAGGCGAGCCCCCTGGCCCGATGCGATCCGCGAGACATGTCCACGACAATCACAAAGGGTAACAGGTTTGCCCGACGGGGGGTCTGCAATAGACCCCTAACCGACGACGACATCTCGCCGCCGCGGCCCGCCGCGCCGCGGGACTACCACACACCGCACGTCCGTGGCGTCCTCACCACCATCCACCGCTGTTAAAGCCGCCGGTACAGACAATTAAGCCAAGACCTCTACTAATACCCGCTGAAAAGCGAGTTGGGCGCTTCCGCCCTCGCCTTGACCGGTCTCCGCGTCGTCTTCGGATCCCGGTCGTCCCTATTCGCTTCACCATCACGATTGAGTCTTTAGGGTCCGAGCCCACAGACAACCCGAACCAACCGACAACAACCGCTCCGGTTACTGAGCCCCCCCGGCACGACAAGCCTAGGGACCCGCGGGAATGTTACATCCGCGGTGGGGGGGAACCTAACCTAACCTAACCTAACCTAACCTTTTTTTTTTTTTTTTTTTTTTACCTGGAGAAACCCATTTACAGGCCCCCGCACCGGGGCAAGATGGTAAAGTGGTGCAGGGAGTGTGGGGGTCGGGTAAAGTCGTTCCCCAATACCCACTAAAACTCCAGGGCCCCTTCATTCACGCTTAGTCGGCTAGGCACGGTGTCGGCTTCACAGCTTTTGACCATGCCGTCGCCTGCGTGTTGCCGCATAGCGCTTGCGAGTGCGCGCGGCTCTGCTGTGCGCGTGTATAGTGCACGCGCGATTCTCCTATTTTTATTTACAAAGATATTTACAAATAAAACTAAGTGCGGCGAAGGAGTGCGGGAACTGCAATAATAAAACATTAAGACACCTTCCACACCCCTCACGGCACTTCTTCGCCTTTAGATTGTACAATTATTTACACGAGAAATATTTACAAATCAAACACACCTATTTATAATATATATACAGACACATAAAAGACCCATATATATTAAACACCAATTTGATATACAATCAACACTAAAGTATATACAACAGCAGGACTCGGGTTAGACCCGCCGCAGGAAATCGCGACGGCGTCGCCCGGTCCGCTTTCTCCTCATGGGCGGGGCCTCGGGATCTATCTCCCGGGCCCGCTCTACCTCCTCTTTGGACGTCATCACCGCTTCGGCGAACGTTAGGACTGCCCGCCAGCGGCTACGACTTTCATCGCCTCGAACCATCCCCTCGACCAGGTCCGGGAGCGACACGACAAATCCGGGGTTGAAGACTGCCAGCATGGTCCCTCTCTCGGAGTTCCACGCCGGACAGTCTGACAGAACGTGTTCGGGGCTGTCGATTGCAGCCCCGCAATGCAAACAGTTGGGAGAGGCCTCACGGCGCGCCACCTTGTGCAGATAGCCGCCGAAACAGCCGTGGCCAGTCAGCAGCTGCACAAGGCGGAACGTGAGTGACCCCCCCTTCCTATCTATCCAGTCCTTGAGGACCGGGAGGATTGCCTCCACGGTCCTTCTCCCTACGCGGGTGGTGGCCAGGTCTTCTTGCCACCTGAGAAGTGTTGCCTCGCGGCCTTCTTCCCGCCATCTCTTTACAACGTCGGGTGTTGGCTCATCTCCAGTGCTTCGCACCTGAGCCCTTCTCCAGTACACGTCGGCAAGAGCGATCGCCTCGTGATACCAGGGGGGCGTACCGGCAAGCACGCTAACCGCGTCGAATGATGCGGTGCGGTACGCCCTCGTTATCCTGTTGGAAGTAATCCTCTGCGCCCTTCTCAGTGACGCCTTGTTGGCTTCTGAGAGCCCTTGATCATTGGCCCATATTGGGCATCCGTACGTGGCCTTCGCACGAACAACCCCCGCAAACAGCTTCCGACACGAGCCGCTGGGCCCGCCGAGATTGGGCATGATGCGGCTCAGTGCCATTGCTGTTGCGGTGAGTTTGGGAGCCAGGGCGGTGAAGTGGCCCTTGAAGTTCCACTTGGGGTCCAGTAGGAGCCCCAAGTACTTCAGCTCCCTGCCCACTGTGATGGAGACTCCTCCCACCATTATAGTAGTTCCCACTGGTGGAGCCCTTCTATGGCCGTAGAAAGCCATTGCCTGCGACTTATCCAGGGCAACCCGCAGCCCCAGATCACGGATGCGGGTCACGACCTGTGCGACACCTGCAGTCGCTTTGAGTGACGCCTCCCTATAGTTTTCGCCTGTAGCCACCACGAGCGTGTCGTCGGCGTAACAGATCACGTTCACGCCTCGGATCAACGCCCCCCGTAGCACTCGGTCATAGCCGATGTTCCACAGGAGTGGGCCCAGAACCGACCCCTGTGGAACACCGCACGCAACGTTGTGATTCTGCCAGTTGTTTCTCCCTGGAAATATTATTGTCCTGTTGCGGAGATAATTGGCAACAATGTTCCTCAAATATTGTGGGACCCTATGAAACATAAGTCCATCCAATATGGCGTCCCAGGGCAGGGTGTTGAAGGCGTTCGCGATGTCGAGCGAAATTGCCAACACCACCCCGCCCCCCGATGTCGTCCTATCCGATATGTCCCTGAGCCGGGCAAGGGCGTCGATCGTGGACCGTCCCTGCCGGAAGCCAAATTGGCAGTCCGACAGGTCCGGCCCCACGGATGATAGATGACGCACGATACGAGAAGCTATAACGCGTTCAAATAACTTGCCCGACTCATTTAGGAGCACAATCGGTCTATAGCCCGCAGGAGCATCGGCTGGTTTGTTATCCTTCCGGAGCAACACCAGTTTACCTATTTTCCAATTTGCGGGGAACTCCCCACTTCTAAAACATCTTGAAAACAGATTTCGGAAAAGGTCGAATAAACCGATTTGTATCACCAAAGAGAGAACCTTCCCGTGAACCCCATCGGGGCCGGGAGCGGTTTTCTTGTTCTGCATTCTCTCGACTGCGACTTCCAACTCAGCTTCTGAAACTTCGGGGATCTCGGCATCTCCGATATCGTCTGCCGTGTGTCTTGTCCGACGGGTTGTGGAGGACCAAGGAGCCGCGCGGGGTGGGAAGAGTGTCGATACGACGGTCGAAAGTAGCGACGGCTCCATCCCGGCGGTGAGAGGTGGGGCCCAGGGGCGCAGCTTGGACATCACCAGCTTATACGCACGCCCCCAGGGATCGAGCTCCAAGGTGTTCAGGAGCTCGCCCCACCCTCTGTCCTTTGCCTCTCCAATCTCCCTTTGTAAAATTCTCTTGGCCTCATTATATGAGGCCTTGAGGCGGCTCTCTTCATCGCCTCCGTGTATGGCCGATCGTCTTCTTCGGTAGCGGCTCAGTTGACGTCGAGCCGCTACACAATTTGCCCGCAACTGGGCGAGCTCATTGCTCCACCAATACGTGCAGTTGCGGGGCGGCACCGGTCGGGACCTGGACATCGAAGCATCCATGATAGACACCAGCATTTCCCGGAGCCGGGCCACTTCTTCCCCTACCGATGGATGTTCGACGGCGGGGCACCATGTATTGATTAATGTTGACACCTCTAGGGACTCTCGGTCCAACGACTTTAAAACCCATTTGGGGCCGATTTCATCTGGGGGGCGCAACTGAGCAGGGGGCCTCGACAAGGGGCAGACGTCAAACCGTATATAGAGATGGTCCGAAAGCGTCTCCACCCCAGTCAAGACCTCCCAGTCCTGAACGCGCTGAGCAAGGGCGGGGGACGCAAAAGTCACGTCGATGACCGACCCGCCCTGCTCCCTGACACATGTAAATACAGACCCTCTGTTGAGCGGGGTCATGCCAACTTCCGACAACCACTCCAAGACCAAGTCGCCACGCGCATCAGTCACTGGGGATCCCCACGCCGTAGATTTAGCGTTGAGATCCCCAGCGACCAGCACCTCCAGTGGACTGCACCACCTAACTAGGGCGCTTACTTCGAGAAGATGGGACTCGAATTCGGCGATCGGGCGATTGGGTGAGAAGTATACACCGATCACCGCTATGTTGCCGAGTTTGACTGCAACGCACCCATTGCCCCTAAATGATGTTGTTATAGAGGCAAGTGGGGAATCAGCCCTGAACGGGGCGACGACTGCGACACGACCTTCTAAATCACCAACCCAGTCGGTTCTATCTGGGACCAAGTATGGCTCTGCCACAACTCCGACTCCGATTGACCACTGCGCCAGGCTTTGGACCAATAAGTCTTGGGCTCTGGCGCAGTGATTTATGTTACACTGAAGGAATCGTAGGGCCATCCTATTGTTGTCCCACGATCCCTTCAGTCTCCATCAGTTCCACGTTCGGCTGTGGTTGTTTGCTGGCTTTCTTGGCCGCCGTCCTCCTTGACACTCTTACGCTGGGGGCCGAACAGCTTCTCCCTCCCAGCTTGTGTTCCGACTTCCTTCCCGCCGCCGCGCATACAGTACAGTGTGGCTTAGCGGTGCAGGAGGCCGACGTGTGGTCAGGCTGACCACATCTGAAGCACAGCCGGCTGCGGTCGCTTTCTGCGGTGCACCGGCTGGCCACATGTCCCTTTTGGAGGCAGCGGAAACACTGCAGCCCCCTGGGCTCCGACAACGAGATCTTAGCGGCCACCCATCCCACCAAGAATCTTCCTTCTAGGATCTTCTTTGCGGCAGTAACAGGCACCCGAGCCCACACTGCGTACAAGCCCGACCAATCCTGCCGCAATTCTCCAACCCTGACTTGTTCGGCTGGACAACCGGCCTTGTTCACGATGGCCGCCTTAACCTCGGCCGGAGTGACGGAGTCGTCTAGGCCCGCCACACGTACATGTGCGGATTTGACCGGCCTAGAGATTTTTATCTCCCTATCTCCATAAATGCTCCTCAATTTATTGGCGAGAGCGTCCGCCTTAGGGTCGCTTTCAGCCCCGGGGATTTGGATGATCGTAGCCCCGGTGACTGCGCGCCGGAATTTAACCGACTCGATGCCCATGTCGTTGAGATTTATCTTCGACTTCGCTTCTTTAATGGCCTCCGCGTATGTGAGACCACTGCCCTCGTTGGTCTGGGTGATCGTTAAGACGACGGCCGCAGTCCGAGTATTCTTCAACTTCGGCTTGGGCTTGGGTTTGGGCCGCGCCGGCCCAGAAGCCTTGGCGGGCGCCCTCGAGCGCGAAGTTGCAGTTCTCTCCTTCCTTACTCTATCTCGCGCCTGAAATCCGCTAGATTTTGTAGGGAGCGCTTCCATTACTGTAGGCGCTTTCTGCGTCCTTGGGCGTCCCTTCTTGGCCACCTTCACCCATTCGCTCTCTTCCGCGTCTGGGTTGGGTGGCCGCGAAGGGAGGCCGGATTGTGTAGGAGCAGCGGGGGCCGGCGGGTGTGCAGCGGCAGTGGTCGCTCTAGCACTCCCATCGCCTCCCGGTGCTTTCTTACCCTTCTTCTTCTTTTTATTATTTTTATTTGTTGCAGGAGCAGAACCTGCCACGAGTTGGACCTCAGGGACTTCGAGTGCCGGCGGAGCTGCTGGAGCAGCGACGACGGGAGCCGAAGCCACCGGTAAGTATGATCTTTCCGTTATCTTCTTTTTCTTGTCCGCCGCGAGTGGGGGTCGGAGTCGGGGCGCTGGAATGAGCCTCGGCTCCAATCCCTCAAATCGGGCGTTCATTCTGTTATTAACATTGCTCATAATGCGAGCTTCCAGCGTTTCCAGGGATTCAGGCAGCTGCGAGGGTTCAGAATCCCTCCTCTGGACGCTGGCCTTCAGTTCCTCCATTTCTTTCGCCATCGCCTCCATTTGTTGGCGAAGGCGCATATTGTCTGTACGGAGGGCCCGCGTCTCTTCTGAGAGTGTTTGGCGAGCGAGCCACTCCGTATCGTCCTTTATCGCGGCGACGGCGTCCTTCAACGTGCGAACATAAGTCCCCTTCAAGTTGGACGACGACTTCGCCACCTTCTCCACTAAGCCCAGACTTGTCTCAATCCGCTTAATAACGACAGCCGCTGAGTTCTGCTGAGCCGTCTCCTGCTCTGTCTCCATGTCGACCGACAGTGACGATCTCGTTCTGCGAGCCTCAGACGCGGAGGCCAGTAGTTCGGCCTCTGCGCGCGCCTCCATTTCCTGTCTCTGTACTTTGAGATAGGCTTGTTTGGCCGCCGCCAGCCCAACGTATTCACCCGTGGTGGGCGGACGACCGCGTTTCTCCAGCTTTTTCGTCGTCTTAGATGGGGTGTCTGTAGAACTCCCCTCATTTGATGACCTCCCTCTCTTTCGCCTCCGTTCCGACCAGAAACGGCTAGCTGGAAAGTCCACGGACTCACCACTTTCATACCCGGCCCGGTGGATCGATGCGTCAGATGGTACACTGACCATCGATCCACTGTCCGAGTCCGACAACCTTCGCACTGCCGTAGAACGGCCTGCAAAGCTCTCTCCTCCGAGGGTGGGGACCGGCGTCGGCGTTCGCTCGATCCGCACTCTCAACTCTCTATTGGTTCTTAAAACTAACTCCTCACTTGCGTCATTAGAATTTTTATGTTTGTCCTCCATCATACATCAAGGGTTGGGGCTTCGCACAAACGAATGAACGAAGGTGGTTAGCCCCGACACCCACACCCGAAGGAATGGAATGCCTTTTTCACAAATTAATGGGGGATATAGAAAGTCCACCCGGGCGGAGACCCCTGCACCTGGGTAACCCTAGTACACCGTGGACGGCGGGTGTTGTCCGCGGGTTGGCCGCTAGCGGTCCGACATACTGGCCGAACACCCACTCCCCCTGCGGGAGAGCGGGGGTGCAGCGCCGCGCGAGGCCCTAAGGCGCCCCAGCGCATGCACATTCAGGGTTTTTTATTGTGGTTTTCCTTCCACTTGGGCCGGCCGGTTAAGGCGAGCCCCCTGGTCCGATGCGATCCGCGAGACATGATCCACGACAATCGCATCGGTTAACAGGTCGCCCGACGGGGAGCCGAAACTCCTAACCAACAACAGCAACTCGCTGTCGCCGGCCCGCCGCGCAGTGAAGGCTGTAAAGCCGTCACCTCAGCGTATAGAATACGCGCCCAAAAGGGCTACAAACTTGCGTACAAAAGTACAACGGGCTAAAACCCCTTCTCCTCTATCACTACCTATTATTGAGCGACGCCGATCACTGAACAAAAGGCATGACAATTATAGGCGAGTCTTACCGGCGCATCCAACATGGATGGACCGGCAACCCTCGCCCTCCCAATTCGCGACCACCGAGTTATAAAACGAGACTAGAGACGATTGTACCATAAACCGCCCCTAGAAAAGTCTTGAAACTCGGCGGTTCGGGCCCCCCCGGCACGACAAGCCTTGGGGCCGCAGGAATGGACATCTGCGGTGGGGGGGAACCTAACCTAACCTAACCTTTTTTTTTTTTTTTTTTTTTTTTTTTTTTTTTTTTTTTTTTTTTTTTTTTTTTTTTTTTTTTTTTTTTTTTTTTTTCTTGGTGAAACCCATTTACAGGCTCCCGCGCCGGGGCAAGATGGAGAAGTGACGCGGGGAGTGTGGGGGTCGGGACCGGAGTGCAATGGTCCCCCTACCCACTAAAACACCAAGGCCCCTTCTGCGCGCGTTTGAGCCGGGTGCCGATATAATCCGGTGAGGACTGCTCAACCGTTACCCGGCTCGCGCATGCCGCGTAGCGTCGTGAAGACGCGCGGCTCACCTTGGCCGCCACAAGAATGGCGGCGGTTCTCCTAATTTATGTACACTATATACAAATTGTGTCGCACAGCACAGCGCAGAAGCTGCGCGCGACTCTCCTGAGGCGCCAAGACTGATGCCGAAATATATACAAAATGCCGCGTGGCGCAGCGCAAGCCACGCGCGGCTCTCCACGCGGCACCAGCTCAGCGCCAACCACCATACGCAGGCGCCAGCCCCGACGAAAAAATATGTACAAAAATATGTACATTTGTCGCTTAGCGCCACAAAGTGCGCGCGACTCTCCCTGAAACGTCGGACTGGCGCCCTGCGCCGATTACGAAAACCAGCGCGAAACAACTATTTACAATTTACACCTAACCTATATTTACAAAACTATGTACAAAGGCGGACCGAGCGACCCACCGCAGCACGAACCCGCAGTGGTGTCGCCCAGTCCTCGAAAACTCGCCATAGGCGAGTTGGGCGTGGGCCGCCCTCTCCTCGGACCGGCCTCCGTGAAAACAGTGGCCGGTCGGGTCGGGCCGACTTTATCAAGCCAGCCCTCGGACCGGGCTCCGCATCCCATCGCGCAGAGCCCCGCATCCAATTCGTCCCTATTCGCTTCACCTAGGACCGCGTCATGGTCCGGTCACTTCTCCGGCCAGACCAACCGACGCGGTCACGCGGCTACTGAGCCCCCCCGGCACGACAAGCCTAGGGACCCGCGGGAATGGTACATCCGCGGTGGGGGGGAACCTAACCTTTTTTTTTTTTTTTTTTTTTTTTTTTTTTTCTTGGTGAAACCCTTTTACAGGCCCCCGCGCCGGGGCAAGATGGAGTAGTGACGCGGGGAGTGTGGGGGTCGGGTAAAGTCGTTCCCCAATACCCACTAAAACACCAAGGCCCCTTCTGCGCGCGTTGAGCCGGGTACCGGTATGATCCTGTTAAGGACTACTCACCCGTGGCCCGGCTCGCGCATGCCGCGTGGCGTCTCGAAGACGCGCGGCTCTCCTTGGCCGCCACAAGAGTGACGGCGGTTCTGCTTGTATGTACACTATGTACAAATTTGACGCGACACAGCGTAGAAGCTGCGCGCGATTCTCCTACGGCGCCACAACACCCGGTGCTGAAATATTTACAATGCCGCGTGGCGCAGCGCGAGCTACGCGCGGCTCTCCCCAGAGCACCGGGGTAGCGCCGACACCCATACTCAGGCGCCAGACCCGACGAAAAAACTATATACAATTAGTTGTCGCGTAGCGTAAAGACTTACGCGCGACTCTCCTCAAACGACGGACTGGCGCCCCGCACCGATAGACTCAGTGCTTAAACCTATTTACATATTTACACCTAACCTATATTTACAGACTATGTACAAAGGCGGACCCAAGCGACCCGCCGCAGCACGAACCCGCAGCAGTGTCGCCGGGTCCTCAAACACTCGCCCTAGGCGAGGTGGGCGTGGGCCGCCCTCTCCTCGGACCGGCCTCCGTGAAAACAGTGGCCGGTCGGGTCGGGCCGACTTAAACAAGCCAGCCCTCGGACCGGACTCCGCATCCCATTGCGCAGAGCCCCGCATCCAGTTCGTCCCTATTCGCTTCACCTAGGACCGCGTCATGGCCGAGTCACTACTCCGGCCAGGCCAACCGACGCGGTCACGCGGCTACTGAGCCCCCCCGGCACGACAAGCCTAGGGACCCGCGGGAGTGGACATCCGCGGTGGGGGGGGGGGGAACCTAACCTAACCTAACCTTTTTTTTTTTTTTTTTTTAACCTGGAGAAACCCATTTACAGGCCCCCGCACCGGGGCAAGATGGTAAAGTGGTGCGGGGAGTGTGGGGGTCGGGTAAAGTCGTTCCCCAATACCCACTAAAACTCCAGGGCCCCTTCCTTGCGCTTATGAGGCGAGGTATGGCGTTAAGCCTCGCGGCCTCTGTCCAACCTCTCCTCGCGCGTGCCGCTTGGCGCGAAAGCGCGCGGCTCACCTATGCGCGTGTGTAAAAGCACGCGCAGTTCTCCTAACATATTTACAATATTTACAACGTGGCGAAGGAGTGCGGTGACTGCTAAACAAATGATTAAACAAACTCCACACCCCTTAACGACACATCTTCGCCTTTTTTATTTACAGAAAACAACAATAACAAAAACAACAACATATATAAAAGAACAATTATTTACAAAAACAAAAGACAACAATTATATATATTTACACACCTAATTAGAAAATACAATAAATAAAAGTATTGACTAGCTGCAGACTCGGGTTAGACCCGCCGCAAGAAATCGCGACGGCGTCGCCCGGTCCGCTTTCTCCTAAGTGGCGGAGCCGCGGGGTCTATCTCCCGGGCCCGCTCTATCTCCTCCTTTGTTGCCATGACCGCCTCGGCGAATGTCTGGAACGCTCGCCAACGGCGGCGGCAATCGTCACCCCGAACCATCCCCTCGACCAGGTTCGGGAGTGATATAGTCAATCCGGTATTATAAGCTGCCAGCATGGTCCCCCTCTCGGAGTCCCACGCCGGACAGCTTGACAGAACGTGTTCGGGGCTGTCGACTGCAGCCCCGCAATGTAGGCAGTTGGGAGTGGCCTCCCGTCGCGCCACCTTGTGCAGATAGCCGCCGAAACAGCCGTGGCCGGTCAGCAGCTGCACAAGGCGGAACGTGAGTGGTCCCCCTTTCCGCTCAATCCATTCCTTGAGAACTGGGAGTATCGCCTCCACAGTTCTTCTCCCAACGCGGGTGGTGGCCAGGTCTTGTTGCCACCTGAGTAAAGTTGCCTCGCGGCCCTCTTCCCGCCATCCTTTGACTTCTGCTGAAGTTGGCTCCTCCCCGGCACTTCTTGCCCGAGCCCTCTTCCAGTAAACGTCCGCCAAAGAGAGCGCCTCGTAGTACCAGGGGGGCGTTCCGGCTATCACGCTGACCGCATCGAATGATGCGGTGCGGTATGCCCTCGCCACCCTGTTCGAGGAGATGCGCTGCGCCCTCCTCAGCGTCGCTTTGTTCAATTCCGACAGGCCTTGGTCGTTGGCCCAAATTGGGCAGCCATACGTGGCCTTCGCCCGAACAACTCCCGCGAACAGCTTCCGGCATGAGCCGCTGGGCCCGCCGAGATTGGGCATTATGCGGCTCAGTGCCATGGCTGTTGCGGTGAGCTTGGGAGCCAGGGCGGTGAAGTGGCCCTTAAAGTTCCACTTGGGGTCCAATAGGAGCCCCAAGTACTTCAGCTCCTTCCCTAAAACGATTGGAGTTCCTCCCACCATTATATTTGCTCCTTCGGGTGGAGCTCTCCGATGCCCATAAAACGCCATCGCCTGAGATTTGTCCAGGGCAACCCGCAGCCCCAAGTTGCGAATGCGGGCCACCACCTGGGAAACCCCGGCGGTTGCTCTTAGTGAAGCCTCCCTGTAGTCACTCCCCGACGCTACGACCAGGGTGTCGTCCGCGTAGCATATAACCTGCACACCGCGGATCAACACCCCTCGCAATATCTTGTCGTATCCGATGTTCCACAGGAGTGGGCCTAGAACCGACCCCTGCGGAACACCGCAAGCAACGCCGTGACTCAGCCACCCGTCTCTCCCTGGATAAAGAATCTGCCGCTGTTGTAGGTACTCAGCGACGATGGCCTTCAAGTACGATGGGACGTTGTGGTACGTCAGACCATCGAGAATGGCGTCCCAGGGCAGGGTGTTGAAGGCGTTCGCAATATCAAGCGAAATTGCCAACACCACCCCGCCCTCCGCCACTGTCCTCTCCGAGATGTCCCTGAGACGGGCAAGTGCGTCAATCGTGGACCGTCCCTGGCGGAAGCCGAACTGGCATTCCGACAGGTCCGGCCCCACGGATGTTAAGTGACGATTTAGGCGCGACGCAATGACGCGCTCAAACAGCTTGCCCGCCTCATTCAAGAGTACAATCGGTCTGTACCCCGCAGGCGAGTCGACCGGTTTGTTGTCCTTACGGAGTAACACCAACTTCCCGATCTTCCATGCCGCGGGGAATTCTCCCCTCCTTAAACATTTTGTCACTAGACTGCGGTACTGGTTGTGAAGTCCGAGTTGCAAAGCTAAACCTAGAACTCTCCCGTGGACCCCATCAGGTCCGGGAGCAGTCTTTTTGTTCTTCATTTTGTCTATTGCCACCTCCAGTTCGGCCTCCGACACTTCCGGTATCTCGGCGTCCTCAGTGTCGTTGGCCGTTTGTCTCGTCCGGTAGTTTTGGAGAGACGATGGGACCGGCCGGGGTGGGAAGAGTGTATTAACCACCAATGTCAGAATTGACGGTTCCATCCCGGCGGTGAGAGGCGGGGCCCAGGGGCGCAGCTTGGACATTACCAGCTTATACGGACGCCCCCAGGGATCGAGCTCCAAGGTGTTCAGGAGCTCGCCCCAACCTCTTTCCTTTGCCTCCCCGATCTCGCTCTTTAGTGTCCGTTTGGCCTTTTGATAGGCGGACTTCAGGCGTCTCTCCTCTTCGCCACCGTGGATTACAGAGCGTCTTCTCCTGAAACGGCTTAATTGGCGTTTGGCCGCTACGCAGTCTTCTCGTAGCTGGGCGAGCTCGCTGCTCCACCAGTAGGTGCAGTTCCGCGGCGGCGCCGGACGGGACCTGGACATGGATGCGTCCGAGACGGATGTTAGTGTCTCCCCGAGCCGAGCCGCCTCGTCCCCGACCAACAGATTTTCGGTGGCAGAGCACCACGAATTTACCAACGTTGCCACCTCTAGAGCCTCTCTGTCCAATGACTTAAGGACCCACCTGGGGCCCATCTCTGCAGGGGGGCGTACTTGGGCAGGGGGTCTCGACGAGGGGCGGACGCCGAACCGGATGTAAAGGTGGTCCGAAAGCGTCTCCACCCCTGTCAGAACTTCCCATCCCTGAACGCGCAAAGCGAGGGCGGGGGACGCAAAAGTCACGTCGATGACTGACCCGCCCTGCTCTCTCACACATGTGAATTCTGATCCCCTATTGAGCGGGACCATGCCGACCTCGGAGAGCCACTCCATCACCAAGTCGCCGCGCGCATCAGTCACTGAGGACCCCCACGCCGTGGATTTGGCGTTGAGGTCCCCAGCGACCAGTACCTCCAGAGGACCGCACCATCTCACGAGGGCGCTTACCTCCAAAAGATAGGCCTCGAAGTCGGCGATCGGTCGGTTGGGCGAAAAATAAACGCCGACCACCGCCATGTTACCCAATTTCGTCGCGACACAACCGTTGCCCCTAAGCGATGCTCCGAGAGTGAGCGACGAATCAATCCTAGACGGAACGACCACTGCAACCAAGCCATCCCGGTCGCCGATCCAGTCCGCCCTGTCCGGAACCAAATAGGGCTCCGCCATAATGCCTACTTCAATTGACCACTGCGCCAGGCTTTGGACCAATAAGTCTTGGGCTCTGGCGCAGTGGTTTAAATTCCCCTGAAGAAACCGTAGGACCATCTTATTGGGGCCCCACGATCTCTGACACTTCCATTTGTTCCTCGTTCGGCTGAGGATTGTTATCGCTGACCTTTCTGGTCGCCGTTCTCCTATTCACTTTTACCCTGGGGGCCGAACAACTATTGCCCCCCAGTCTGTGATCCGCCTTCCTGTTGTTTGCCGCGCACAGCGCACAGTGCGGCTTGGCGGTGCAGTGGGCCGCCTTGTGGTCCGGCTGGCCACATCTGTAGCACAGCCGGCTGCGGTCATTGTCCGCGGTACATCTGCTGGCCACATGCCCTTTTTGGAGGCAGCGGTAGCACTGTAGCTCCCTTGGCCCCGACAGCGTGATCCTAGCAGCCACCCAGCCTACTAAAAACCGTCCCTCCATGATTCTCTTTGCCGCTGTGACTGGTACTCGGGCCCAAACTGCGTATAAACCTGAGTAATCCTGCCGGATCTCCCCGACCCTAACTTGATCGGCCGGGCAGCCAGCCTTTGCGACAATTGCCTCCTTCACTTCTTCTGATGACACCGAGTCATCTAGACCTGCCACCCGGACATCCGTAGATATGACGGGCCTAGAAATTTTCACCTCCCTTTCGCCGTACACGTCCTTAAGCTTTGCAGCGAGGGAATCCGCCTTAGGGTCGCTTCCAGCCCCGGGGATCTGTATTATAGCGGCCCCAGTGACTGCGCGGCGAAATCTAACAGACTCAATCCCTAAGTCATTAAGATTGATCTTTGCCCTTGCCTCTTTGATAGCCTCCGCATAAGTGAGGCCTTTGCCGTCCTTGCTTTGGGGCAGTGTTAAAACAACGGCTGCCGTCCTGGGCGTCCTCAACCTGGGCTTGGATCGAGCCGGCTGAGAAGCCGGTTGCGTAGCCCTTGTAGCCGCTTTCGAGCGCTTTCTCGTCCTGGTGTTGTTACGCTCCTTGGCGCGCGCCTGGAATCCGCTCGACTTGGAGGGGAGCGACTCTTTAGTTGGAGGCGCCTTCTGCGCACTTGGGCGTCCCTTTTTGGTCACCCTGACCCATCCACTCTCTTCTGCGTCTGGGTTTGGTGGCCTCGAAGGGAGGCTCGTTTTCTTGAGGGCAGCGGGGGTCGGCGGGGGCGCGGCGGCAATAGCCGTCTTGGCGTTCCCACCGCCTCCCGATGCCTTCTTATTCTTCTTTTTCTTGTTTCTGCCCTTTACATTAACTTCCTTTTCTTTTGCAGGAGCAGAACCTGCGTCGACGAGCATCTCGGGATCCTCGAGTGCCGCGGGAGCCGCCGGAGCAGCAACTACGGGAGCCGAGGACACCGGTAAGTTTCCTTTTTCATTCTCCTTTTCTTTATTTCTTCTGTCCGCCGCTAAGGGGGGACGGAGTCGCGGCTCGGGGGGGAGTCGCCGCTCCAACCCCTCTATGCGAGCGTTCAACCTGTCTCCAAACTTTTTCGTCAGACTTGCCTCCAGGTCTTCGAGGCTGCTGTGTTGTACATGCGGCATGGATGCCTGCATTTCGTCCATCTTTTTCTTAAGCTCCTCCACCTGTGCTTGGAGCTTTTCATTCTGCGCTCTGAGAGCGCGAGTTTCGTCTGTCATAGACCGCCGGGTCAGAGTGCCGACGGTCTCTCTTATGGCCGTAGTGGCGTCCTTGAGGGCTCGGATGAACGTCCCTTTTAAGTTTGACGACTTCTTGGCCACACCCTCAATGATTCCGAGGCTAGTCTCAATCTTTTCCTGCATCGCTGCAGTGGTGTCCACGAGAACTTCCGCGTCAGTGTTAACGTCCATGTTGAAAGACGCTGTCGAGGAGGCCCTTGTTCCGCGGACTTCCGCCGCTGCCATTAAGAGCTCCGCCTCTGCTCGCGCCTCCATTTCCTCCCTTTGCGCTTTAAGGTACTGCCGCTTTGCTTCGGCAAGTCCCACGAATTCGCCGGTTGTTGGTGGCCGGCCTCTTCCCCTTATTTTCCGGATCGACGACGAGGCGGGGGTGTCTGTGGAACTCCCGCTCTCATCGCCTCCCCGACTTCTTTTTTGGCCCGGTTTCAGGCACCAAAACCTATTTGTGCCCTCACGGCTCCAAAAGCCCTCTTTTTCGGCTCGGCCGGTCGAGGCGGCGGACGACACGCTCACCAACGACTCCGGCTCTGAGTCCGATAAATTTGCCGAAACGGCATATGCTGAGGACGGGACGGGTGTAGGGACCCGCTCCATCACTACCCTCAGCTCTCTCTCCTTACTCCTTCCTTCCTCTTCACTCCCAACTCTACTTAAATTTGTTTTTTTATTTTTGCTATTAACTGCTTCCATCATCGAGGGGTGTGGCTCCCCACTCCTGAGTATGAGGAGCCACGTAATACTTCCTGGGGGAAATAAAAGGTCCGCCCGAGCGGAGACCCCGCGCCCGGGTAACCCAAATACCGCCTGGAGGGTGGGAGGTATCCAGGGGTTGGCCGCTAGCGGTCCGACGTACTAGCCGAACACCAACTCCCCCTGCGGGAGAGCTGGGGTGCAGCGCCGCGCAAAGGCCCCTTAGGGCGCCCCAGCGCATGCACATTTAGGGTTTTTTATTGTGGTTTTCCTTCCACTTGGGCCGGCCGATTAAGGCGAGCCCCCTGGCCCGAAGCGGTCCGCGAGACATGTCCACGACAACCACAACGGGTAACAGGTTTGCCCGACGGGGGATCTGCAATAGACCCCTAACCGACGACGACATCTCGCCGCCGCGGCCCGCCGCGCCGCGGGACTACCACACACCGCACGTCCGTGGCGTCCTCACCACCATACACCGCTTTAAAAGCCGCTGGTACAGACAATTAAGCCAAGACCTCTACTTGACCCGCTGAAAAGCGAGTTGGGCGCTTCCGCCCTCGCCTTGACCGGTCTCCGCGTCGTCTTCGGATCCCGGTCGTCCCTATTCGCTTCACCATCACGATTGAGTCTTTCAGCCCGAGCCCACAGACAACCCGAACCAACCGACAACAACCGCTCCGGCTACTGAGCCCCCCCGGCACGACAAGCCTAGGGACCCGCGGGAATGTTACATCCGCGGTGGGGGGGAACCTTTTTTTTTTTTTTTTTTTTTTTACCTGGAGAAACCCATTTACAGGCCCCCGCACCGGGGCAAGATGGTAAAGTGGTGCGGGGAGTGTGGGGGTCGGGTAAAGTCGTTCCCCAATACCCACTAAAACTCCAGGGCCCCTTCATTCACGCTAAGTCCGGCTAGGCATGTATCGGCTTCTCAGCTCTTACCATGCCGTAGCCGGGCGTGTTGCCGCGTAGCGCGTTGCAAATGCGCGCGGCTCTCCTATGCGCGTGTGTATAAAACACGTGCAGTTCTCCTATTTATATTTACAAAATCAGATGCGGCGAAGGAGTGCGGTGACTGCCAAAAACAAAATGTTGAAACAACTACCACCCCCTTAGCGGCACCTCTTCGCCAAGTTATTTACATATTTACACAATAAATTAACACAACATATATATAAGATAACAATATTTACAAACTAAAACAAAGGACAACAAATATATATGTACAACACCAACAATGAAAATACGATATCTATATACAAAGTATTAACAAACAGCAGGACTCGGGTTAGACCCGCCGCAAGAAATCGCGACGGCGTCGCCCGGTCCGCTTCCTCCTTAGTGGCGGGGCCGCAGGGTCTATTTCCCGGGCCCGCTCTACTTCCTCTTTCGCAGACATCACCGTCTCGGCAAACGTCTGAAACGCTCGCCAACGACGGCGACTGTCGTCGCCCCGAACCATCCCCTCGACCAGGCTCGGGAGCGAAAAGTCAATTCCGGGATTAAAAGCTGCCGACATGGTTCCCCTCGCGGAGTCCCACGCCGGACAACTTGACAAAACATGTTCGGGGCTGTCGATTGCAGCCCCGCAATGAAGACAGTTGGGGGTGGCCTCACGACGCGCCACCTTGTGCAGATACCCGCCGAAACAGCCGTGGCCGGTCAGCAGCTGCACGAGGCGGAACGTGAGCGACCCCCCTTTCCGTTCCATCCACTCTTTCAGGACCGGTAGAATTGCATCCACGGTCCTTCTTCCTACGCGCGTTGTGGCAAGGTCGTCGTGCCACCTATAAAGCGTTGCCTCGCGGCCTTCTTCGCGCCACCTTCTGACAATGTCCGGTGTAGGCTCCTCTCCAGCAGTTCTAGCCCGAGCTCTTTTCCAGTAGACATCCGCCAAGGAGAGCGCATCATAGTACCAGGGGGGCGTCCCGGCTATCGCGCAGACCGCGTCAAACGATGCGGTGCGGTATGCCCTCGCCACCCTGTTCGAGGAGATGCGCTGCGCTCTCCTCAACGAAGCCCTATTCACCTCCGAAAGGCCTTGATCATTGGCCCAGATTGGGCAGCCATATGTGGCCTTTGCCCGAACCACCCCCGCGAACAGCTTCCGGCATGAGCCACTAGGCCCACCGAGATTGGGCATAATGCGACTCAATGCCATGGCCGTCGCAGTGAGTTTGGGGGCCAGAGCGTTAAAATGGCCCTTAAAATTCCACTTGGGGTCCAATAAGAGCCCCAAGTATTTTAGTTCTTTCCCGACAGAGATAGAAACTCCTCCTACCATAATGCTTGCTCCCTCTGGCGGAGCCCTCCTATGCCCATAAAAGGCCATTGCCTGCGATTTTTCCAGGGCAACCCGCAGCCCCAAATTGCGGATGCGGGTCACTACCTGTGCAACCCCTGCTGTCGCCTTCAAAGATGCTTCGCGGTAAGAATCACCGGTCGCAACCACGAGCGTGTCGTCGGCATAACAAATAATGTGTACACCTCGGATCATTGCTCCCCTCAGCACTCGATCGTAACCGATGTTCCACAGGAGTGGGCCAAGAACCGACCCCTGTGGAACACCGCATGCAACGTTGTGACTTTCCCACCTATTTCGACCCTGGTAGATGATTCGGCGGTTGCGTAGGTACTCCGCAACAATGTCCCTTAAGTAGGACGGAACATTATGCCACAACAAACCATCCAAAATGGCGTCCCAGGGCAGGGTGTTAAAGGCGTTCGCGATATCAAGCGAAATTGCCAATGCCACCCCGCCCCCCGACGTTGTCCTATCCGTTATGTCCCTGAGTCGGGCAAGAGCGTCGATCGTGGACCGTCCCCGACGGAAGCCAAACTGACATTCCGCTAGGTCCGGCCCCACGGATGAAAGATGACGGACGATTCGAGACGCAATGATGCGTTCGAGCAATTTGCCCGACTCATTTAAGAGGACGATCGGCCTGTAACCCGCAGGCGAGTCAGCAGGCTTGTTCTCCTTTCTTAGCAGGACTAATCTACCTGCCTTCCAGTCCGCAGGAAACTCTCCAGTTCTTAGGCACCTGGTGAACAGGTGTTTTAGCTGCTCCGAAAGTCCAGATTGTGAAGCGAGCGCGAGAACCTTTCCATGGACTCCATCGGGGCCAGGAGCGGTCCTTTTGCTCCGCATTTTATCCACCGCCACTTCCAGCTCGGCTTCTGACACCTCCGGATTCTCGGATTCCTCAGCGTCGTTAGCCAACTGTCTCATCCTGTGATTTTGAGCAGACAAGGTAGCCGACCGGGATGGGAAGAGTGTTGAGACGACTGTTGTTAGTAGTGTCGGCTCCATCCCGGCGGTGAGAGGGGGGGCCCAGGGACGCAGCTTGGACATTACCAGCTTATACGGACGCCCCCAGGGGTCGAGCTCCAAGGTGTTCAGGAGCTCGTCCCACCCTCTCTCTTTCGCCTCTCCTATCTCCCTTTGGAGGACCCTTTTTGCTTCATTATAAGCTGCCTTAAGACGTCCTTCCTCAGCACCTCCACGAATGGCTGACCTTCTTCTCCTGTAGCGACTCAGATGGTGTCGAGCCGCTACACAGTTCGCTCGCAACTGGGCAAGCTCGCTGCTCCACCAATAGGTGCAGTTGCGTGGCGGCACCGGTCGGGATCTAGACATTGAGGCGTCCGAGATGGACAATAGAGCCTCCCCGAGCCGGGCCGCTTCGTCCCCAACCGAGAGATGTTCATCGGTGGGGCACCATGTGTTGACAAGAGTTGCCACTTCCAAGATCTCCCTATCCAACGACTTCAGCGACCATTTCGGGCCTATTTCATCCGGGGGTTGCGCTTGGGTAGTTGGAGCCGACGAGGGGCGAACGCTAAATCGGATATATCGGTGATCCGAGAGCGTCTCCACCCCTGTCAGCACCTCCCAGTTCTGAACACGCTGAGCCAGGGCGGGGGACGCAAAAGTCACGTCGACGATCGACCCGCCCTGCTCTCTGACACAAGTTAAGGTAGTCCCCCGATTGAGTGGAGACATACCGACCTCCGACAACCACTCTAAAACAAGATCGCCGCGGGCGTCAGTCGCTGGGGACCCCCATGCCGTGGATTTGGCATTGAGATCCCCAGCAACCAGCACCTCTAGTGGGCTGCACCAATTTATGAGCGAGCTGACCTCGACCAAGAAAGTCTCGAATTCTGCTATTGACCGGTTTGGCGAAAAGTAGACTGCCACGACCGCTATGCTGCCTATTTTTGCCGCCACACATCCATTGCCTCTCAAGGACGAACCTATTATATTGAGGGAATCAGCCCTGGACGGGGCGACGATTGCGACGAGCCCATCTTTATCGCCGGTCCAGTCGGCTCTCTCCGGGATCAAATAGGGTTCTGCCACAACCCCTATTCCGATTGACCACTGCGCCAGGCTTTGGACCAATAAGTCTTGGGCTCTGGCACAGTGATTTATGTTGCACTGAAGGAATCGTAGGGCCATCCTATTGTTGTCCCACGATTCCTTCAGTCTCCATCGCTTCCACGTTCGGTAGTGGTTCTTTGCTGACTTTCTTAGCCGCTACTCTCCTAGGCACCTTTTTACTGGGAGCCGAACAACTACTGCCCCCCAGCTTGTGATCGGCCTTCCTGCCCGCTGTCGCACACAGTGCGCAGTGCGGTTTATCGGTGCAGAAGGCCGCCTTGTGGTCTGGCTGACCACATCTAAAGCACAGCCGGCTGCGGTCGCTGTCCGCGGTGCAACGGCTGGCTACATGACCCTTTTGAAGGCAGCGGTAACACTGCAGCCCCCTGGGCCCCGACACTGTTATTTTGGCAGCCACCCAGCCTACCAGAAACTTCCCTTCCAGGACCTTCTTAGCGGCCGTTATAGGCACCCGAGCCCATACGGCGTACAAGCCGGACCAATCCTGCCGAATTTCTCCGACTCGCACTTGCTCCGCTGGACAACCTGCTTTATTGACAATAGCCTCTTTGACCTCGTCCGAAGTGACAGAGTCATCTAGACCCGCCACACGTATGTCTGTGCATTTGACGGGCCTAGAGACTTTTACCACGTTCTCCCCATAAATATCCCTCAGTTTGGAAGCGAGGGTGTCCGCTTTGGGATCGCTGTCAGCCCCGGGGATTTGAATAATCGTAGCCCCAGTGACTGCGCGGCGGAACTTCACCGACTCCAAGCCGATGTCTTTGAGGTTGATTTTCGACCTCGCCTCCTTGATGATGTCTGCGTACGTGATGCCTCCACTTTCCTGTGGGAGAGTTAAGACGACGGCCGCAGTTCGAGAGGTCTTCAGATTGGGTCTGGGGTGCGCTGGCTTTGAGGCCTTTGCTGGTGCCCTCGACCTTGATCCCTTCCCTTTCTCCTTCCTTTCCCTATCGCGGGCCTGAAACCCTTGCGATTTCGTAGGGAGTGCCTCCTTTGTAGTAGGCGCTTTCTGCGCATTCGAACGTCCCTTCTTGGTCACCCTTACCCATCCGCTTTCTTCTGCGTCAGGGTTGGGCGGCCGCGAAGGGGGGCCTGCCTTTGTAGGGGCAGCGGGGGGCAGCGGGCGCGCAGCGGCAATAGCCGCTTTAGCGTTCCCGCCGCCTCCCGGTGCTTTCTCACCCTTTTTCTTCTTGTTTTTGTTCCTAACTTTCTTTTCTTTTGCAGGACCAGAACCCGCCTCGACCAGAACCACGGGATCCTCTAGTGCCGCGGGAGCCGCCGAAGCAGCAACGACGGGAGCCGAGGACACCGGTAAGTTGGACACTTTTTTATTTGCCATCCTTTCTTTCTCCTTGATGATCTTTTTGTCCGCCGCTAAGGGGGGACGAAGTCGCTGCTCAGGTAAGAGACGCGGCTCCAGCCCCTCGAAGCGGGCGTTCATTTTGTCGCCTAGTGTCCGCAGCAGACTCGCTTCGAGGTCTTCTCTGTTCGCGGGCTGCTGGGAGGCCTGTATTTCCTCCATTTTCTTCTTCAACTCCTCCACTTCAGCCTGAAGCTTGGCGTTTTGCGCTCTTAGAGTGCGCGTTTCGTCATTAATAGTGCGTCGCATGATTGAGCCGACGTCTTCCCGAATTGCCGTACTGGCATCTTTTAGGGCCTTAACGAACGTCCCTTTTAAATTAGACGAGCCCTTCGCTACTCCTTCAATAATTCCGAGGCTTTTCTCTATCCTCGATTGCATGGTGTACGCGGTGTCCACAGGAACCTCCGCTTCTGCACCTATTTCCATTTCCATAGAGGACACGACTGAGGAGGCCCTGGTTCTACGAGCCTCCGAGACCGAAGCTAAAAGCTCCGCTTCCGCGCGCGCCTCCAACTCTTCACGCTGTGCCTTGAGATAGGCCTTCTTGGCTGCCGCCAATCCGACATAGTCACCCGTTGTGGGCGGACGACCTCTCCTCTCTATCTTTTTCGTTGCCTTAGAAGGGGTATCGGTGGAACTACCCTCTTCTTCGGAAGACCTAGTTCTCTTCAATCTCCGCTCCCGCCAGAAGCGGTTTATTTGCGCGTCCCTGGACTCGCAACTTCCATACCCGGACAGGTGAATCGATGCGTCAGATGGTACACTGACCATCGATCCATCGTCCGAGTCTGACAACGTTTCCACGGCCTTTGATCGGCCCGAAACGTTTGCATCTCCGAGGGTGGGGATCGGCGTCGGCGTTCGCTCGACCCGCACTCTCAACTCTCTCTTGCTTACAACTAACTCCTCCCTTGCGTCTTTTAAAAAATTATTTTTGTTCTCCATCATACATCAAGGGTTGGGGCTTCGCACAAACGAATGAACGAAAGTGGTTAGCCCCGACACCCACACCCGAAGGAATGGAATGCCTTTTTCACGAATTAATGGGGGATATAGATAGTCCACCCGGGCGGAGACCCCTGCACCCGGGTAACCCTAATACGCCGCAGACGGCGGGTGTTGTCCGCGGGTTGGCCGCTAGCGGTCCGACATACTGGCCGAACACCCACTCCCCCTGCGGGAGAGCGGGGGTGCAGCGCCGCGCGAGGCCCTAAGGGCGCCCCAGCGCATGCACATTCAGGGTTTTTTATTGTGATTTTCCTTCCACTTGGGCCGGCCGGTTAAGGCGAGCCCCCTGGTCCGATACGATCCGCGAGACATGATCCACGACAACCGTATCGGTTAACAGGTCGCCCGACGGGGAGCCGAAACTCCTAACCAGCAGCAGCAACTCGCTGCCGCCGGCCCGCCGCGCAGCGAAGGCTGTAAAGCCATCACCTAAGCGTAAGAATACGCGCCCAATAAGGCAACAAACTACGTACAAAAGTACCACGGGCAAAAACCCTTCTCCACTTTCAACACCTGTCATCAAGCGACGCCGATCACTAAGACAAGAGGCGTGAAACTTAAAGGCGAGTCTTACCGGCGCATCCAAAATGGATGGACCGGCAACCCTCGCCCTCCCAATTCGCGACCACCGAGTTATAAGACAGAAATAGGGACGATTGTACCATAAACCGCCCCTATAAAAGTCCTGAAACTCGGCGGTTCGGGCCCCCCCGGCACGACAAGCCTTGGGGCCGCAGGAATGGACATCTGCGGTGGGGGGGGGGTGGGGGGGAACCTAACCTAACCTAACCTAACCTTTTTTTTTTTTTTTTTTTTTTTACCTGGAGAAACCCATTTACAGGCTCCCGCACCGGGGCAAGATGGTAAAGTGGTGCGGGGAGTGTGGGGGTCGGGTACAGGCGTTCCCCAATACCCACTAAAACTCCAGGGCCCCTTCAACGCACTGGGACAGGGCAAGGTGTCAGTGAACCATTACACTTCAGCCCTGTCAACGTGCTTGTCGCGTAGCGCCTAAACAGCGCGCGACACTCCAATTATATTTACAAAGTAAATATTTACAAGGCACAATAAGTGCGAAGACTCCACAGCATATATACACAATTATTTTACATATATATACAAGCAACCTGCACAGGTGCTGAACTGCAAAAATAAAATGATTATAAAACAACAAAATCAATTGTGTATAAAATCAACAAAACTCCTATTTACAGAATATTTACATAACGCGCCCAGCGAATCTTCGCCGGCGCCCGCCAGTTCTTCGACGCCGAATAGGGGCCGAGGAGGGATCATCCTCTCTCGCCCGTTCAGCATCCTCCTTAGTTTGGAGGACTCTTTCCGAGAAGGCCTGGAAAGCCCTCCAGATCGAGTCCGTGTCGCTGTCGACCATGCATTTGACAATAGCCGGCAGCGAGAAGTCTAATCCGGTGGGTAGTGTCAACAGAAGGGAACTCCTTTCAGAGTCCCAAGCTGGACAGTCAGTCAAAGTGTGGCTGGCGTTGTCTGTCGCCGAGCCACAGTGATGGCAAACAGAGGACCCCTCCCGCCCCGCGATCTTGTGCAGATAACTGCCAAAGCAGCCATGCCCGGACAGCATCTGCACAAGTCGGAACGTGAGGTGCCCCCATCGCCGGTCAAGCCATTGTGGGAGTACTGGCCGAATGGCCGAAATTGTCCAGGAACCAACGCGCGAAGACGCCAGTTCGTCACTCCAAGTTCGAACAACCCATTCTTTACTGTTCTTACGCCATTCTTCTACGAGTTCATGGGCTGGCTCAACGCCTCTACCTCTTGAGCGAGCCCGACGCCAATAAACGTCCGCCAGGGCAGCCGCCTCGAGGTGCCAGGGCGCGGTACCGGCTATAACACACACGGCATCGAACGACACCGTGCGGTACGCCCTCGCGACCCTGATGGCTATCGCCCGCTGCGACTGCCTGAGCAGCGTTTTGTTTTGGGAAGACAACCCATTCGCCCAAATTGGACAGCCATATAAGGCCATCGACCTCACAACGTTGGCGAAGAGACGGCGACACCCCCCGCTCGGCCCGCCGAGGTTCGGCATGATGCGACTTAGAGCCGCAGCCGTGGCGGAGAGCTTGGGGGCAAGTGCCGTGAAGTGCGGCTTAAACGACCACCTAGAATCGAGGACAAGACCAAGATATTTCAGTGTTGCCCCTACCCTGATGTTCACGCCGCCCACCATGATGTTGGCTCCTTCAGGTGGAGCACGTCGCGCGCCATGGAAGCATATCGCTTCCGATTTGTGCAGGGCGACCTCCAATCCGAGACTACGTATTCTAGCGACAACCTGGGCAACTCCAGCCGTCGCCCTAAGACTCGCCTCTCTAAAGGCGTTACCGGTGGCGACGACGAGAGTGTCATCGGCGTAGCATAACACCTGCACACCGCGCAACAACACTCCCCTCAGCACGAAGTCGTACCCGATGTTCCACAGGAGCGGGCCTAAAACCGACCCCTGCGGAACACCGCACGCCACCCGGTGACTACCCCAACCTTCACGACCAGGAAATATGATTTTCCTGTTTTCGAGATAGTTTGACACTATCCGCCTCAAGTACGGCGGTACTCCGTGGTGTTCGAGACCTGATAAGATGCTATCCCAGGGCAGGGTGTTAAAGGCGTTTGCAATGTCTAACGACACCGCAATTACCACCCCGCCCTGTGACTCATTTTCCACACAAATGTCCCTTAATCTGCCTATAGCGTCAATAGTGGACCTTCCTCTTCTGAAGCCGAATTGGGAATCGGCCAGATCCGGACCTTCTGAATTCAAGTACTGCTGGATTCGGCCAGCAATCACCCGTTCGAATAATTTGCCAGCCTCACTCAGCAGCACGATTGGGCGATACGCCGACGGGGAGTCCGCCGGTTTACCGCTCTTCTGTAGCAATACCAATTTCCCCAACTTCCACGCGTCGGGGAATTCTCCGTCAGACAGACACTTCGAGAGAAGGTCTCTGAAGCGTTCGTCAAGTCCGTTACGCAGTGCAAGAGACCATACCTTCCCGTGAACCCCGTCGGGACCGGGGGCGGTCTTCTTGCACGCGAGTTTTGTCACAGCCAGTTCGAGCTCTGCGGGCGACACCTCCGGGACAGAACCCTGTGATGCCGCCGCGACAGAGAGTCTAGTCCGGTGTTCGGCCGAGGGAGGGGAGCTGCCCGCCGGGAACAGAGTCGACACAACTGAGCTCAGCAGCGCCGGCTCCATCTGGGATGTTAAGGGCGGGGCCCAGGGGCGGAGCTTGCTCATTACAAGCCTATACGGCCGCCCCCAGGGGTCCAGCTCGAGCGTGTCCAGGAGTTCTGTCCACGCTCTCTCCCTAGACTCGGCGATCTCCTTTCGAAGCGCCTTTTTGGCGTCCTGAAATACAGCGAACAGACGCTGTTCCTCGTCTGGATTTCGCGTACGTCGCCTCCTGCGATATCGGGCATACTGGCGCCGAGCAACAACACAGGCTTCGCGCAGCTGCGCAAGCTCCTCCGACCACCAGTACACACTGTCACGGGGCGGCAGCGGCCGGATCCTCGACATGGCACAATTGGAGATGTGCGCCAATGCCTCACCGAACCACTCCGCCTCGTCCGAGATTGTTATCGAGTCCGGTTTGGGGCACCAGGCCCCGACGACACAAGCTGTTATGGCCACCTCCTTGTCTAAACTTTTAAGGGACCATCTGGGCCCTATCTCCGCTGGAGCAGGGTTTGGACTGACCGGGGTCACCGACGGGGGGAGAACGTGGAACCGAATATATCGGTGGTCCGATAAAGTCTCGACCTCCGTCAGGACCTCCCAGCCCTGGATCTGTCGTGCAAGGATGGGACTTGCAAAGGTCACATCAATGACGGATCCGCCCTGCATCCGCACGCAGGTGTGCTCGTTTCCTAGATTAAGGGAGACAAGGTTGTGCGCTGCGATCCATTCTAGGAGCATATCCCCACGCATGTCCGAAGCCGAGGACCCCCACACCGTTGACTTGGCGTTGAAGTCCCCGGCCACGACCACACCATGCGGTCTACCCCATTCCACGAGCGAGCCTATCTCGACCAGGAACGCCTCAAACTCCGCGAGGGTCCTATTCGGGGAGAAGTAGGCCCCCACGACCACGATGTTGCCGATCTTCCAGGCGACGCAGCCACTTCCTTTCACGTAGGGACCCCTGGGGGGTGTGTTATCTGAGTTGCTAGCAAACAACCCGACTGACTCGTCGCGATCACCCACCCAGTTGTCCCTATTCGGCACCATGTATGGCTCCGCGACCACTCCGATGTTTATTTGCCACTGTGCCAGACTCTGGAATAACAGATCCTGAGCTCTGGCACAGTGGTTGAGGTTTGTTTGGAGAAACCGTAGGGCCATCTAATCCCCAACGATTTCCTCCACCTCCATGCTCTCCCTGTTCGGCTGGGATTGCGCTTTCGCGGCGTTCTTTGCCGGCGCTCTTCGTCTCACCCTCTTACTGGGAGCCGAACATTGTTTGCTCCCCAGTCGGTGGTTGGCCTTTTTCTTGGCCTCCGCGCAAATCGCGCAGTGCCATTGGGCCTGACATTCATTGGCCTTATGGCCGGGCTGACTGCAGCGGTAGCACAAAGCGCTACGGTCGGTCTCCACTGGGCAGCGAGGTGCGACGTGCCCGGTCTGCAGGCAGCGGAAGCACTTGTTGTCCCTGGGCTTCATGAGACAGATTCTGGCCTCCATCCATCCTATGACGAATTTGCCGATGACCAACTTCTTGGCGGCTGTCACGGGGACATTAGCCCAAGCCGCGTTGCCTCCAGCTCTATCGGGTCTGATCGAGCTGACCCGTATCTGCTCAATAGGGCATCCACCCTTTGCCGCAAGAGCCTCCCTTAATTCAATGGAGGTCACGGAGTAATCCATTTCCGTCACTTTGACATCAGTCGATTTGACGGGTCTGGAAACTTTGACCCCTGAGTCTCCGTAGAGCTCCTTCAATTTCTGAGCCAGAGTGTCGGCTTTCGGACCGCTGCTGGCGCCGGGGATTTGAAGAATCGCAGCCCCGGTGACCGCGCGACGGAACTTCACCGACTCTATTCCAAGTTCCTTGAGGTCCAGCTTGGTTTTCGCCTCTCTTAGGGTGTCGGCGTACGTCAAGCCCTTCTCCTCGACTTCCTTCGGGAGTGTCAGGACCACGGCCGCGAATTTGGGCGCCTTGAGGTGTGGCTTAGGCGCGGGTTTTGAAGCCCTTGCCTTCCTTGACCGTGACCGACCCGACTTCGTCTTATTTTGTGAGGGCACCCCTGACGACGATTGCGGCTTCTTCGCCTGTGCCGCCTGAGCTGCCCTTGTCCTCTCTGGTAATCTTCTCCTCGTCACGGTCGTCCAGCCCGTTAGAGGAGCAGACGCCGGTATTTCCGAAGGAGGAGGTTGCTGTGGAAGCTGAGTCAAATCCTGGGCGACGACGAGAGCTGGTGCGCCCGCAGCCTCCTTTGGCTTCTTCCCCTTCTTCCCAGACTTCGTCTTTTTCTTGCTGGTCGGGACATCAGTCTCAACCGGCACGACCTCCATAGCCTCCTGCGTCGCTGGTTTGGGTGTCTTCCCCTTCCTTGTGGTTGGTTTGGGCACCTCCGGCTCGCGGAGGAAGTCTTCCCTTCTGCTGGTGTTGGGTAAGGGTTCTTGCCTCTTCTTTTTGTCGGCCGCCAACGGGGGCCGAATTCGCGGCGCGGGCATCAGCCGCGGCTCTAGGCCCTCGATGCGGGCGTTGATTTTATCGCCTACCACTGACAGTAGCCTGGCTTCAAATTCTTCCATACTGCAGGGCGGCTGGGGTGTTGCCGGTGGGCCGTGTTCTTTGATCATGGCCCGTAATTCCTTTAGTTCATTTTGGAGCGACTCCATTTGACGACGGAGTCGCTCATTTTCCGCGCGGAGTGCTCTGGTCTCCTCGGTAAGGTTCCGATGAGCCAGTACACCCGCGTCCTGTCTTATCGCCGAAGCGGCGTCTTGGAGAGCGCGGACGAATGTCCCCTTTAAGTTGGAGGACTTCTTCGCCACGTTCTCAACTATCTCCAAACTGGTCTCGATTCTTTTTTGAAGATCGGCCGAGTTGTCCACTCCTGTATTGTCGGACACTATCGATGGTGCAAGTGCCGAGCGTGTCATTCTGGCTTCCGACACTGAGGCCAGTAGTTCTGCCTCAGCGCGGGCCTTCAGCTCCTCTCTTTGCGCTCTGACGAGTGCCTTTTTAGCCTCGGCCAACCCAACGTACTCTCCCGTCGTGGGTGGCCGGCCTCTCCCTTTTCTCTTGGTCAACGATTTCGACGGGGTGTCCGTGGAGCTCCCATCGTCCGAAAGTCTCGACCTCTTCCGTCTCTCTCTCCAAAACCGACTGTCCTGCCGGTCGAGAGATGCGTTAGCAGACCCGAACGAGTGAACCGATGAATCACATGGTACGCTGACCATCGATCCGCTGTCCGAGTCCGATAACGTTTCTGCCGCCTTAAGGCAGCTCGCAGCCTCTGTAGCTGCTGGAGTGGGTGTCGGCGTCGGCGTTCGCACGAGCACCACTCTTAGGTCTTTAACCTCCTTCCTGCACATCAACTCCTCCCTCATACTCTCCTCCCTTACGTCTTTTGATTTTAAGTTTTTATTTAGTTCGTACTCCATCATGCTTAAGGTGTGGGCTAGTCACAAACGTGAAGAGCCCCGGCATCCACGCTCCGAGAAGAATGAGATGCCGTTTAACGATTTTATGGGGGATATAGGAAGTCCACCCGGGCGGAGACCCCTGCACCCGGGTAACCCTAATACACCGCGGACGGCGGGTGTTGTCCGCGGGTTGGCCGCTAGCGGTCCGACATACTGGCCGAACACCCACTCCCCCTGCGGGAGAGCGGGGGTGCAGCGCCGCGCGAGGCCCTTTAGGGCGCCCCAGCGCATGCACATTCAGGGTTTTTTATTGTGGTTTTCCTTCCACTCGGGCCGGCCGGTCAAGGCGAGCCCCCTGGTCCGATGCGATCCGCGAGACATGATCCACGACAATCGCATCGGTTAACAGGTCGCCCGACGGGGAGCCTCAACTCCTAACCGACGATAGCAACTCGCTACCGCCGGCCCGCCGCGCTGTGGTGGTTGTAAATAACCAACACTTCAAGTACCGTAACAGTACATAGCCCAATAGGGCAACAATTCAAATTATATACAAAAATTATATACAACTGGCCGTAAGCCAACTCCACCATCACAACAAATCGCTAAGCAACGCCGATTACTTTGACAATTCGGAGTGGAACTTGAGGCGAGTCTTACCGGCGCATCCAACAGGGATGGACCGGCAACCCTCGCCCTCCCAATTCGCGACCACCGAGTTATAAGATAAGACTAGAGACGGTTGTACCATAAACCGCCCCTAGAAAGATCCTGAAACTCGGCGGTTCGGGCCCCCCCGGCACGACAAGCCTTGGGGCCGCAGGAATGGACATCTGCGGTGGGGGGGAACCTAACCTTTTTTTTTTTTTTTTTTTTTTTTTTTTTTTTACTTGGTGAAACCCTTTTACAGGCCCCCGCGCCGGGGCAAGATGGAGTAGTGACGCGGGGAGTGTGGGGGTCGGGTAAAGTCGTTCCCCAATACCCACTAAAACACCAAGGCCCCTTCTGCGCGCGTTGAGCCGGGTACCGGTATGATCCTGTTAAGGACTACTCACCCGTGGCCCGGCTCGCGCATGCCGCGTGGCGTCTCGAAGACGCGCGGCTCTCCTTGGCCGCCACAAGAGTGACGGCAGTTCTCCTAACTTATTTACACACTATGTACAAATACGTCGCTCAGCGAAGCATGAAGCAACGCGCGACTCTCCTATGGCGCCACCACCACCGGTGCCGAAATATTTACAATGCCGCGTGGCGCAGCTCGAGCTACGCGCGGCTCTCCCCAAGGCACCGGGGTAGCGCCGACCACCATACTGAGGCACCAGCCCCGACGATGAAATATGTACAAATGTCGCGTGGCGCATCAAAGTGCGCGCGACTCTCCTCGACACGTCGGACTGGCGCCCTGCGCCGATTACGAAAACCAGCACGAATACACTATATACAATATTTACAAGATATTTACACTATTTACAAGGCGGACCGAGCGACCCACCGCAGCACGAACCCGCAGTGGTGTCGCCCAGTCCTCGAACACTCGCACTAGGCGAGGTGGGCGTGGGCCGCCCTCTCCTCGGACCGGCCTCCGTGAAAACAGTGGCCGGTCGGGTCGGGCCGACTTAAACAAGCCAGCCCTCGGACCGGACTCCGCATCCCATTACGCAGAGCCCCGCATCCAGTTCGTCCCTATTCGCTTCACCTAGGACCGCGTCATGGCCGAGTCACTACTCCGGCCAGGCCAACCGACGCGGTCACGCGGCTACTGAGCCCCCCCGGCACGACAAGCCTAGGGACGGGGGAACCTAACCTAACCTTTTTTTTTTTTTTTTTTTTTTTTTCTTGGTGAAACCCTTTTACAGGCCCCCGCGCCGGGGCAAGATGGAGTAGTGACGCGGGGAGTGTGGGGGTCGGGTAAAGTCGTTCCCCAATACCCACTAAAACACCAAGGCCCCTTCTGCGCGCGTTGAGCCGGGTACCGGTATGATCCTGTTAAGGACTACTCACCCGTGGCCCGGCTCGCGCATGCCGCGTGGCGTCTCGAAGACGCGCGGCTCTCCTTGGCCGCCACAAGAGTGACGGCGGTTCTCCTAAGCTATTTACACCTATGTACAAATATGTTGCGTAGCGCAGTATGAACGACCACGCGCAACTCTCCTAAGGCGCCCAGACTGATGCCGAAATATATACAAAATGCCGCGTGGCGCAGCGCAAGCCACGCGCGGCTCTCCACGCGGCACCAGTCTGGCGCCAACTCCCATACGCAGGCGCCAGCCCCGACGAAAGACTATTTACAAAAATTATGTCGCTTAGCGCCACAAAGTGCGCGCGACTCTCCTGAAACGTCGGACTGGCGCCCTGCGCCGATTACAAAAACCAGCGCGAACTATTTACAAATATACACACTATATACACTATATACAAAGGCGGACCCAAGCGACCCGCCGCAGCACGAACCCGCAGCAGTGTCGCCGGGTCCTCGAACACTCGCCCTAGGCGAGGTGGGCGTGGGCCGCCCTCTCCTCGGACCGGCCTCCGTGAAAACAGTGGCCGGTCGGGTCGGGCCGACTTAAACAAGCCAGCCCTCGGACCGGACTCCGCATCCCATTGCGCAGAGCCCCGCATCCAATTCGTCCCTATTAGCTTCACCTAGGACCGCGTCATGGCCGAGTCACTACTCCGGCCAGGCCAACCGACGCGGTCACGCGGCTACTGAGCCCCCCCGGCACGACAAGCCTAGGGACAACCTAACCTAACCTTTTTTTTTTTTTTTTTTTTTTTTTTTTTTTTTTTACTTGGGGAAACCCTTTTTAGCGGGCCCCCGCGCCGGGGCAAGATGGACACGTGGCGCGGGGAGTGTGGGGGTCGGGACCGGAAGTGCAATGGTCCCCCTACCCACTAAAACCCCAAGGCCCCTTCTTTGCGCTTGATGAGTGGAGGCGTGGAATGGGCCTTGCGACCTTTGCCCACGCCCCTCCTCGCGCTTGCCGCTTAGCGCGAGTTGCGCGCGGCTCTTCGGGACATCGGTTTGACGATGTCTTACATCTATTAATATTTACAATAGCCACGAGTGGCGAAGAAGGTGAGTTCTGCGAAAATAAAATTGTCAAACCACTCCCCCCCTTAGCCACCCGGCTTCTCCACTCGCAATCTTACGTACCATGGGTACACAGACTATTTACACAAATTATTATTTACAAAATATATATACAACGACGACGAGTCAGACGCGCCGCAGAAAATCGCGGCGGCGTCTCCCAGTCCGTTTTCTTCGTTGGGGCGGAGCCGCAGGGTCTATCTCCCGGGCCCGCTCGTGTTCCTCCTTTTTAGACAGGACCGCTTCAGCAAAAGCATCCACGGCCCGCCAGGCACGTTCTTCTTGAATTATTGCCGCCACCAAGTTCGGCAGCGACAGGTCACGTCCGGTAATTGCTACGAGGGTACTCCTTTCAGAGTCCCACGCAGTGCAGGTCTCAATTGTGTGCTGCGGGGTATCTACAGAGCGCCCGCAGTGGTGGCAGGTGGGGGTGGCTTCCCGGCGCGCGACTTTGTGCAAATAGCTGCCAAAGCAGCCGTGGCCGGTCAGCAGTTGGACGAGGTGGAATGTCAACGCCCCCCACCGCCTGTCAATCCATTGGCGAAGGACGGGTCTTATGGCCTCCAGAGTCCGTAGACCCGCCCTCGCATTTTCCAAATCCATCTCCCATCGTTGGATGGCGACTTCTCTCGCCTCGACTCTCCATTCTCTGACCTCGTCGGGAGCCGGGTCAGAACCGCTCCGACGAGAGGAGTCGCGTCTCCAATATACCTCTGCTAAGGCGGCCGCGTCATGGTACCAGGGTGTTGTGCCGGCGATTACACACACCGCGTCAAAAGACGCAGTGCGGTACGCCCGTGACACCCGGATCGATGTTATCCGCTGCGACCGCCTAAGCACCGTCTTATTTGTGTTGTTGAGGCCTACGTCGTTGGCCCATATTGGGCAGCCGTAAAGGGCTTTGGCCCTCACTACACCGGCAAAGAGCCGACGGCACGAGTCACGTGGCCCGCCAAGATTGGGCATGATGCGACTCAGTGCCGTGGCTGTCGTTATCAATTTAGGCGCTAGGGATTGAAAATGCGCTTTGAATGACCACTTCGGGTCGAGGACCAAACCTAAATATTTAAGTTGGGCCCCGACCTCGATGGGGACACCGCCGACTATTATTTGCGCGCCCGATGGAGGGGGTCTACGCGGGCCGTAGAAGGCCACAGCTTCTGACTTTTCAAGGGCGACTCGCAGCCCTAACTCGCGGATGCGAGCCACCACTTGTGACACACCTGCCGTTGCTTTAAGGGAAGCTTCCCTGAAGGTTTCGCCCGTTGCTATGACGAGGGTGTCGTCCGCGTAGCATAAAACTTGCACACCGCGGATCAACACCCCCCTCAAGACTTTGTCGTACCCGATGTTCCACAAGAGTGGGCCTAAAACCGACCCCTGTGGAACACCGCATCCGACATTATGTCTCTTCCAGCTATCTTTGCCTTGATATATAATTTGCCGATTATGTAAATAATCGGCAATGATCCTTACTAGATACGAGGGCACTCGATGGTAAATGAGGCCGTCGATGATTGCATCCCAGGGCAGGGTGTTGAATGCGTTTGCGATGTCGAGTGACACCGCGATCGCCACCCCGCCCTTTGACACTGTCTCCTCTGTAATTTCCCTGAGGCGGGCAATTGCATCAATTGTGGACCTTCTCTGCCGGAAGCCGAACTGGCAGTCCGACAGGTCCGGCCCAACGGATGTTAGGTGGCGCGTAATGCGCATTGAAATGACGCGCTCAAACAATTTGCCCGCCTCGTTGAGCAGGACGATTGGTCTGTACCCGGAGGGCGACTCTGCAGGCTTCCCCTCTTTTCTGAGCAGAACCAATCGTCCGATCTTCCATGCTGTAGGGAACTTCGCGTACTTGAGACATTCAGTGAGGAGATTCTGAAATCTTTCGTTTAAGCCATGTCGCAGTGATAGGGCCAAGACTTTGCCAAGTAGGCCATCAGGTCCCGGCGCAGTCTTCTTGGCCGACATCTTGTCAACCGCGACGTCGAGCTCCGCCTCGGATACCTCGGGTATCTCGACTCCCCGAGCATCCTCGACGAGTCCCCTTATCCTCTCCGGTGTGTGTACCGGCGTAGCAAGGTAGGGCGGGAATAGAGTCGCCACCACTGTGGACAATAACGACGGCTCCATTCCGGCCGTTACGGGCGGGGCCCAGGGGCGCAACTTGGCCATGACCGCCTTGTACGGTCGGCCCCAGGGATCGAGCTCCAAGGTGGTCAGAAACTCGTCCCACGCCCGCTCCTTTGCCTCGCCTATCGCCTTCTTCAACGTTCTTTTTGCGAGTTGTGCTTCGGCTCGAAGGCGGGTTTCCTCCTCACCCCCGTAGACTGCTGTGCGTCTTCTTCTATATCGCCTTAGGCGCCTTCGTGCCGCAGCACACGTCTTGCGCAGCCGACTTAGCTCAGTGGACCACCAATATACGCGGTCACGAGGTGGCAATGGTCGTGATCTGACCATCGAGGCGTCCGAGATGAGATTGAACGCCTCTTTAAACCAAGCTGACTGCTCCTCGATCGTTCGCGTGCCGACGACGGGGCACCATGAACTGACTATGGTGGCCACCTCCAGGGCGTCTACGTCGAGTGACTTCAACGCCCATTTGGGGCCAATCTCGTCAGGAATGCGCACCGGGACGGGAGGCACCGACGACAAGGGGCGGACGCTAAATCGGATGTACCGATGGTCTGAGAGCGTCTCCACCCCTGTTATCACTCTCCAATCCCGGACGCGTTGGGCAAGGGCAGGTGACGCAAAGGTGACGTCTACGACGGACCCGCCCTGCTCTCTGACACAGGTGAAAACGGAGCCCCTATTTAGAGGAACAAGGTCTAACTCCGCGATCCACTCCAGGACTGCGTTGCCCCGGGTGTCAGTTGCTGAGGACCCCCACGCCGTGGATTTGGCGTTGAGGTCCCCGGCGACCAGCACATTGAGAGGGCCACACCAACGAACGAGGGACGCAACGTCCGAAAGGAACTCCTCAAATTCCGGTAGAGTCCGGTTAGGGGAAAAATATGCCGACACAACAGCTAACCCATCGAACTTGGCGGCCACGCATCCGTGGCCGCGACGCGTCGCAACTATGTTGAGCGGAGAGTCTACGTTATGGGAAACGACGATGGCTGACAGGTTGTCTTCATCGCCGACCCAGTTGTTCCTTTCGGGAACCAAGTATGGCTCCGAGATTATTCCTAAGTTAGTGGACCACTGCGCCAGGCTCTGGTTGTAAAGGTCCTGAGCCCTGGCGCAGTGGTTTAAGTTCGCTTGAAGGATGTTGAGGGCCATCTTAATTTGGATCCCCAACGACGACTTCTACTTCCATGTTCTCCCCGCTCGGCTGGGGAGGTGCCTTCTTTGGCGGCACTCTTCTCGCCACTCGTCTTTTGGGGGCCGAGCAAGATGGTCCTCCCAAACGGTGGTTTGCTGTTTTGCCCAAAGATGAGCATACGCTGCATTGGGGCTTTTCTCCGCAGTCGGCCGCCTTATGGCCGGGTTGTCCACATCTAAGACACGCTTGGCTTCGGTCTTCGGCCGAGCAGCGACTCGCGACGTGTCCCATTTCGTGGCATCTGTAACACATGAGATCGAATGGTTTTTGGATCACGACGCGCGCCGCCACCCAACCGATCAGCAGTCTACCCTGCGTGAGTCTCTTGGCAGCTTCGACTGGACAAGTCACCCGCGCCGCAAACAATCCGCTTCGATCAGGGCGCACGTCGCCCACCCGAACCTGGTCCAATGGACATTCGCCCTTCAAGGCAACGGCTCCCTTCACGTCGTCCGGTGTGACCGAATCATCCAGTCCAGATATCCGGACGCTCGTCGCCTTGTAGGGTCTGGCTATCTTTATGCCGTCCCTGTTTAGCGCCATCTTTAGTTTCTCTGCTAGAGAATCCGCAACTCCATCCTTGTCAGTTCCAGGGATCTGCAGAATAGCCGCCCCCGTCACCCCTCGACGAAACCTTATTGATTCGAGGCCGAGGCTGTTGAGGTCGACTTTCTGTTTCGCCTCCCTCATTACTTCGGCGTATGTAATACCCTTTTCCTCAGCATCCTTGGTCAACGTGATGGTCACGGCTGAGGATCGGGGCGCCTTGAGTTTGGGCGCCTTGTCCCTCGGCTTTGACGCTTCGGGAGTTCTGCCCGGTCTCGATTGGGCCCGTTTCTTCTTCCTACTCTCTTGCGCCTGAAGCGCTTTCGATTTCGTTGGGAGCGCTTTAGGTTGCGCTTTTTCTCTCTGTGGACGTCCCTTCTTGCCCACTTTTACCCAGGCACTCTCTTCCGCTTCTGGGTTTGGCGGACGAGAGGGGATGTTACTCTGGGAGGAGGCAGCCGAAACAGGTGGGCGTGATGTGGAAGAGGTGGATGGAACCACCAATGTCACCGCCCTACTTTTTTCAGTTGTCTTCTCTCCTTTCTTTTTCTTCTTTTGTTTAATCTTTTCTTTTTTGCTTCCAGGAGCAGGAGCATCTTCTGTGTCCATGGCGGTCTCCACCGACGCCGCGAGAGCATCGACTGGGGACGGCGCACGTACTGCAGGAGCTATTGGTAAGTTGTTTTTAACCGTTTTGTCCCTACTTTGCCTTTTTGTATCAGCCGCTAGTGGAGGACGGAGTCGCTGCTCGGGGTTGAGTCGCGGCTCCAGCCCATCTATTCGGGCGTTTAGTCTGGCACCGGTGTTTCTGTAGATTCGGGCCTCCATCTCTTCCAAGTCGATTGTTTGCGACTGAGCCTGTGGGGGCGTCTTCTGAATTTGGAGCTGGAGCTCCTCCATCCGTGTTTGGAGCGTCCCGACCTGTTGGCGGAGACGTTCATTGTCCTCGCGTAGTGCCCGCGTTTCCTCTGAGAGGGATTTCTGCGCGAGCACTAAGGAGTCCTCCTTGATTGCCTTGGCCGCATCTTTTAGTGCGCGCACAAAGGTACCTTTTAAATTTGATGACCCTTTCGCCACTTTCGTGATCATTTCAACGCTGGTTTCAATTCGCTTCAAAACGATTGTCGTGGTGTCAAGTCCGGTATTTTCGGCAGACCCGCTCGGAGCCGCCTCTGACAAAACCGTCAGCGACAGCGCCGACCGGGTTCTGCGGGCCTCCGCGACCGAGTCCATAAGTTCGGCCTCGGCGCGGGCCCTCAGTTCGTCTTCTTTTGATTTTAAATAGAGCTGCTTCGCAGCAGCAAGGCCCACGTAGTCGCCAGTGGTTGGCGGTCGACCTCTCCCTCTCCTTTTACGTTCTGCGGAGGCGGGGGTGTCTGTGGAACTACCCCCGCTCTCACTCTCTCTTCCCCTCTTCGACCCGGGCCTATAGTCCCAGAATCGTTTCGGACCTACACCGTCCAAAGACTCAACCGATCCGAATCGGCCCGCCGATGGTGTGGACGACACACTGACCATCGAGTCGGAATCCGAGTCGGACAATCGCGCACTCGCGCGTTCCACCACTGAGGATGGTACTGGCGTCGGAGTTCGATCCAGTACCACTCGCAGCTCCCTTTCGCTTCTCCTCTCCTTCCCTTCTACACTACCTATATTTGTATTTTGATTTTGAGTTTGTTTATTTTCCATCTTCCATCCAAGGGGTGTGGCTCCCCACTCCTGAGTATGAGGAGCCACGTAATACGAAATGGGGGAAATAAATTGTCCACCCGAGCGGAGACCCCGCGCCCGGGTAACCCAAAATACCGCCTGGAGGTTGGGTGGTATCCAGGGGTTGGCCGCTAGCGGCCCGAAATACTCTCCGGACAACCCACTCACCCTGCGGGAGAGCGGGGGTGCAGCGCCGCGCGAGGCCCCTCAGGACACCCCGACGCATGCACATTGAGGGTTTTTTATTGTGGTTTTCCATCCACTTGGGCCGGCCGATTAAGGCGAGCCCCCTGGCCCAATGCGATCCGCGAGACATGTCCACGTCAACCGCAAAGGGTAACAGGTTTGCCCGACGGGGGGTCTGCAATAGACCCCTAACCGACGACGACATCTCGCCGCCGCGGCCCGCCGCGCCGCGGTACTACCACAACCGCTACAGCCGTGACGTACCCATCACCATCCTTCGCTGCAAAGCAGCCGCTGGTTAAACAACCTCTACAAATCGCGCTGAAACGCGTTCGGCTCATCAGCCGTCTTCGTGTTCGGCTCCCGTGTCGTCTTCGGTAGCCGAACTCCCTATTCGCTTCACCGGTTCGTTGAAAGTATCGTTGCCTCAGTCCACAGACAACCTAAGACAAGGAAAAACTAACAACTCGCCGGCTACTGAGCCCCCCCGGCACGACAAGCCTAGGGATCCGCGGGAATGGTACATCCGCGGTGGGGGGGAACCTAACCTAACCTAACCTTTTTTTTTTTTTTTTTTTTTTTTTTTTTTTTACGCCAGGAAACCCATTTACAGGCGCCCGCGTCGGGGCGTGATGGTAAATGACGCGGGGAGTGTGGGGGTCGGTCCGGGAGTGCAATGGACCCCTACCCACTAAAACCTGGCGGCCCCAGCTGCTCGCAAAGGACGGGGATGGAGTGACAGTTTCCCCTATCTCCTAATCCCCGTCATGAGCGCTCACCGCGCGATTGCGCAGACCATCTCCGGTGCGTTAGTTGATCACGCACTTGTCAAATCCGGGGTGAAGAGTCAGGGCAGAGGGCGGGCGTAGATACGCCGCCGTCTCCCGGGTCTTCTCCTGCGTTGAGGGTCGGCATCGGGGTTTGTTTCCCGGACCCTCTCCGCGGTCTCCTTAATTGTCATGACGGCCTCACAGAACGCGTTGACTGCGTTCCATGGGCCGTCGTTGGTCGCCTCCACCATGGCCTTAACCACGGCGGGAAGCGACAGGTCACTGCCGATGGTGGCGATTAGGGAACTCCGCTGTGAGTCCCACGCCGGACACGATATAAGGGTGTGTTGCGCGTTATCTTCCGCGCAACCACACTCCGCACAAATGGGGGTTGCTTCTCTTCTAGCGACCCTGTGGAGGTACCGTCCGAAGCACCCGTGGTTCGTGAGAATCTGGGTGAGACGAAACGATACCGTACCCCATTTCCGCTCCACCCATTGGTTGAGCACTGGACGAATAGATGTGATGGTCCAGGCTCCCGCCCTGTGGTTTTGCAGCTCGTCCGCCCATTGCTGGAGGACGGCCACTCGGGCCTCCCTTCTCCATCCGTTAACGATGTCAGGGGCAGGGTCTGAGCCGCTGCTCCTACTTCGCGCCCTACGCCAGTAGATGTTGGCCAGGGCAGCCGCTTCGAGGTGCCAGGGGGCAGTGCCTGCGATGACGCAAGCCGCCTCAAAAGAGACGGTGCGGTACGCCCTTGCCACCCTTATGGCCATTACTCTCTGCGACTGCCTCAGCGATGCCCTATTTTGCGAAGACAAACAATCGACCCAAATTGGGCACCCGTAAAGGGCTTTCGCCCGTATCACCCCGGCAAATAAGCGGCGACACCCCGCGCTCGGGCCACCAAGGTTCGGCATGATACGGCAGAGTGCCATAGCCGTGGTGGCGAGCTTCGGGGCCAGTGCCGCAAAGTGCGGCTTGAACGTCCACCGGGCGTCCAATAGTAGCCCTAGGTATTTAAGAGTCGCGTTGACCCTTATGGGCACACCTCCCACGATAAGTTCAGCGCCTTCCGGAGGACCCTGTCTTGGGCCATGAAAACAAATGGCCCCCGATTTCTCGAGGGCGACTTGAAGTCCTATGCGCCTTATGCGCGCCACAACCTGTGCCACACCCGCCGTGGCGAGGAGGCACGCTTCTCGATATGTTCGCCCTTTTGCCGTGATGAGCGTATCATCGGCGTAACATATGAGGTCTACACCTCTCAACAGCGACCCACGAAGCACGCTGTTGTATCCGATGTTCCACAGGAGTGGACCCAATACCGACCCCTGTGGAACACCGCACTCGACCCTATGCTCCTTCCACCCCTCTCGCCCCGGGAAGATGACGGTCCGAGCCGAGAGGTATGACCTAACCATGCGCCGAAGGTGTGCTGGAACGCCATGGTAGGTCAGGCCGTCTATGATGGTATTCCAGGGGATGGTGTTGAAAGCGTTCGCGATGTCTAATGACACCGCTAACACCACCCCCCCCTGAGAGACAGTCTCTTCACAGACACTTCTGAGCCTTGCGACGGCGTCGATGGTAGACCGGGCGCGCCGAAAACCAAACTGGGAGTCGGCCAAGTCCGGCCCGACCGTCGCAAGGTGAATCCCGATACGGGCTGCTATTATCCGTTCGAAGAGTTTGGCCGATTCGTTCAAAAGAACGATCGGCCTATACGCCGACGGGGACTCAGGCGGTTTTCCCTCCTTTTTGAGCAGAACCAGCTTTCCCACCTTCCAGGTGTTCGGGAAGGTGCCGCTCCGTAGAATTTCAGTGAACATCACCCTGATTCTGTCCTCCAATCCGTTATTTATGGCGTGTGCCAAGACTTTACCATGTATGCCGTCGGGCCCGGGGGCTGTCTTTTTGCCCTGAAGCTTAAGTACAGCCACCCCGAGCTCCGCGGCTGTCACCTCCGGGATTTCGTCTTCGTCCAGTAGGTCCTCTTGAGTTGGTTGTTGAGGAGTGCTGGTAGGGAACAACGTGGAGACCACAGACTCTAGCAACGCCGGCTCTAAGGTAGTGGTGAGCGGCGGGGCCCAGGGGCGCAGCTTACTCATAACGAGTCTATACGGCCGGCCCCATGGGTCTTGCTCCAGAGATTGCAAGAGTTCCTCCCACGCTGACTCTTTGGCCTCTCCGATCGCAGCTCGTAAAGCCTTCTTGGCTTCCTGGTATACCGTATAGTAACCCCTTTCTTCTTCCGGGTCACGAGAGGCGCGGCGCCTTCTTCGGTACCGGGTGTACTGGCGTCGGGCAGCTACACAAGCCGTCCGTAGCTGTACGAGTTCAGGCGACCACCAGTACACCTGTCTCCGGGGCGGAGTGGGACGGGTCCTTGGCATCGCGGCGTCACTAATGTGTCGCAAAGCCTCCCCGAGCCATTCCACCTCGCTTCCCACCGTGCTATTGCTTGGTTTCGGGCACCACGCCTCTACCAGAGAAGCCAGGGAAAGCATGTCCACGTCTAGTTTTTTCCGGGACCATTTTGGCCCGATCTCTCTCGGAGGTCGATTGGAGCTGCCAGATGTTGGTGGCAGCTGGTGGTGGTGGGGATCCACAAGGCAACGAATGTACCTGTGGTCCGATAATGTTTCGACCTCCGTGAGTACTCGCCAGTCAATTATATGTTGTGCCAGGGCGGGGGACGCGAAGGTAACGTCAATGATGGACCCGCCCTGCATCCGTACGCACGTGTGCTCCGACCCCTCATTAAGCGTCGCCAGGTTGTGAGCGGCGAGCCATTCGACGACTATGTCACCACGGACGTCGTCGACCGGGGAACCCCACGCGGATGACTTTGCGTTGAGGTCCCCGGCGACGATCACATTTAAGGGTCGACCCCATTCCACCAGAGAGCCCACTTCCGCCAAGAACGCCTCAAACTCGGCGAGAGACCGGTTCGGCGAGAAGTAGGCCCCGACCACGACGACGTTATCAAACCTAACAGCGACGCAGCCGTTCTTCTTCAGAGATGCTGAAACTCGGGGCGAACCTTCGTGGGACGAAATGACTATTGCGACCCTTTCGTCGCAGTCGCCTATCCAGTTATCCCTCTGGGGGACCACGTACGGCTCCGTTACTACTGTGATGTTGATCAACCACTGCGCCATGCTCTGTAATAGGAGATCCTGGGCTCTGGCGCAGTGGTTGATGTTCGCCTGGAGAAATTGGAGGGCCATCTACTATCCGGTCGTCACCTCCATACTCTCGGCCTCCCCGCTCGGTGGGGGATTTGTCACGGTCCTCTTAGCGGCCGTCGTCCTTCTTGTCATCTTTTTGCTGGGGGCCGAGCATGCCTTACCCCCCAGCAGATGATTGGCTGGTTTGCCCGCCGCTGTGCACAATGAGCACTTGGGCTTTTCACTGCACCCTGCGGCGCGATGTTCAGAGCTGCCGCAGCGGTAACAGAGCTGGCTGCGATCTATTTCAGCCGTGCAGCGGCTCGCTACGTGCCCCCCTTGGAGGCAGCGGAAACAGCGAAGGTCACGGGCCTGTAGTAAAGCGACCCGTGCCACCACCCACCCGATTAGTAACCGGTTTTCGGTCACTTTTTTCGCGGCCATCACCGGGCAGCGGACCCATGCCGCATACATCCCGGTTCTGTCCTGCCGGACCTCTCCGATCTTTATTTGGTCCGGCGGACATTCCCCTACTCTGGCAACGGCGCTCCTGATGTCTTCCGCCGTTGCCGAGTCGTCCAGGCCCGAAACCCGCAACTCCGCAGTCTTAATGGGCCTGGCGACCCGTATGCCGCTCTCCCCATATACTTCTCGTAATTTCGTGGCGAGAGAGTCCGCCTTCTCCCCACCGCTGTCACCGGGGACCTGGATGATAGTGGCCCCGGTTGCAGCTCGGCGAAACTTGACGGCCTCTATGCCCAGGTCCGTCAGTTGCACTTTAGTTTTGGCCTCCTTGAGGGCCGTGGCGTACGTCAGCCCCTTCTCCTGCGCGTCCGGTGGCAGCGTCAAAATAACCGCCGCCGACCGGGGCGCTCGGAGTTTGGGCCTGCGCCGCGCCGGCTCAGAGGCCCTTGCAGCCGCCCTTGAACGCGACCGCGTCTTTGTGTTTTTTCTTTCTCTGTCGCGCGCCTGAAAACCGCGCGACTTCGTAGGGAGCACCTCTTTATCTGCGATATGCGCTTTCGGCGCATTTTTCCGCCCCTTCTTGGCCACCTTCACCCATTCGCTTTCTTCTGCGTCCGGGTTGGGCGGCCGAGAGGGGGGGCCTGTCTTAGTATGGGCAGCGGGGGCCGGCGGGGGTGCGACAGAAGCACTCCCACCGTCTCCCGGTGCTTTTTTATTTTTATTCTTCCTCATTCTCACTATTTTCTCTTTCACAGGGGCGGAACCTGCATCGGTGAGGACTTCGGGGTCGTCGATTGCCGCTGGAGCCGCCGGAGCAGCAGCCGCGGGAGCCGACGACGCAGGTGAGTTTCTTTTGTTTTTCTCCTTCCTTTTTCTCTCCTGTTCCTTCTCCTTTTCTTGGTTTTTTCGATCGGCCGCCAAGGGGGGTCGAAGTCGCGGCTCGGGGTTGAGTCGCGGCTCTAGCCCATCTATGCGGGCGTTCAGCTTGTCTCCTAATGTTCTGAGGAGGCTTGCCTCTAACTCTTGCATGCTGGTGTTTTGCATGGGCTGTGATGCCTGCATTTCCTCCATCTTCCGTTTGAGGTCTTCTATTTCGGCTTGAAGCCTCTCATTTTGCGCTCTAAGAGTGCGCGTCTCGTCCGTTACTGTGCGTCTTATGATAACGCTGACGTCTTCTCTTATTGCCACGGTGGCATCCTTGAGTGCGCGGACAAACGTTCCTTTCAAATGGGATGAACCCTTTGCCACGCCCTCAATGATGCCCAGGCTCTTCTCTATTCGGGACTGCATGGCGGCGGCGGTTTCCGCAGGGATTTCAGCCTCCGCACCGATATCCATACTTAATGACGCGCCTGAGGAGGCTCTTGTTCTGCGAGCCTCGGTGACAGTGGCGAGAATCTCCGCCTCTGCTCGCGCCTCCAGTTCTTCCCTCTGAACTTTGAGGTATTGTCGTTTGGCCTCTGCAAGACCTACGTATTCGCCGCTCGTTGGGGGGCGGCCTCTACCTCTTCTCTTCGGGAACGACGGCGAGGCGGGGGTGTCTGTGGAACTCCCGCTCTCGCCATCATTCCAATTCCGTTTATTGCCCGGTCTGGCACTCCAAAATTGGCTTCGACCCTCTCGGTCCCAAAAGCCCGGTGATTCGGCTCGGCCGGTCGAGGCGGCGGACGACACGCTCACCATCGATTCCGGCTCTGAGTCCGACAAATTGGCCGCAACGGCCCTCGCTAGTGACGGAACAGGTGTTGGAACACGCTCCATCACTACCCTTAACTCCTTCTTCTCCCTTACTCCTTCTCCACTTCCTTCACAACTTTTAATTTGATTTTTATTTTGTTTTTCCATCTTCCATCCAAGGGGTGTGGCTCCCCACTCCTGAGTATGAGGAGCCACGTAATTCGATATGGGGGAAATACACGGTCCACCCGAGCGGAGACCCCGCGCCCGGGTAACCCAAATACCGCCTGGAGGTTGGGAGGTGTCCAGGGGTTGGCCGCTAGTGGCCCGACAGACTGGCCGAGCACCCACTCCCCCTGCGGGAGAGCGGGGGTGCAGCGCCGCGCAAGGCCCCTCGAGGCGCCCCAGCGCATGCACATTCAGGGTTTTTTATTGTGGTTTTCCTTCCACTTGGGCCGGCCGATTAAGGCGAGCCCCCTGGCCCGATGCGATCCGCGAGACATGTCCACGACAACCACAACGGGTAACAGGTTTGCCCGACGGGGGGTCTGCAATAGACCCCTAACCGACGACGACATCTTGCCGCCGCGGCCCGCCGCGCCGCGGGACTACCACACACCGCACGTCCGTGGTGTCCTCACCACCATCCACCGCTATTAAAAGCCGCCGGTACAGACAATTAAGCCAAGACCACAACTAACACTCGCATGAAGCGAGTCGGGCGTTTCCGCCCTCGCTCTGACCGGTCTCCGCGTCGTCTTCGGATCCCGGTCGTCCCTATTAGCTTCACCATCACGATTGAGTCTTTCGGCCCGAGCCCACAGACAACCCGAACCAATCGACAACAACCGCTCCGGCTACTGAGCCCCCCCGGCACGACAAGCCTAGGGACCCGCGGGAATGTTACATCCGCGGTGGGGGGGAACCTTTTTTTTTTTTTTTTTTTTTTTTTTTTTTTTTTTTTTTTTTTTTTTTTTTTTTTTTTTTTTTTTACCTGGAGAAACCCATTTACAGGCCCCCGCGCCGGGGCAGATGTTCAAGTGACGCGGGGAGTGTGGGGGTCGGGTAAAGTCGTTCCCCAATACCCACTAAAACTCCAGGGCCCCTTCATAGCGCGTTTGAGCCGGGTTCCGGTGTGATCCCGTTGAGGACTGCTCAACCGTGACCCGGCTCGCGCACGGCGCTTAGCGCTGAAAGCGCGCGCCTCTCCTTTACGTCCAGACTGAGCCGCCCATACACCTCAGCCGAACTCCCCTTTTTTGGCGTTGCCGCCACTACGACCGGCCACAGCGTCCCATACCGCGGGCCAGGTCCTCTCTCCTAACTCCACCTACTTCACGTCCAGACCGCGCCGCCCATACAACGCGGCCCGAACCACCTATTTCGACGTTGCCGCCGCTAAGACCGGCCACAGCGTCCCATACCGCGGGCCAGGTCCTTCTCCTCACTACTCGTCCAGACCACGCCGCCCATACAACGCGGCCCGAACCCCCCTTATTTCGGCGTTTCCGCCGCTCCGACCGGCCACAGCGTCCCATTCCGCGGGCCAGGTCACTCTCCTCAACCGTCCAGACCACGCCGCCCATACAACGCGGCCCGAACCCCCCTTACTACGGCGTTTCCGCCACTCCGACTAGTCTCCGCGTCCCATTCCGCGAAGTCTAAGTCCGCTCTCCCTCTCGACCCAGACCATGCCGCCCATACAACACAGCCCAGGCCTCTCCTTGCCCGCTTAAAGCGGGTGGCGCATTTGCGCTCTGACCGGCCTCCATGTCCCATTCCACGGAGTCGGTCCTTCCTGTTAGCTTCGCCGGTGCTACCGGTGCTACCGCGGCCCGGGCGTCCACCAAACCCAGGCGGACTCACACACTCGCACCAGCTACTAAGCCCCCCCGCCACGACAAGGCCAGGGTCCCCGGAGATGACATTCCGGGGTGGGGGGGGGTGGGGGGGAACCTAACCTAACCTAACCTAACCTAACCTAACCTAACCTAACCTTTTTTTTTTTTTTTTTTTTTTTTTTTTTTTTTTTTTTTTTTTTTTTTTTTTTTTTTTTTTTTTTTTTTTTTTTTTTTTTTTTTTTTTTTTTACATGGAGAATCATCTAATGATCCCTGGGTCTCCGGGGGGAGACGTCAGGCGATGCCGGACTCACAGTGCCCTGGACTCCGAAGAGTCAAAGCGGGCCCCGTGCCTACCGACTAAACTCCATGGTGCACTCTCGTCGTCACGTGTGTCAGGGCCCCGGGATAACGTTTGCAGTCACCGGTACCCCAACGACGACCAAACCCTATCTTTATGGACGTTTGTCCCCCCCATCAGTGTGGCGCCGAGGCACCAAACACTCACACTGGAGCCATCTACGGAGCGAGTCGCTTACCCCCGCGCTCCCCGCTCTTGGCTCTGGACGGGAAAGATGTTCGTTCCCGTCCAACGCGGCAGAGGCAAGAGCCCCCGCCACGCTCCCCTTGAACGAGCCGAGCCCACTAGGAAGTGGACATCGGCACGATAGCTCCTTCGACTACGACTGGATCGGCTGACCGATCAACCGCCGAAGCGGGACGACCAGACTTATTCCTCTTCTTTCGCCGAGCCGGAGACCGAGCAGTCGAGCACCCCTTGGCTCCCACACGGTGACCGGCCGGCTTTTCAGACGCAGCGCAGATCGAGCAGTGCGGCGTCGCGGAGCAGTCACGAGACTTATGCCCGTCCTGCCCGCACCGATAGCACTGGCCGCTGCGGTCTATCTCCGCAGTGCACTGCTCCCGAGTATGTCCTACCTCTAGACATCGGAAGCAGCGCATTGGCCTTTGCTCCAGCACCCTCACCCTTGCCACAGTCCATCCCAACTTTATTTTCCCCCCCTCATCGGCTATCTTTTTGGCGGCCGTTATCGGGCAGCTCACCCAGGCCGTCCCGAGTCCGCTACGACCGTGCCGTACAACCCCAACATTTACTTCAGCGGCCGAACATCCGCCAGAACTGGCCACTGAGGTCGCAATCTCTTCCCATGTTGTGGCCTCGTCGAACCCGATAACGCGCAAGTTCGCGCATTTAACAGGCCGCGAGACCAGGACATCCTCGACGTCGAAAACCTCCTTAAGTTTGGCGGAGAGAGCGTCAGCCTTCTCGCCGCTGGATTCACCCGGGACCTCGAAAATTCTGGCCCCGGTTGCCGCCGTTCTCAGATTTAGGGATTCTATCCCAAGGGAATTGATGTCGATTTTCCCCTTTGCCTCTATCAGAATCGAGGCGTAGGTCATGCCCTTCGCCTCGCCGCCCGGTCGCAGCTTAACAACAACCGCCGCTGACTTAGGCGGGCGAAGCTGGGGTTTTTTGGGACCTAGCCTCTTTTGCTTCCCTTTCCCAGACGCACCTCGCTTGGCCACAGCACTCCATGGCTCATTGAGAGCCGCTGGGGCGGGCGGGAGTGGTCGCGGTTCAGGTACAGCAACCTTCTTAACTTGGCTCTTTTTGGCCTTCTTCTTAGGCTTAATTGCCTCGGGAACCGCTTCAGGTGTTACTGCGGGTCCCGTCTTCCGTCTCGTCCTTGTGGTTGCGCGAGTGCTTACGCCCTGCGCGCTGGTCATGTCCGTCTGGTCACTAGATAGCGGAGGTCTGGGATGTTCTGCGGGGAGGCGCATCTCTAGCGCCTCGAGACGTGCGTCAACCCGGTTTATGAAAGATGTTAGTTCCTCCGGTATCTGTGCTTGAGGTTGGGGCGCGGCGGGCGGTGGCGTGGATCTTAGTCCCATCCGTATCTGCACCATTTCGCGCCTCATCTCCTCCATTCCTGTCTTCAACGAAGTTATTTCAGCCCTCAACCGCATGTTCTCAGCTTGTAGGTGAGCTGTTTCATAGCTGGTCGAGCGGTCGAGGAGACTGTTTGCCGCATCCATTATGAGGGCACTTGCATCTTTGAGTTCGCGGACGCAGGTACCCTTTAGGTTTTTTGATTTCAAACCTACCCTCAATATCTTCGAGGCCTCGCTGCTTATCAGTTCCCCGAGCTCGTGCGCCGACAACTCGTTCAGCGGACGCGCGGGGACCGAAGGCGCGCTAGGTGAAGTATTTTGTTCGGTCGGGGGGGGCCTCCTCAGTACGGGGCTCGCACTCTCCCGACGTGTCGCATCCTCTTTGGCAGCTCTGACCTCTGCCCTTGCCCTTCCCAAGCCGGCGCGCAAGCCGGTGGTGGGCGATCGCCCTCTTCCTGCGGTAGCAGTGACTTTGGGGGACGGAGCCTCCTCAGCCGATGTGCCGCCTTCACCATCACGACATCGTTTGCGCAGATGTTTTGCGAAAAGTTCTCCGACGGGATCGTCCACGTCGGAGATATCGTCACTGTCAATGGGTTGACCTTCAGTGACTTGCCTACTTCCTTCCTCAAGGGACCAGTGTTGAATGGGCGGAATGCCCGGAAGACGCTCCAGCACCACTCTCGTTTCCCTACTCAGATCGTGGTTGATCTTCTCCCTACTTCCTCCTTCCTTTCCTTCTCCCATCTCGTCGTCACGGAGTTTGTCCCCCCCCAGAGTACGTTGGGACTTTTGCGGCGGCTCTTGCGAGCGGCCGGCGGGATTTGACCCGCCTGGGGTAGTCTTTACTGTAATGGACTCCATGCTTGCTTTGGATTTTATACAGGGGGTCGCTCCCCCTGTGGCACCCTCGGGACCGGACTCCCTCCGGCCACTCATCCCATCGCCGGGCGCTAGAACTTGGGATTAGGGGGCCGCCGTCAATTCGACGACCCTCGCCAGCCTTGAAGGCCGGCCATACCACGCGCATGAAGCGCCGCTGGGGCCAGATGGAATGGCCCCCTACTTATAGACAGGTCTTACCGGCGCATTCATCGGGATGAACCGGCAACACCCGCCCTCCAATTCGCGACCACCGGGTCATAAGACAGAACTAGTGACGACGTTGTGCCGCCCCTAGTAAAGTCCTGAAACCCGGCGATTCGGGCCCCCCCGGCACGACAAGCCTTGGGTCCGCGGGGATGGACATCCGCGGTGGGGGGGAAAAAGTTTAGTCAACTTAATGACACCACTCATGTTAGTTATCCACCTTTCGTGCCGTCTGCACAGGTTTCAAACTTCCACCACAGTTTATGTTATTCACCCTTCCGGGCTTCAAACATCCCTCAAGTTTCTCAAACATTGATCACAATTTATTATAACACTTTTAAAAGCGAATAACACATAGTGACCAACCCGGGAATCGAACCCAGGACGTATGCTCTTACGGATGAACGTGCGACCGCAAGGCTACATACGCTGTTAACCTAACCTAACCTAACCTAACCTAACCTAACCTAACCTAACCTAACCTAACCTAACCTAACCTACCTACCTACCTACCTACCTACCTACCTACCTACCTACCTACCTACCTACCTACCTACCTACCTACCTACCTACCTACCTACCTACCTACCTACCTACCTACCTACCTACCTACCTACCTACCTACCTACCTACCTACCTACCTACCTACCTACCTACCTACCTACCTACCTACCTACCTACCTACCTACCTACCTACCTACCTACCTACCTACCTACCTACCTACCTACCTACCTACCTACCTACCTACCTACCTACCTACCTACCTACATATAGCCAGTCAAAAGGGGGTTCGAATAAAACTTAACAGTCTCCAGCGAAATTTCGCCATTAGAGCCATAAGAGGCTTCAGGACCATCTCAACAAATGCCGCCACTGCTCTCGCTCGATTCACGCCTCTAGACCTCAAGGTCCTGGAAATGTGTGAAATTGAAAAAGTGCGACTTTTTCGAACAACATCTAGACTTCCTTCAAACATACCCATCGAGACACCCATCCCCGCTCCGCAGCTCCTTCACCCAGCAGACCGCATCACAATACAAACCACAAGCATAGAAACTTACAAAACACTAACACACAACGAATTCCATCACATTTACACTGACGGCAGCAAGCAGGATGACGGCTCCGTTGGCGCTTCGCTGGTTGTTTACCGACCCACTCACAGCACACACATGCACACACACACCAAATTATTCAAACTACATCGCACCTGCTCGGTCTTCCAGGCCGAGCTATACGCCATACAACAAGCATGCACTTACATACTAATAAACAAAATTCACAAAGCTATAATTCACACCGACTCACAATCATCCATAGCTGCACTCAAACACAGATCAAACACACATCCCTTCGTCGCCAACACACACAAAACCTTACACATAATCAACACCACATTCTCAAACACTACAGTACTCTTTCACTGGGTGAAGGGCCACTCCGGCATACCGGGCAACGAATCTGCTGATGAAGCCGCGAATAAGGCAGCCAAATTACATAAATCACCCGAAGTTATAGCTTGCCCTTTATCTTATATTAAAAGACTGATAAGGGAAGACACTCGACAGAAATGGGAACACAGATATGCTTTAGAACCAACTGGTAGCCACACCAAAACAATATTCCCCAACATAAATGATATCCCACCTTTTTTCCAAGCAATTCCGACCTCCTTTCACATGACCCAATTTCTTACTGCACACTCCTACGCCAAATCATACCTTCATCGTTTCCACATTTCTGACGACCCCATCTGTCCCTGTGATAATTCATCCACTCAGGACTTGGATCACTTAATCACCATTTGTCATCGTTTCACCCGTACGCGTTTAGCCCATGAAGAAACTTGTTTCTTCCTTGGGCTGAATCCGTTCATCATTACAGATATCATCTCACACCCTAGTTCAGCCAAATCTTTCGACATCCATATCAGACATATCATTCATAACATTAAATCATTCAATTCAACCTAATGTAAATTTTCTATATGTCTCCATGTTCTCTTGTAAATATTTCCCAGATTTTTAATTAGTTTAATTTTTATAATAATTTGTAAGATAAAATTAAAATTTTCTGTTTTCTTTTTCTACTTCTCCTTGTTCACTTGTTAATATTTCCTAGTTTTCTTTGTATATTTTTAATTAGTTTTATAATACTTTGTAATATTAGTGTGTAATTTTATTTTCTTTTTAAATGATGTAATTGTAATCTTTTAATTTGACATTGAGTCCCTTTTGTTTATTCAATAATTTTAATTTTAATCATAATTTTTGTTACACTTTAGTTTGTAAATTTGTATTTTCAATTGTGCGTCTTTGTTATTAATAAATTTTACACACCCGTAGGGAACTCTACAGCGACAAGGAGACCATAGAGGAAAGTCTGTATCAAATAGCAGCATCCTCTATGGTCTTCAAAATTATATATTGTTTCATTTTCATAGCTTATCTTTCCACGGCCCCGGGGCGATAGTCGCCGGGGATGTAGGCTTATTAGGTGAACAATTAAAACAAAAAAAAAAAAAAAAAAAACCTACCTACCTACCTACCTACCTACCTACCTACCTACCTACCTACCTACCTACCTACCTACCTACCTACCTACCTACCTACCTACCTACCTACCTACCTACCTACCTACCTACCTACCTACCTACCTACCTACCTACCTACCTACCTACCTACCTACCTAGCTTTAGAAGTATCGGTCAGTTAACACCAATTTATTGACTTTGGTTGAATTTATATCGTCACGGATTGACAGAGGATACCAGGTTGACGTCCTGTATTTTGACTTTAGCAAAGCATTTGATAGGATCAATAATGACACATTATTAGCTAATAGCTAGGGAAACGAGGTAGCTAAATAGCGTAATTCAACGGCGCCGTCGAGACCTATCAAAATCGAAAGATAATATAATTTCGAAAAGAAAAGCTCGTATGGTAAAAACCATTTTAGCGGTGGGTTTGGCGTGTACGGTTTTTCAAAAATGTTAAAAAAAAACAGTTACTTGGGCATTCTCGAGCGCGTCAGATATTCATACTACGTATGCCCCGAGTACCTCTGAAAACAACGGTATACTAATCTGCCGGTTTGCGTGGTGGGGGTAGGCATATAAAGTAGTCAAAAAAGCAAAAAAAAAAAATTTACTCGAGCGCGTCAGATTTTCGGCAGGGGTGTTACGTAGGCCCCAAGGAAGCTCCCTTTAAAATAACTGACGATTTAGGCGTGACGATAAGTTACGATGAATTTTTGAAAATGCAAAAAAAAAAAGTTTTTTTGAAATACTCGAGCGCGTCAGATTTTTATAGGGAAGGTTTATCTCGGTATCCTGAAAGCATATTTTCTTAATCTGACAAAAATGTTGGTGGGATCTCTTAATCTGACCGAAAAAGGTTTCTTTTCCTTCTCTTCCTTTCTTTCTCCTTGATAAAACGGGGAATTTAAGAATGACAATAATATATATATAACGATAGATACAACCAACGTAAATGTAGATGAAATGTAGTACGAATTGTATTATTTATTGTATAAAAAAATGAAATGATATAAAAATTGTATTATAATTGTATTGTTATGTATGACCTTTACATTTTTGCTCAATACAATTCATCTTCTTCTTCTTTACTGGAACTCTCATATTGTGGCTCCTCATCCACATCACTTCTTTCCTCACCATCAATGTTGCGAAATAATTAAGGAAAAATACTAGTAGGACGGCATATTTCCACGAAGCGCTCAGTCTGTATTACACGTTTATGGCAAATTCCTCTTTTTTGCTTCAATTCTTCAATTCGTTTTGCTTACGGTACGTCCAAAAAACAATTTGAGGATCAACAGGCTATTGAATTAATATATATGTCACAGCCAAAGTAATTAATCTGGATATTATGTATATTATCTAGCCATTATTTATAATGTCTACTCAATTTAGATAAAGTGATAATTGACACGGAATTAATCACATTAACTAGCAATTTTATATAATATCTTCAAAATAGTATATAATATACCGGGTGGAAGCATAGCACTTCCGATAACTTCGGGATATGATTATACTACCTATACCCGTTTCGGAAAAGTGCTTCTTTTTAAAAAATAAAGTGTTCATTTCACCAATTTAAAAAACCCTGATTTTCAATTTTGGAACTCAGATATGTCAATACAACCAGTTTCATTATAAATTTCAGCAAAATTCTATTTTTTTATTTTTTTTATTCCATCTCGCAATCTATTTACTCCGTCATCTCGCTCCTCCCCCCGCCCGCTCCGCCCGGCCCGCCCGCTCGCGCTCTGCGATCGTTGAACCATGAACAATCGACTCGCGCGTCGGTACCTAACGCGCATCGCATGAACTTTCTGACGGACTCGTTGGCGCGTTCGGTAGAACAACTGCCGTGTGTATCGATGGGTCGTGTGTTCGAATCCCAACGGAAAGACATGTTTATAATTTTCCGTAAGCATGTCTTCCCTACGTCTGATAACTTTGGGCATTGAACGGTTGGGACGAATATCGAAATTCCGATCGGCTAACGAACCACCATTCATAGATGGAAAAACCGTGAAGTGCATATTGCGTGTTTCAGTTTCAGTCTATGGCATTCCGAATTCTCGAAGAAAAAATTATTAGGTCGACAGCGCATTAGAACTGATATTCTGTAGCCGAGGTATCGGTAGGATAGGTAGGACCTATCATCAAGTGAACCTCATACTCGTCTGTCGATATCTGACATAAAAAAAGCTTAGTATACGGGGTACTCGTCCTAACCTAAGTTGTCAAAGATTTTTTTCATCTAAATATCTAAGAAAGGTACACGAACTCCCTAAGAAAATCTACAACCACACTTAATGATTATGAATCATCTCCTGACAGCAAACAAGACTTTTATAAAGAACTCTTTAAATCTTGTTGACTATTTATCAAAGACTAGCAACGCACCCCGGCTTCACACGGGTGCAGTGTAGATGTACTATACACAAAAAATATGACAGCCTATGTAACTCGCTGATAATGTAGCTTTCTATTAGTGAAAGAAGTTTTAAAATCGGTCCAGTAGTTTTTGAGTTTATTCATAACATACAAAAATACAAATCTTTCCTCTTTATAATTTATTAAAGATTAAAGATGAGGTTACATAGATACCAACTCAAAGATATTACATAGACATATATTCAATGCCGCTTAAAAACCACCATTAAAATGTGCTTAAACAAATGTTAGTACGTAAATAACTAATTCCAAAATTGTACCTACTAACTCAAAATAATCATTTAATAAATCTTGCTTTTAAATCGTCTAACCTGATTTAAATTTAAATTGATTTAAAAATAATAGGAATACAATAAGGTAGATACCTATTTACGTACATATGCTATGCATGTACGTAAATAGGTACCTACTAGGTATTAGGTATTCTAAATATCAGGTACCCCTTAGATGTTCCACCGCATGTTCCACCAAACCTTTCCTTCTTTTTATGATTTATTTTTAGTCTTCTACACTTTTTCGTACACTTAAATAATCGACAAAAAAGTTATTTTTAAAAAATACTTAGAAAAGATAATTCTTATCTAACAAAAATATTTATTTCAGGTTCTTTGATAATAACAAAACATGCCTTTATGTCTAACGTAATTGACTACTTAATTCCCAGCATATCTTGAAAATAATGACTCAATCTGTCGTATGTACTTTCATTTAGATATTTACTGCTAAGATTAAATAAACTGTGTTTAATCTGAGTCTTACTGTTTGTTATTGATTATTTAATCCGTACGAAAAATACAAAGAAGTATCTATGTACATAAACTGTTTAATTAGCTACCAAATAACTACCTAAATGACAATTTCAAAATCTCCCGTATCAATCGTAGGATCATATTCAAAATACAGTTTCATGTTGAAATGAAGTTTCATGATATCAAAGCCAACAAGCAGTTCAAATTAAAAGACCTACCTTATTTTGAAGTTCGTTCTACTCATAAATCACTTCACCACGACACCACACTGAACTATCACCACGAAATAATATTACAAAATATGTAAGGTACACATAAACAATGCACAAAGACGATACTACGTAGTTCAAAAATAACAAAACACATCCGTATTATTACGTAATGCGTATGGCACTGCGATTGCCTCATAATAATTAAACTATGAATCTTGTCAGGCGTGCACATCTCGGGAGCGCATGCACACCAATAGGCAATAACATAGAATATCTATAACTTCTGGACAAAATGCCGCCGACCATAATAGTGTTGTGATTTGTAAAATTAAACTATCGAGCATTTGCCTCCGGCTCCGCCCACGTTTGAGTACATTGTTTTTTCCGTATGATAGGTTTCATTAGGATTTACAATAATTCGCCTTTACCAACAATTTGTGTGTATGGATATTTATTTATCATTTTAATTAATGTTCTTTTTTTTAATAGACTTATTTTAGAAACATTTTTAAAAACAAAAAATATTAAATACTATTTATTGAATGATGAAACTAAACTTTAATTCATATGTAAATGTGGTTTTTATTAAAGAGAGCGCAAACATGTTTTATTGTTCATTACTAAAAACATATTTCGATACATAGATACCAACCAATACAGTTCCTATTATGTAACTAATGTAATTCGATAATGTATTTAACAAAAGTATAACTTAGCGATATCCAAAACTATCGATAGATACTTTCACATCCCTGTGGTACGGTGAACGCCGCTCGCGGCTTCCTTCGTGTCTAGGCGGTATCCTTTGACTAAAAACCGCCTCGTTTGAAAATATTTGGCACGTGCAAAGTCGGTTTAATACAAAGGTGATGTATCAAGGTCGGTTGCCTTAGCAGTGTTGCCAACTTGGAGGTTTTCCCCCAAGGGAAAATCAAGATGTCCATAGATGTTTTTAGCGGTAACATTTGTCTAGGGGGATTTTTAGGAGGTAGGTACTTTAATCACGATTTATTTAGAAAAAACGCACGATTTTATACTGTTTATAAGCCTCGAACCTCGAATTTTATTGTTAACGGTTCAATTAATGTATGTAAATGTTTAAAATGCACCCACATAAATACAGCAGTTATTTTATGCTACTTGAATGCATTTTATTTAAGTCATATTTGAAATTACCTCCCATATCGAGTGTACAACAAAACCTTTAGGGGTTTTTAAGATATTTAGGGGTATTTGAAATTGGTTCTATGGGGAACATTTTATAGTAGTTGGCATCACTGTGCCTTAGTTGATCGCCGCGCTTGTAGTTGACACTGCGCTCTCGCCGTATTCTTCCGTGTCCGAGTTTCGATACTTTAGTTACTTTAATGAAGTGTTTTGTGAATACATTTAATTTAATATCTAGTTGTGAAATTTTAGTTTTTTTTGTGACTGGACTTTTCTGTGGGGTTATGTAAAAGAATGAGTATTTGACCGTGAATGTGATAGTGGCGAGGAAATAAAAAAGAAGTTACTCGCGAGTTGTATGTTATTACAGAATAGAAAGAAGTTAGTCAGGTCAGTCACCGTCAGTATTTTATCCTTCTGTTGAAATTAATTTTAAGTTGAATCTAAACGCAATACGTATTTTCTTATTTTAGACAACTGTTCTTGGGTTTTGTAAATTTTTGTTTTGTTACTTTTAATGTGAAAAATCCAAGCCGTTTTTAAAGTGTTCATTAGTGTAGCTTCTTTATTTAACTTGCTATGTAATGTATGGAACTAATTTGTTTGTTGAGGGGAATCTTGCAACTCAATTTTGAAGCAGATATTATCAACCGATTGAGCTGAAATTTTGTATACACGTTTAGTTTGAATGACTATGAATAGTGTGACATCATTCTAAATCCCAAGATGGCAGACCAGTTATTTTTAATGCACTCCTACAATATGGGTATCAAATTAAAGGGCTTGCTGAGAAAAATTCGAAAAATAAAGTTACATCACTCTAAATACAATATGGTGGACATCAAAAGATGGCCGGATTTTTTTTATGCTTTCCTACAATATGGGTATCAAATGAAAGGAATTGCTGAGAATACGAATAAATAAACTAAAAATTTAAAATGAATTTAAAAGAAAGATACTTTTTTAATAACAAGATTTTATTTAAATGCGCTAAAAAGAAGAAGATAAACTTTTCCTAAATAAAAGCTTGTTTGAATTGTTTTTTGTATTTGTTACTATTGATTATTTTGTATAAGTTTATATCGATTATTTCGAAAGTATTCATTAAAATCAAGATATTTTAAAATGTTTTCAAGTTCTCATTTTCGTTCAGTAGGTAGGTATGAACTATTTTTATCATTTTATTATAGCGAGCGTTTTATGTCTAATTATTTTTTTCTTGTAACTCTTAACCTTTGCCGAGTTGTGAGATGTTGAATTTCCATTGTTAACCGAGCCGACTTGGTTTTTTTACGATCGAAATTTATCGTCCTACACAAGTTTTTTTTTATGTTAGATATCGACAGACGAGCATGAGGTTCACTTGATGGTTGATGATACCTCAGCCACACAACATCAGTCAATGATGCGCTTTCGACCTACTTTTTACTTCGTGCATTCGGAAATCCATACACTGAAACCGAAAAGCGCAATGTGCACTTCACGGTTTTTCCAACTATGAACGGTGGTTCGTTAACGATCGGAATTTCAATATTCTCACCCGTTCAATGCCCGAAATTACCAGACTCCCGTCTGACATGTTTACAGCAAATTTTAAAAATGTCGTCCCGGTGGGATTCGAACTCACGACCCATCGGAGCGAACGGTAGATGTTTTTCTTTTTTAATCTCATTGCATAAGGTAGGTCTGAGAAGGCCTCGGCAAGGGCGCGTTATCGCACCTTTGCCTTGCCGGTCGGTGCCCGACCGCTTGTCGCCATGCTATATCTATATCTACATTCTACATCTATATTTGCTTAGTTACGGTAGTGAATACATTGCGCGTGGAAAATTTTAACATTTTTTTAAAAAGCCGTTTAAAAATAAATGATTAGCGGCAATCAGTTAGTTCAAAGGTGATATAAATAACCACGAAGTTAACGGAAGCGTTTCAAATACACCCTGTATAGCATTACATGAATATAAACTTCGTTCTTATAATAACGACTAGTTTTGAAGTTCTAGGTTAGGTTATGTTGGTATGGTGACCACCGCGCACGAGTCGAGCGAGCGAAGCGAGCGGTGCCGCGGCAGCGGCCGACGAGTGCCAGAACCGAATTCTACTTATTTTACTTGGCTTAATAAAATAATTTATTTGGTACTAGACCTTATATCTCAGGATTTTAGGTGATTTATTGTGGAACTGATTTTGCATTGTTTGGTGACTACATTTTGGTGACAAATCTACTATTTTTTACATTATCCAAGTAAAATAATATTAATATCCAAGTAAATTAATATTTATTATTATTATTTTATTTTTATTACATTATCCAAGTCTTTGAAGATATTATATAAATTTGCTAGTTAATGTGATTAATTCCGTGTCAATTATCACTTTATCTAAATTGAGTAGACATTATAAATAATGGCTAGATAATATACATAATATCCAGATTAATTACTTTGGCTGTAACATATACACATGAAACTGTACATGTTAATAATACTTTTGTATACAGATACGCGTTACTTTTTCCGAGTCCACGAAATTGTCGAGAATCTTTAGAAAAAAAAATTGAGATATAATAAAAGTCACATAATTTAATCATCGTTATTTCATATCAAATTTTTTTAACACCCTCAGTTTTCGAGACATACTCAAAAAATCGGGAGTTTGAGTTTTTATGATGCTTCTAGTCAAAAAGTTTTAACTTTGGACAAAAATGTAAAGAGACCTTTTTTGTGTAAAATAAAATTACCTTTATTGTTTATTTAAACTTTTTTTTTTGTAAAATGTATCGTTCGCGACTTATATGCCGCAACGCGTTTTTCGGAAGACGAAATGGCTCCTCCACACTTCCGGTCATGCGGAAACCGGCAGATTTTGTATTTTTAGTAAGTTTTAGATTATATTCTTCAAAATAAAAAATAAAAAAATCGCGCTCGAGAATGCCGGATTAACGTTTTTTTTTTACAAGTTCGCGACCCTATAACTCGGCGGCGTCAAGGACTTATCGTCAGATTAGTTAAATTTAGTCTTAAAACACTAAAATCAACCCCCAATATCTTAATCTGACGCGCTCGAGTATTTCAGACTATCGATTTTTTTTTACTAATCTGATCGTCTATCCTAGGCGCGCGTCACTACATATAGAGCTAAATACTGTACAAGGTTGTTCTATTAGGTCTAATAAATCTCTCATATCTTAAACTGCCACGCTCGAGTATTACCGAAAATTCACCTATTCGCCTCCTTAACCATAAGCTATATGTTGTAGGAGTTGCGCCAGGGCTTCTACTACTACTTGCTGACTATCTCCGTGATCGACAACAGTTTGTTAAGCTGGGTATACAGTCGCCTCGGAAATTAAGTTAACAAGATTGTGCACTCTTACATTGTGTTGTTTCAATCCTTTTTCAAACAAAATAAATTTTGAATTCTATAGTCTTTGGTAGGGGGAAGTCCTGCCTTCAAATTGATGCAAAATTAATCGCTGCCAGTCGCTGCATTTGTACTAAATATTGCGTAACAGTTTTATTCGCGACTCGGAAAATAAGTTAACAATATTTCAAATTTCTATTTATCTTGTGAAAATTAATTATTTCAGTCATTAACATATTTATAAGTATTATATTCGTGAATAAGTAAATAAGAGTATGTTTTATTTATTATAAAATGTTTTTTTTAAACAAATTGAATCATTGAAATTTCAAAACAAAGAGAACTGATGCCCGCTGAGCGCATAGCTGTCTATAACCGAAGAAAACGAGGCAAAACGTTGGAATTCATCACAATGGATTTTAATTTAAGTAGAGCATGTGTTAAAATAATTTTCGGTCGAATGTCCTTAAGAAGCGGTTCAGAAATATTCGTCAGATCGGGAAGGAGAAAACAATTACTGTTCGGCAAGATAAACATATCTTGAAAGAAATTTCAAAAAATCCAAATGTAACCGTGCAAGAATTAAAAACGCAATTACATTTACCCATACAGCTCACTTAAATACGACAGAGAATTCATGAACATGCATTAGCTAGCAGAGTTTCTCGAAAGTGACCATTCATTTCTGAAAAAAATGCGAAGTAAATATTGATATTTGGAAGGGACAATAAAATCAACCCTTTAGGCTTTTGGAATAGTGTTATATGGTGTGATGAAGCAAAATTTAAATTGAAATCACAAAAACGTCGAAGATATGTATGGAGAAAAACCGGAAAAATGTTCAAGCAATCATTAATATCACCTACGGTGAAGTATGGTGGTGCATATGCAGTCAAGGTCTGGGGTTGTTTTAGTGCTAAGTGAGTCGGTAATCTTCATGTCTCAATGGCAATCTAACAGGCATCTAATATGTTGAAATTCTCAAGAACAATTTACTTCCTTCAGTAAAAATAGTGTCAGTTAGAAGAATAATCAAATGTTCAAAACAACGACTCTAAACGTAAATTTTTTCGAACAGAATGGAATCCAAGTGGTGGACTGGCTTCCTTAACCCTTAAATTGTCACCCCTAGATTTCTAGGGTATTTTCTGTTCAAATTTCGGATTCGAGTTGGGATTGGGATAGAAAAGAAGATAATGAAAAAAAAAACAAATATTTTATATTTTTTTATTGTATTTTTGAATGTCACATAAAACGGACATTGCCCATTATATGTGCAATTATGATAGGTGAAATTACGTCACATAAAACGGACATTGCCTATTATTAGTGCAGTTATTAGAAGAAATTGCCAACATAATAAGTAACAATTGACATCAAATTATAATTAGGAACATTCTAGAATCAGCCTTTTAAAAGAGTACGTCTTAAGATAATAGTTAAAACTTAACAAAAATAAATAAAAATATTTTAAGTAAGGAAACCTCAAACTTAAAACAACGTTGTTTTCAAAATTGTGGTAAAATAAAAAAAAAATATCAATTCAATCAACTGAAAAAAGAATGAAATGTAAAATTCTAACCATAAACATAAAATAATGAATTACTTTTCCTTATGGAATCTAAGGTAACAGGATTTTTAGCAGTTAAACAAAGCCTTTGTTGACATTTTATACACATAATCATGGTTTTACCATTTGAAACCGTACCGTAAACATTGGAAAATGATCGTAACAGGCAAGCCGTGCATCATCTACAGGTCTCGGCTGGACTGGTTTTGTAATTGTGTCAGGTTTAGGTGAATTGGTCATTACGTTGACTCTAGATTTTGTACAGTAGGGCTGGGCTATTCACGATCATTCGAAATAGATCCGCCCGGAAAGCTACGCTCTCCCACTGAAAGTTGTTTCGTATTTACTGGATATAAAAATGGTATTCACAATTCCCATAGGATTGAGCATCGGCATTCTTCGGGAGTTTCCGATTAGAATCTTAGTATAAAATGATAGAAAGCTTGATACATCGGTACGAAATCTTGTAATATCGGAACGTAAAGTTTTCGAATGCTCGTGAATAACCCTACAGGTATTCATAAGCGCAAGACCACACTGCACACGAAACTTTTATTTTCACCTAGTTGAACACAGTCTCTACGATGTAGAAGCCAGCTGTTGTTGAGTGTGATATCTAAGAGTTGAGCAAATATTGTCATGTACCAACGTCTTGTTTTCATGCGAATTCTGTACAAAGCGGTCAACATGTTGGCGATGTCGACGCCACCCATATGTGTATTATACACTTTTATTACATTTGGACAGGGTACAACCACACTCTTTTTTTGTTTTTTGTCGTATCGTTCTATAGTACTAACTGGGTCTTGGGCACAAAACGAACTTGCTATATGAATAGACTTATTGTCCATCCATTTTGTCACAGCTATTCTTTTGGAATTATCACATACTACCTCAAATCCCTTTTTTATCATAGCTTTGTCAGTCATCAGCTTACAATTTCGCAATCTATCTTTTCGAAACGTCCCTAAAGACAATAATATATTACTTCAAGCGACGTAAACCAGTCATCAAAGTATACTGTACTTAGAATGGGATTAGAAATTGTTCTACATAGCCGGAGAACTGTTTTACCTCCAACCCCAAGAAAATCTTCTTCCCATTCACTAAATTGGACACCTTGAAATGTATTTGCGCCATCGTAAGCAATGAAATCATACACCATGCCTGACGTACCAGCTCGAACCAGAAATGACGGGGAGACATGGTACGGGGCGAAGATGAATCACTGTTATTTTTATGACTTCTAAATCTTCATCAGACTCAATATCTGACTCTTCAGAATCCGCCGGAGGTATGAGTGACATAATTTTTTTTGATCGCCAAGATATGTTACTGTAAAATAAAATAAAAATATAAAAAAAATATTATTTAGTAACGATGATGTTGCAAGTGACAACTTTTTGACGACGTCCGTTTTATAGGACAATCAAAAGAAACACTTACAAACAGGCCTAAATGACAATGTCCGTGATATGGGACAGTCAAAGAATACCCTAGTTAATAGTTCAAATTGGCAGGGTCCGTTTTGTGGGACACTATAAATAAACCAAGTTTTCACTCCAAATATACTAACATTCATAAAAATTGTATCACAATATAATACCTGTGTTCATATTCTAACTAATAATATAACGTAATAAACAAAACAAGTCAAATACTCACACTTAAAATCAAATTTATCAGGAGCGTAAACAAATCTGACCGTTGCACTTTTTCAAATGGTTACTATTCGCGAAATTCTATCTCTTCGTTAATGGAATATGTACGCGCGTGTAGGAGATAGCTAGTTCGAGGCCGTTCCGCGTTCTCGCAGCGCATAACAGTGTTCAAACTTTCTCAGTGTGCGTGTAAACACTACGTCCTTTAAAACGGACGAAATCAATTTAAGGGTTAAAGCACGGACTAACACCCAATCGAAAATCTATGGGAACATTTTAAATGAAAAATTCACCAAAGTTCCCGTGACAACATCGAAACATTTAAAATCTCTCTTTTAAATGAATGGCATAATATAGATTTAAAAATAATTAATAAACTCATAAATGTTATGCCAGACCGCTTGTATGAAGTTATAAAAAACCGTGGATACTAACCTTAATATTAGAATCAATTATACTTTATCAAAAAACACTCATCAATATAAATTTATTTCTTGTTAACTTACTTTCCGTTTGCGACTCTAATATATTTCTTTGTAATACTTCCATGTCTTCAATGATTTTACTTAACCATTATGTGTGTGTGGAGGAAGGGAGGTGTGGACTTCCTCCAACCTAAAGGGAGGATCCTCGACCAGTCGAACCACTGACTGGCCGGCCCTAAGGCCCCTGTGGTTGATGTCGAGATGTTGTATATATAGTTAGCGCGCACAGAAACTTTTGATAGCGCGATTCAGGAATTGACGTCTTTGTATTGATTCTTGTAGCGGATTATAGATGTCGCTACAGTACTCCCCCCCGAAGACCGGAGGTCGATCGAGTAGTTGAAACAGCTGTGTTGAGTGTTGCTTGCCAGTGCCAGGATGTCCGAGATTCCAGTGAGTCGGAATCGGATGTCGCAGAGTTCGCGGTGAGTCGGAACTGTGTGCGATGATGCTGCATGATGCTCCAGTGAGTCGGAGTGCTGCAGTGTTTGAAGCTGGCTGCTGCGTCGACCAGGAGAGATGTGCTCTGCTTGCTGACCGGCCGAAGTGCAGTGTGCTGTGCTGAAGGTGGCTGAGGGTGTTGACCAGGCATACGCGCTCGCTGCATGCTAGTGGACAGGATACCCGTTGTAGCCGAAGGTGCTGGCTGGCTGTGACTTGGTTGCTGCTGATTGATGTTGTAGGAAGGAGTGATGACGTCAGGCTTCTCGATGTTCAGAAGTAGGTGTTCTTCTGCGGGGTCACCAATGTGGAGGTAGGTGGCTGAATCACGTCGGGGTCACCAATGTTGAGTTCGGGGTAGGGTTGTAGAAAGGCCGGTGAGATAAACTTCGATATAAGTAAAATACTACTATAATTCCAGTCACAAGTTTCCACGCGACCGATCGCTTCCCGTATTCGCCCCGAGACTAACGAATCGGCCGTTACATCATTACTTATACTAATTGTGTTACAGCACACATGCAACTGTGTCCCCACATGTGTATTATATATAAGATATAATAAATTAATTTAAGAACGAAAAGGTTGTAATTTATATCAATCCTATAAATTTTTTAAAAATATACTGTATGGAGCTCTGTTCACATCACACTCGGTCTGGAGTAAGTCAGGGTTCTGTATTGGGACCACTGTTATTTTTAATAATGATCAATGATCTACCTTGTGTATTAAGACATGCAAGATGTCTTCTTTATGCAGATGATCTCAAGATATATAGTGTGATACATTCTGAAGCTGACTGTGTTGCCCTACAGCAAGATATTGATGAATTATATAAATGGAGTAAAAATAATAAAATGGATTTTAATATTTCTAAATGTTCAGCAATGACGTTTGGTCGTATGCGACACCCTATTCGCTTTGATTACGGATTAAATGGGCAAAAACTTTATCGAAAAAAAAATTATTAAGGATTTGGGTGTTGTTTTCGATCCTGGTCTCACTTTTCATGAGCATATTATCCAAGTGGCAAAGGAATCTTTTTCTCGTTTAGGTTTCGTACTTCGGAATCTAAAAGACTTTCAAAATGTATGTGCCCTAAAATTAGTATTTAATGCTCTTGTGCGTAGTAAGCTAGAAACCAGTTCATGTGTCTGGTCTCCGTATGAAGGTATATATATCCTGTTGCTTAAAAAGGTACAGAAAGTATTCATAAGATATCTTTACAAGCGTGTTTATGGGTATTATCCATTTTTGTATCCTTCAAAATATATTTTAGGTTGCTTGGGCTACAACTCATTGGAAGTTAGGAGGAATAATTATCAAGTCAGGACACTATGTAAGATTTTTAGGAATTTCATTGTTGCTCCGGAGCTTCATAATGAAATTTTCCAAATATTTGTCCCTGAAAATTACTCTCGATCCAGAAAACATAGGCTTTTCGCTATACCCAGTTCCCGCACTGTTGCACGAGCTAACTCGCCTATCCCTCGGACTCTCACGGCACTCAACGCCCTCTTAAATGAATACCCTGAATGCGATTTATTTGCGGATGGATGGAAGGAACTATTATCAGTATGTTTGATGTTTTGTGAAAGATTTGAATGAATGTTGGTAAATATAATTTAATGTAATTTTTCTTTTTTTGTATTTTAATGCTTATTTTATTTGAAATTGTAATTTTAGTAGCGTAATTGGTTTTGCCGTTCTACTGAATAAATAAATAAATAAATAATTTTATTTTCTTTTTAATGATATAATTGTAATCTTTTAATTTGACATTGAGTCCAGTGGCGGATTTACCAGCAGGCTGAGTAGGCTTCAGCCTAGGGCGGCAGATTTCAGGGGCGGCAAATTTGGGGACAGATTTTATTTTTACGTGTCTTATAGAAATCAAAAATAATTCTGTCGAACGTTTTTATGATTTCAACGAAATATCAAACTTGTATATCCTATAGCAAAAACCCAGTTCGCCACCCCGAACCATTAATCGGACTCTATAATCTTTAAATCTCCTGTCACGATGTTTGTCCGCGATGGACTCCTAAGTCGGGGCGGATCGCTAGTATATTATATTAATTTAAACATAGACATATGCTGAGGGGGGGGGGGGGGGGGGTAGTTAATATTCTACGCCTTGGAAATGTGTAAATCCGCCACTGTATAGAGGCTAGGGCGGCAAAATTTTGATAGCCTATACGCCGAAAATGTGTAAATCCGCCACTGATTGGGTCCCTTTTGTTTATTCAATAATTTTAATTTTAATCATAATTTTTGTTACACTTTGGTTTGTAAATTTGTATTTTCAATTGTGCGTCTTTGTTGTTAATCTGGGGGCACGGCAGTGCCCCCGCCAAGTCGAGCAAAAAGCGGCACGGCCGTACTATCCTTTTCTCGAAGTAGTTCGGGCCATTTTCGACCCCCTATAACTTCGTTGTGGATAAAACTAGAAGCTTGAATTTCAATCGCACTAAACAATCTAATTTGCAAGACTTGGCTTTTTTTACAATTTATGTTTTTGATGGCATAAACTTTACACACCCGTAGGGAACTCTACAGCGACAAGGGGACCATAGAGGAAAGCCTGTATCAAATAGCAGCATCCTCAATGGTCTTCAAAATTTTATATTGTTTCATTTTCATAGCTTATCTTTCCACGGCCCCGGGGCGATACGATAGTCGCCGGGGATGTAGGCTTATTAGGTAAACAATTAAAAAAAAAAAAAAAAAACCTACCTGCCTATACTCCTACGCCAAGTCATACCTTCATCGTTTCCACATTTCCGACGACCCCAACTGTCGGTGTGATGACTCATCCACTCAGGACTTGGATCACTTAGTCACCACTTGCCATCGATTCACCCGCACACGTTTGGCCTATAAAGAAACTTGTTTCATCCTTGGGCTGAATCCGTTTGTCATTACAGATATCATCTCAAACCCTAGTTCAGCCAAATCTTTCGACATCAATATCAGACATATCATTTTTAATATCAAATCATTTAATTCAACCTGATTTAAGTTTTCTGTATTCTCATTTCTCGTTCGTATAGGTATTTTTACTTAGTTTAATTTTTAAATTACCCTGTAATATTACTTTGTGTTCTTTTTCTTTATAGTGATATTATTGTAATCTTTAAAAAATCTGACATTGAGTCCCTTTCAATAAGTTTAATTTTACTCATTATTTTTGTTACACTCTAGTTTGTAACTTTGTATTTTCAATGCTTCTTTGTTCGTAATAAATTTTACACACCCGTAGGGCACTCTCCAGCCACAAGCAGCACCCTCTACGGTCTTCAGAATTTTATTTGTTTAATTTTTACAAAAATCAAGCACTTAATTATTATTAATTAATGACAAATTAGCATAGCAATAGCAATTCGCATGCTTATGAAATTTATGCGAAATCGCATTAATTTTCATTATTGTTCTCCTTATCTTACCTCTACCCTCCATAGTTTGGATATATCATACAAAAATAAACTTTTAACTATGGGTCACGTGATCAAAGTACTGCTTTGATTATTTATATAAATAATTTAAGCAAAGGCGAGTACCTTACCTCGAAAACGCCAGTGCTCACAGTAGAATATGGCGGCGATTTATGACGTCATAGTATATTTCCCTTGGGTACTGCGGCAGTATACTGGCAGTCCATAACGGAACGAATTTTTCTACTGCAGTGATAGCACTTGTGCAGTGCTCGCAGTGCATATCGGAACATACCCTATATACTTACAGTCTTACTTACAGTATATCAACTTTTATCTATGATGTGATGAACAATAGGAAAAAAAACTCAGATAAAGAAACCTCAGATTAAGTACCTAAAAGAAACCAACTTTATCAGTTATCTTTGGAAAAAAGTGTAGACGTCATTGATCTTTGACAACTGACGTGTTCACTGTTCTGTCATAATTATGTCAAACGATTCATAATGTCAGGAACACGCGTTTCCTTTTCGGTCTTACGCAGCGTTTCATTCGCTAAACAGCTGTGCTTACCGGCGAGGACAATCATTTCACAGACTTCTCTGTTGACTAAGGCAGCGGCTCTAAAAACTAAATCCAAAATGTTCATCGCTGAAGAAAGGGGATCCGCATACTCACCAGACTACAGGGTCTACTTCAGTAAGTTCCAATAAAAAAAATATTTACGCCGATATCCGGAATAGATCAGAGTGACAAAAGGTCATAATTAATCTATTTATTATTTATTTTAATTAATCAATTTGTTATATGTTTCAATTGTACATTTCTTAATATATTTGATCCTTGATTAATCACAAAATGATATTGTAGTCGAGCTTAATTACATTTTCGTAGTCAAATTATTTGTAAATTAATTTACCTTATACATATTATTCATTCCTATTTCCAAAATCTTCAAGAATTTCTACCTAGTCTTACTTTTTAATTGAGCTTACATAGGATGTCCTTGCTACTTGGGTATCTCTGATTGTATTTACCTTTCACTTCAATACAGTTCATATTTGTTTACTTCTGCACTCAATATGGAGAGCAAATACAATATTGGTATTTATTTAAATACTAATCACTACTAATGTGATATAATATATAAAAATTCAGAAATGGTATTGCATAAACTTTTATATTGTTGCTTATATTTCCTGGTGTTCTAAAGATATTATAATCTATTTTTTGATAAAATTGGTAATAATATTGAGATAAAATAATGAAAGTCATTAATGTTACAATCTGCTTATTTCTGTTTTTACCTACATTATTATTTTCAATATCTCTTTTATACAGATATGATTTTTGATCAATAACTAACACTAACATAGGCATAGCTAAGGAGGTGGGGCAGCGTAGACAATGCCTACCCTCTTCAGTATTAAAATCTCTCATTAAATGACTGTTTAATTCAGCTGGACGGCTTTTCCCCCTAGACTGTTTGTTTGTTGTGATTTTAAAATTAATATTTAATCCTGTATCACCAATATCAAAAAGTACTATCAAACTGACTACAGGTTACATGAGAAATAGTCATAAATGATAAAAGAATTTAATTTTTATTTCCCTCATAATAATAAAAAAAAAGAACCTTTTTATTACCAAATTGATCTGTGCTAGTGAATGCAATTAATATTGTAGTTATTTTCATCAGCCAGTGTCAGGTATCCAGTGCTAGGAATCTGATCACAACCATTTTATCATATTTAGCAATAACTAGGTCACCGAGGTCAGTTATTCAATGTTCAGGATTTATGGTGACTTTGCTCTCTGAATCTGTAGAGAATTAGAATTTTTATTTATTTCATACTTAATATTGTCTTTTATTAACGCGAGTATCACACATTTAAATAAAATACTGTATACCGGATTAAAACGCGATTTATTATTTAAATTATTTATCCCGACGTTTCGGATGCTTTACAGCAACCGTGGTCGCGGGAGACTGAAAGATGACAGTTGTCTTATATTTGAAATGTCACAAAGTTGCCATATTTAATTCAATTAATTAAAAAAAAATATAATCTATTAATTTAGGTAACACACTGTACACCTATGAACGTGAATAAAAAAATAATACATATTAAATTACTAATATTACTAATATTAAATGCTTCTAATTTTACATTTACTACCAGTTCACAAATCAAGGGCGTAGAGCGTACGAGAAGAACTGGCAAGAAACTCGCCGCCACTCTTTTTAATCGCCAAGTTTTTGTTTTACAATCTTTACATATTAACGCCATCTATTCCTACGGAGTTGATATTTACTGTAATTTTCTATATTATGACAATATTGACTAACGGTGTCCTCTTGTTTTTTAGTATGTTTGATTTGGGGCTTTAGATTTTTAATTACTGGATCCCAGGTGTTAGAAAGTCTCAAACCATCTTCTCTATTGAAGTTAGGATGTTTTTTAATTTCAATAGCCTCACGTACTAGTCTGGGAAAGAATCTACTTTCTTTTGCAAGGATTTTCGGTTGGTCGAAACGTATGTAGTGGTTTGGTTTATCCAGAGTGTGTTCAATCAGCAGTATGTGAACACACTCTGGATAAACCAAACCACTACATACGTTTCGACCAACCGAAAATCCTTGCAAAAGAAAGTAGATTCTTTCCCAGACTAGTACGTGAGGCTATTGAAATTAAAAAACATCCTAACTTCAATAGAGAAGATGGTTTGAGACTTTCTAACACCTGGGATCCAGTAATTAAAAATCTAAAGCCCCAAATCAAACATACTAAAAAACAAGAGGACACCGTTAGTCAATATTGTCATAATATAGAAAATTACAGTAAATATCAACTCCGTAGGAATAGATGGCGTTAATATGTAAAGATTGTAAAACAAAAACTTGGCGATTAAAAAGAGTGGCGGCGAGTTTCTTGCCAGTTCTTCTCGTACGCTCTACGCCCTTGATTTGTGAACTGGTAGTAAATGTAAAATTAGAAGCATTTAATATTAGTAATATTAGTAATTTAATATGTATTATTTTTTTTATTCACGTTCATAGGTGTACAGTGTGTTACCTAAATTAATAGATTATATTTTTTTTTAATTAATTGAATTAAATATGGCAACTTTGTGACATTTCAAATATAAGACAACTGTCATCTTTCAGTCTCCCGCGACCACGGTTGCTGTAAAGCATCCGAAACGTCGGGATAAATAATTTAAATAATAAATCGCGTTTTAATCCGGTATACAGTATTTTATTTAAATATTTCATACTTTACTAGCTTTATATTGATTAAATGTGTAAAAGATAACAGAGGAACTTGAAATAAGTCTAGTAATAGTTCTAGTAATATATTGTCTCTTGTTAATAGCAAGTAAATTTCAATTATCTTTTAGCTTTAAAACAGATTAAAACGCAAGTTATTCAGAATGTTGACATTAATAATATATTAACATCAACATTCTAAATGCTCTATAGCTAACATAGCCATGGACAGACTGATATTTCATGAAGACAGCAGCCGGCTATAAAAGATGCTGAGGGAATTTATTTCTATGTTAAATAGAGGACGAGAGCGGGCCGATATCGCCCCTGCACGACATCCCGCTGTGGGCGGACGCGGGCAAGCGGCTCGCGCACATGGTGGTGGAGGTGCCTCGCTGGAGCAACGCCAAGATGGAGATCAGCCTCGGCGAGCCGCTCAACCCGATCAAGCAGGACGTGAAGAAGGGCGCGCTGCGGTTCGTCAGCAACGTGTTCCCGCACCACGGCTACATCTGGAACTACGGCGCGCTGCCGCAGACCTGGGAGAACCCGCAGCACGTGGACGCCGGCACGCAGGCGCGCGGCGACAACGACCCCATCGACGTGATCGAGATCGGGCAGCGCGTGGCGGCGCGCGGCGACGTGCTCGCCGTCAAGGTGCTCGGCACGCTGGCGCTCATCGACGAGGGCGAGACCGACTGGAAGCTGATCGCGGTGGACGCGCGCGACCCCGACGCCGACCGCCTGAACGACGTGGCGGACGTGGAGCGCGTGTTCCCCGGCCTGCTGCGCGCCACCGTCGAGTGGTTCCGGCTCTACAAGGTGCCCGACGGCAAGCCCCCCAACCGGTTCGCGTTCGACGCCGAGCCCAAGGACGCCGCCTTCGCGCACAAGGTCATCGACGAGGTGCACGAGTTCTGGCGCGGCCTCGTGTCCGGCGCCGTGCCCGACGCGGACGACATCAGCAAGTGAGTCACCTTCAGCCCCCCCCGCTCCCCCCGCTCCGCACCCCGGCCCCGCCCCGGGAGAGTGGCGCGGTGCGAGTACAGGGGGTGTGTGTTTGTGTGTGACAGGATGAACGTGACGGTGGAGGGCAGCCCGCACCGCGTGGAGCGCGCCGACGTGGTGTCGCGCGCGCCGCCCGCCGCGCTGCCCGCGCCGCCGCCGCCCACCGGTGAGCACAATTATTTGTTAATTTACATTTTTTATTTATTTAGAGTAAAGCAGTTATAAAGTGTGTGTTACGTCTTAACCGCCATTGGCGTCGCTCGCGGTAATGAAACACAATATGATCTAATTTCCTCAACCAACAAAAATAAATGAATGCAGAAGTTTTGCGAGCATTCCAGTTAATTCACATCGATAGAGCAGCCCGCCTAGCATGACCATCAAGAGATATCTCGCGGACGAGAGAAGACAAACGAAGATATAAGATATACATATCTCGACATCGACAATTTTGATAGACAAGATATCTCGATCGACAAATATCTCTACTTTTGACATTAGAAGTCACGTTTTAAGTGGAAGTTTCATGTTAGACCCGGAAGACATAGATAATCCATTAAAACACCAGAAAACGGTCGAAATTTTGTCGTGGTTGTCATGCTAGGCCGGCAGGAGTCGGTATAATCCCAACTATGACGTTTTGATTTTCAGTGGATAAATGGCACTTCATATCGAACCTGTGAGTCGCCGCCCGCCCCCCTCCCGCGCCCCGCGCCCGCCGCCCCGCGCCCGCCGCCCCGCGCCCGCCGCCCCGCGCCGCGAGCGCGCTGTGACGTCACGCTCGCGGCCGCGGGGCTCTTCACTTTTTATTAATTATTTATTACAAGTCTTGTTGGTTATCGCCGTGTGCTAAAGTATATTGTTGATAAGAATAAATGCAAGGGATCGTTGATAAGAGGTTTCAGTGATATCATACGCTTTAGAATTATAAAATACAACAATTTTTAAACATGGTGTTTTTATCATTAGCGAGCTGCATTATGGTACCAACTTTTTTGAAGTTTTAACTGAAATTCTTGAATTTATAGACTGACTGGTGACACACTAACGCTACTGGAGGACGTAATATTTTGGTGATGATATATGAATTCTAATTAACCGACTTCAACAAAGGAGGAGGTTCTCAATTCGTCTGTATGTGTGTAAAAAGAAAAAAATATTCGTGGCTCGTAATCGCTGACACTGAGGTCTTAAACTGGTCGAAAATGATAAGGGCGTAACTCGTCTCCTTGAAATTGATTCCACACATGACACAGTCTTCTGAGATACACCAAATCATTCATCTGAGAGAGAATAAAGAGCAAACAGAAAATAAATGTTCACAGCAATTACTTAAAATCTGAATTTAACAATTGCAAAACAAAAAAAAAGTATATGTCAGTCAAAATGCCATAGTCGCAACATTGTACAGTAAGCTTGAGTCTTCAAGTCTACCGCGTCTGCCTTTCAGTCGCGTCACGAACTAACAGACGCTCTACATTCTACAACAACAGCAATATACTAGGTGACCATTATAATATAAAATTAATATTATACATTTATTAGGGGAAAACAAACAGCAATTTTGACAAAAATACGAAATCATGATACATACATAAGCCAAGACATTTTTCACGATTAGTGAAATACAAAATACTAGTAAAATCACAGAAAAAATAGGTAAAACATAATATATACCAAACAACAAAAAACTAGATATTAATTACAACATGAAATCAACAAAAAAAAAATGATGTTTCTTTTTCTCTTTTCATCATTTTAACACGTGCCTTATAACTACTAAGTTTATAATTATATGTAATAAATTTATATAATAACTATCATGTTAAAAATGTTGGTTTAGGCACGCAGAAAGGATGGATGAAAGCAGGGAACCAAAAAAAAAAGATTCATGAATATGGTGTGAGTGGGAGAGTCGGGAACCGACGAGTGTGAATGAAATGAAATGAAATATAACTTTATTGCACACCACAAAAAATCAGATATAATATGAATATAAATAATATAAAAAGCAATAGGCGGCCTTATCACTTAAAAGCGATTTCTTCCAGGCAACCTGTACTGGCTAAACTGAGATACATTTAGATGATAAGCTAACAGTAGGTGGTATACATATAGTTTTAACATAAGCATATAGTAGATAATTAGTGAATAGGTACAAGAAAAAAGTAATAAATTTGTCACAGTGATAAATAATACTTAAAGAGCATAGTTTTGAAAGATTGAAGAGTTTGGGCCTTTCTGATTTCAGTAGGAAGAGAATTCCATAGGTTAACAGCTTGCACAGTAAATGAATTGTTAAAGAAAGAAGTTTTATGAACAGGTGTACAAAGCAATAGATTATGGACAGAACGAAGATTTAGTTGGTGAGAACTTAAGGCTGAAAAACTTTCCTTGGGATATATAGGAGTCTTAGGATCAAACAGGACACGATACAGAAGAATAAGGATATGGGAGTTCCGACGCAAGCGAATAGGGAGCCATTTGAGCTTTTTGCGATATTCAGATACGTGGTCGTACTTGCGTAATCTATATCTTCTATCTATACATATAATAAAAGAGTAGGATCGAAATTACGCTTCACTAAATATTTTTACCAGAAATTAAGAGGGGTGATAAAAGAAGGGTAGCAGAATGCATAAATGCAATTTTTAAGATTCTTGTCTGTCTGTCTGTCTGTCCGTCTGTCTGTCTGTCTGTCTGTTTGTTCACGCTAATATCCGAAGATACTGAACGGATTTTCATGCAATTTACACAAATATATTAAGCAAAGCCCGGGGCAACATATAGGCTTTTTTTCATCGAAATCGGTTATCAGAAAGAAAAGTTATCATTATTTAAAAATAATTTTAAAGGCACCATATCACCAAATTGCAATGCAAACTGACTCGCGTTGAACTTTTTCGAATTGTCAGATGTCAATCACAGTTTGATATGTAAATAAAATACTTTGATTATTTCGCCATTTCCGATATAGTAATCGTAGAATAGTGGATATGCAGGCCCATTGCGTAACTTCAGATGCGAGTTCGAATCTGAAGTTGAACGGAAATATTTTTTTTTGTATTTTTTTTTTAAAGAAGTATATTATAACAATAGAAAATGTATTATTGAAATATTATATGGAAAAGTATTTCTTATGAGATCGTTTATTTCACCTTTTCATCCATCCTTTCTCTACAGAATTACGATTATTCGACATTGCTTTTATTGCTTCTTAAGGACTGTCTTCGTATCTTAGAGGTTTCCGCATTTAGCACCGGAAACCCGAGTAGGAATCCCGGGAAAAGGGAATTTAAAAAAAATGTCTCAAAATGAAAATGATCAATTAAATGAAATAAATATCGAGGTGGATACAGTATCTTCACCACTAATTAAATTTATAAAAAAAATAAGTAATTTTCTTTAAGACTTTAGAGGTTCATTTTTTCAACAATGGTATTTCTATTGAATTTCAAATCATACTTCGAACCCCAATCTCAATCACCATTAAACGTGTCGATAATATGATGCAAAAGCAACCGTCAATGACTTATTTGATAGCTCTTTCCCAAAAGAAATCACCAAGTACAGAGGATGGAGGATATGTCATTTGAAGAAAGCTTGCTCAAAAGCTAAGCTTAAAGTGAACCCCACGCGAACGAAGTCGCGGGCATCAGCTAGTCCAAATATAAAACGAATACACACGTTCTGTAATCGTTCAAGCTTATCCAGCTGGAGTTCAGTTAAATCGGCATATGAAATATCAGCGTAGTCAAGAATGGACAAGAGAAGGGATTGAGCGAGCAAAATTTTAGTGGGAATAGGAAGAAAGTTTTGAAGTTTTTTTAATGAGTTTTTTAATGAGCATAGAGCTTCCTACTAACTTCTTTTAACTGATTGTGCCAAGACAAATTTTGATCAATGAATCCCCCAAGCTTTTAACAGAGGAGCTAAAAGGAATTATAGTTCCTTCAACACAAATGGAGGGTAGATTACCGCACTCAATTTTATGGATAAGTTGTGAGTTTTCGACGGATTAACTTTTAGCCCATGGGCGGTACTCCATTCTACGATTGCAGTTAAATCCTTGTTAGTATTCTGAATAGCTAAAGGCAGACCCTCGAGAGAAGATTGTGAGTATATCTGGAGATCGTCTGCATACATATGATAAATGTTTAGTTATCGTGTTAATAAAAATTGCAAAAAGAAGAGGAGACAGTACCCCACCTTGCGGTACTCCAGCGGAAAGATTAGACCAGGCAGAGGTGTTGTCATCAATCTTAGTCCTTTGCCGACGCCCACATAAATAGCTTCGAAACCACTCTGTCACTGTTGGAGATACGTTAATGGAATTCAACAGGCTCAGCAATATATCAAAGTCAACAGTGCAGAAGGCATTACTGAAGTCGAGTAGTGTAAGTATTGTGAGCTATTGCTTATCCATGCCAGATCGGATATCATCGGTAATTTTGATAAGAGCCGTAGTCGTACTATGTCCTGGACGAAAACCAGATTGGAGAGGATTAAGTATATTGTGCATATTTAGAAATATGGAGAATTGTTCATGGACTAAGCGTTCAAGGACTTTGGAAAGAAATGGTAGTATGGATATGGGACGATAGTCAGAAAAATTATGTGGTTTAGAAATTTTTGGTATAGGAATAATATTAGCGTCTTTCCAAGCTTCAGGAAATTGGCCAGACGTTATAGAGAAATTAAGAATATGAGTAATTATGGGAACAAGGATATCTATGATAGGAAGGATCATATTACGACTAATGCTATCACTACCAACGGCCTTAGATGTAACAGACAAAATGTTTCTTTTAACGTCACAATCAGTGAAGGGTGAGAAGTTGAACGGTGGAAAATCAGGAGTTGGGATTGAAGAAAGAGTGTTAAGCGTATGAGATTTGCTGTTATTGTCAAGAATAGATGAAGATTTAGAGAAATGTTGATTAAGTTGTTCAATATTTAGATTATTTGAAATAGTGTGTTGTTGCTTCCCAACTCCCAGCGTTCTTAGAAATTTCCAGACTTTACTGGGGTCGCCGTTCTCGACAGACGAGTAGATGTGGCGTCGCTGCGCGTCCCTACACATTGTATTGCAGCGATTCCTTAATTTATTATACTTTTCCCGATTGCGATCAGAGTTATTCTGTTTATAAATAGATTTGGCCCGATTTTTAAAAGCTTGCAGTTTTTTAATATCATCAGTAAGCCAAGGAGCAGGTAGATGTTTTATCTTCAGGGTTTAACTGGCGCATGCTTATCATAAAGCTTGATTAATTAACAAAGAATTAAAAAGATGACCTTTATCATTGATATCATCAGAATTAAAGATGACATCCCACTCAGTATTATGTGCGTCTACAGAAAGACGTTGCAAATCCAACCCACAAAAATTTCGTTGCATGAGTATTTGGGGTTTACGTTTAGGGGGAGGTACTTTATACGAGAGAAAGATGAGATCGTGGAAGGAAAAAGCAAAGAGTGTGTATGAACGATGAAGGGATTGATGAAAGTGGTGGAAAGTTATCATTATCAAAGTTTAATATCCAAACGGGTTGAACAGAGTTGAGATTCGGAGAAAACAAAAATATCAGAACCGGATAGGTTTACTATAAGCTCATATTCAGTTTGTTTTTTTGTGAAAGGTTTCATTTTCATTAGTAAAACTAGGGGCACGGCAGTAACTTAATTCAACACACACAGAACACAGCATACAGAAAAAGATCAATCATCCACTAAAATAATAATTTAAAATATGATACAAACATTAAACATTATAACATTCACTTAAAATGTTTGCGCAGAAGCTGTGTGGCGGTGTGCGTGAAGTAGGAAGCATCCTACTCACGACTCAGATATCCTGATATCTGTGACGTAATGCCACAGCACTGATTTTCAGTAGCTCCTATATTTTTTTTATGTCAGATATCGATAGACGAGCATGAGGTTCACTTGATGGTAGGTGATACCTCAGCCACAAAACATCAGTCAATGATGCGCTGTCGACCTTATTTTTACATCGAGCATTCGGAAATCCATAGACTGAAACCGAAACGCGCAATGTTTCACGCTTCACGGTTTTTCCATCTGTGAACGGTTGGAGTTTAGATATTCCTCCCACCCGATCAATGCCCGAAGTTACCAGACGTGTGTAAAACATGCTTACAGAAAATTATAAACGTGTCGTTCGAACCCACTCGCCATCGATGCGCACGGCGGGTGTTCTACCGAACGCGCCAACGAGCCCGTCAAAATTTGACGCTTGACCTCGCGGTGCTTATAAGTTATAAATAACACAAATATTTTTATAATAAAGAAAATTAAGAGAAACAATAATCTATACATATAATAAAAGAGTAGGATCGAAATTACGCTTCACTAAATATTTTTACTAGAAATTAAGAGGGGTGATAAAAGAAGGGTAGCAGAATGCATAAATGCAATTTTTAAGATTCTTGTCTGTCTGTCTGTCTGTTTGTTCACGCTAATCTCCGAAGATACTGAACCGATTTTCGCGTAATTTATACAAATATACTAAGCAAAGTCCAGGGCAACATATAATAAATAAATGAATAGACAAAACATTATATTATATTAATGTAATATGTGCTCAGTTATTTAAGCACAACCGAAGTTGGTAAACCTGTTTTGACATTACATACTCCTTTATTTTCAACCGAAAGTTTGAAATAGTTTTTAGGTGGCGCAATGGTGGTGGTGAGCTGTTCCAACATTTGGTTCCGTTACACCGAAAGCTACCTCTAAAAGCTGTATGATGCTTAGGCACATCTAACTTCCAGTTTGACGCTCTGGTACCACAGGCCCTATTTATGTCAGCCAGCCATGAAAGTTATTTGTATAGGGAAGGAGGCGTATAATATTTAACGACGACACCTCGGTCACAGAACATCAGTCAATGATGCGCTGTGAGCTGTCGACCACTGTTTACTTCGAGCATTCGGAAATCCATAGACTGAAACCGAAATGCGCAATATGCACTTCACGTTTTTCCATCTATGAACGGAGGTTCGTTACCCGGTCGGAATTTCGCTATTCCTCCCACCCATTTAATACCCGAAGCTACCAGACGTGGGGAAGACATGTTTACAGAAAATTACAAACATGTCGTCCCGGTGGGATTCGAACCCACGACCCATCGATGCGCGCGGCAGGTCTTCTACCGAACGCGCCAACGAGCCCGTCAAAATATAAACCGCCAAAATTTAAGCCCCTTATATAATTTAAAGGCAATCTTTCTATTTAATGTTACGTTTTTAAAGTTAAGTTATATACAGGCGTCGTGTAAGTATGTTGACATGTGTGCAAATCGCAACCGCAGTCTTGCATCTTTCTTGCGGTCAAGAAAGCTGAATGGCCTTAGAAATTATTCTTATAATATCTGTAAGGTACTCTGTACAGTCGTGACTGCGAACATAATAATATTTATAGTCCCATCATTAGCTATGTAATGAATAACGTTAATTTAAATATTACCATACACACATACAATATAGATAGATAGGGCATCGACTGAAAGCATACTTAATGTCTCACTTTCATTTCGTCAACATTAACGGCCTTATTCATAAATCAAAACGTATTATAAGCTTGATATAGTTAAAATTGTATATTGATGTTTTTTTATATTCAACTAGCAACGCGCCCCGGCTTCACACGGGTCACCGGGTGCATTGTAGATGTACTATACACAAAACATAGCCTATGTTACTCGCTGATAATGTAGCTTTGGTGAAAGAATTTTCAAAATCGGTCCAGTAGTTTTTGAGTTTATTTATAACATACAAAAATAACGATTATGAATAAGGCCGTTAGACTGTAAGGTTAAGAGGTAAGAAAAGGTTTTGCCGGCTCGCGGCGGCCTGTGTCAGCAGCGCTCGTCTACTGGTAGAGAGTATGGACTATGGAGCATCGATCGCGCGCGGCGGGCGGCGGGCGGCGGGCGGCGGGCGCCTGCGAGCCGCGCCGCTGCGTCTCTCCGAGCCTGACCCGACGCGCCCCTCGCCCCCACACCCGCCCCCTCCGCCACACGCTAGGGCTGCTCGAGTCATGTTTACATTTACATCGACGCCAATCGAAATGCGCCGCGATCGGTAGCACTTGGAAATGAAAAACGACATCGATACTGCCCCGAACTGGTGTCCCCGAAATAAAATATGTAGTTCTAAAGTCATCTGAATGCTATCAAATGACTGCAAGAAGAACCAACAATAACCGCACTCCTATTGGTGAAGTACTCGAGATGTGATCGTGGTTATAGCTGATACAAAATTAGATTTTAAGAGGAAACACAAGGGCCGTATTTCCATACAAACGTATTCCCCTGTTTCCTCTGTGGATAATGCCAGTAGAGAAATATATTTTTTCCCAAAAATCTATGGCCATTATTTGCATGTCCCTATGTTTTCCTTTTTAACCGACTTCAAAAAAGGAGGAGGTTCTCAATTCGTCTGTATGTTGCTTCTTTTTTTTATGTTTGTTACGCGATAACTCCGCAAGTTATGGATGGATTTGGATGATTCTTCTTTTGTTTGGTAGGGGATATTTCAGAGGTGGTCCCATATAATTTTTATCGAAATTGGTTTGGTGCTTTTTTAGAAAATCAACAATAACAAAAAAAATATTATATGTGGATGATGTTTTGGTTTGTAGTTCCTTTCACGGCGCTGTCTCATTTGAGCAGCACGTTTAGTGGTAGGTATACTAAATTATTATGTAAGGATTAATGAACTTAAAAAATAAACTGCCTACAAAAATTTTGAAAAAAAAAATATTTTTAAGCAAAAAACAAAAACCGACTTCAAAACTACAACTCGCACTAATAAGTAAAAAATTATATTTTAATTACTTCAAAGCATTATTTATTAACTTATCCCTTTTTTTTCTTATCGTAGATCTACGCTTGAAATAAGCAATAGTAGCAACATTTATTTTTATTCAAAATTATGCTTAGTGAGATTAGTTTACACTGTGAACCAACGATATCGTATGCAGCATCCCTAGTGGCGTGAATCTGTGGGAGGTTGTGTTTGTGAGGGCTCAAGGCGAGCGGATGCGGGGCGATGGGGGCTCGCTGCCGGTAGAGCCTTACAGATTAAGCACACGCAGATATACGCAATGTTCCACTACGCATTCTATACCTTCTCTACGCATGGTAGAGCTTTACAATAGCAACTGCAGTGCACATGGATAACATCCTCTCCCTCAAAAGTTCTACATACCTAAGCCAAAATGTGAGGCAGCACTATCTACTGCTACATTAGGGTCAGTTTTAAATGATACGTTTTATTTAAATTGATGAGAGTGAAAAAATATTTGGATCTCTACCTCCGTTTAAACTGTGAAAAGCTTTGCAACGCGTTGGGATGCTCTGGGAGGGCGAGCGCGGCGCGGCACAGACGGTCTACAGGAGCGCGAGTCGCTCGGAGAGGCTGTGGGGGTGCGGGTGGAGGCGTCGGGGGTGCGGGTGGAGGCGTGGGGAGCGCGGCAGTGGCGCAGAGAGAGCGGTGCGAGGTGGTTGTACCGACGTTAAGCTCCCCGCACGATGCGAGCCTGCCGCCGAGTGGCCGCGCTGGCGCTGCTCACCGCGCTGGCCGCCGCGACACACGCGAGGCCCGAACACGACTTCGAGTTCGACGATGCGCCGGTACCTCTCATCACTTCGCCCCGGGGTCGTTCCACTGTGCCCTACATCCGACCGCTCGACCTACGCGCATTGGATATCTATGATCTTAGACTAAACCTGAATGCCTTTCAGTTTCAAGTCACTCGTATTATGATTCATACGGCAAGGCTGGCATCGCCTTGACCCTATTTTAAATGAGAGTGATTCCGAAGTGCGCGGGTCCAGTTACGTAATTACTTTGTTTTGTGATCTCGGGTTGCCTGCCTCTACGGAAGAGCGTTTTTACTGCACTTCGCTACTCTTTATATTTTTATAACTACATGAACACTCGGTCCCACAGCTGTCAACGTTTTCGATTAACATCCATCCGACAATAATGGAATAAATTTCCACGTATTTCTAATTTTATATCTAAAAATCGAAAGTGAAGTGTGCCCAAAATCATCCCTTAGTTATAAGCTTATTAAGATTAAATCATACTGTTAGTATTAGGTATTTAATTGCAACATTTGTAATAAATCAGTAAGTGCAAAAGCAAAATGGTATATAATAAATCATAATTATTCCATTTTTTTTATTAAGTTTTATGAATATACAATAATTACACTACGGGACTTAAACGCGTGAATTTGATAGTCTCTATATACCTTATTACCGACGTTTCGACTGGTTTGCACCAGCCGTGGTTGTTTAAGAAACCTAAAAGTATCTTTTTGAGATCACCAAATCATGCACGAGATGTAATTGTTAGGTACCTACTATAGAAAATTGTTTTTTTCTTATTTTTAAAATGAAACTGCATATAAACTTTATAATAGCCATAGAAAGCGTTCAATTACACAAAAAAATCATTGTCTTATCGAGCACAACACTATTATAATATACAAAAACGAATCAGCACAAAGCAATGAAAGAAGTGTGGGTTTCGGAGATGACGCTATCCATTGCGGACAATAATTGCGTGTTTCTTTGATTAAGAGCATGCTTAGCGAGCGGTGTATATTGTTTTTTAGCTTATTTCAATAGTATCGTTTGTTTTGAATTTTGTAGTCGTTGCTACATATTTGTAATTAAAGAGATATTTCTTATTATTTTTGGCTTACTGATGAAAAGATATTCTTCCTCGGTCGATACTCGAAGTCTGACGTTTTGTCTTACAAGTAATAATAGCTCAAAACCGCATTATAACACTTTTTATCGTAGTTCCATTCCCGACGCACTCTAAACACACTACAAGCGCATGAATCGGTTCAAATACGATTGCTTGATCAGATGGACGGCGCGGCTGTTACGCCCATATTTCCCATCCAGCCTTTTTTATATATTCCGTGCAAAAAATGATCAAGATCTCAAATGAATATAAAGTTGTTGCGTTACAGGAGGCGCCGGCGCCGGCACTGGAGTCTCGCCATCCACGCCGGTACATCTATGACCCTCAAAGTGAGTGCGTCCAAATGTCTGTCCCCCTCCCGCGCCCTTCCCTCGCCCCGCGCCTATGGCACTAACTGTAGCACCGTTGTCGATTGCAGATGAGCTTTGCCACGCGCTGCTGTGCAACAAGCGAGAGGTTTGCCTCATGCGCGACCCCTTCACCGCGCTCTGCGCCAACAAGAGGGACGTACTGCGCCGAGGGTCTGTGGTTTTATCTTTACCTTTCTTAAAAAAGTTGAGACAATTTGATGTCAAGTTGCTATGTATTTACAACAACTGATAGTTGACATCATAAAGAAATCTCAATAACTTCAATTCTAGTGACATGATAGTGACGGGTTCGAGCGGTCTGTGGGAGCGCAGCGGGGCCGCAGCGGAGCGGAGCGGGGCCGCAGCGGAGCGGAGCGGGGCCGCAGCGGAGCGGAGCGGGGCGGACGACGAGGATGTGTTCTACGAGTCACGCGCGCCCGTTCGCGGTCGCCCCGCGCCCGCCGACCCGCCCGACAGGACCGACATCGATAGGTAAATACGTGCTTCAAAGATTCTAGTGGGCTTGGTTACATGGCAAATGGATCTCCTAAACATCTAATTAAATTTACACTCTATTTATTACTATACCCTAGATAAAATATTGATATGTTGCTTCTTGGCTCTCCTGCTCGGTGCTCGTCCGGGTTACTTACGATTAGTACTAAGAGAATATCAATAGTATGAATTTTATCAAGTTATAATAAAAATAGGAATTGTATGCCAAGAATTGACTTGTGATAATTTCTAAGGACGAATTTCGATGTAAAGCGATGTTTTTATCTTAAAATTGATTATAAGCATACCTCGAAGATAGGAAGACTTCTTTATGACCTTAAAGTTCGTCTTTAACTGACGTGCTTTCTTAGGGAGAGGAGAGCTATTTATTTCCTTCGGGAACTCTGCATTTTCTCGCTCTGCTTAAGAGAAAATGAGCAAATGCAATATCACGTGTGGCAGATGCGTGGGCTGCTCGGGCGCGTCGCGCAGCACGTTCCTGTGCGGCTCCGACAACCGCACGTACTCCTCGCTGTGCCGCCTCGACCTGCACAACTGCGTGCGCCGCCCGCGGCCGCCGGTGCGCCTCGCCTGCGCCGGCTTCTGTCCGTGCGCGCCGCCCAGGTGACGCTCGCCCCGCCCGGGTCGATACAGGTAGCGCGGTAGCACCTACTGATGACATCTCTTTGTGTTCAGCGGCGCAGAGGGGGAGCCGCGCCGCAGACTGCGCCCGCGCCGCCCCGACCGGCCGCACCGCGCGCACGCTCGACTCGATGAGGTACGAGTAATTCCATATAAGAGTTAAGACTACACAGGACCTCACTTGTAAATGTAAAATTATTTTGTCAACACAATCCAATATCAATATTTTCAGAAGTCGTTACTAAATGCGATATAATGAAAAAATATATTTGTAACCTCACTAATAACGCACTCATGTCCCGCATGAGCGCATAACAGCTCAATGGCGCATTTCGATTAAAAAATTTAAGAGTTCGACGGGAGAATAATACAATTTCAGTTTTTGAAATGTGACAAATAAAGTGAGTGTGTGGGGTGTCGCAGGAGCGGCGGCGGCGGCCGGAGCCGCGCGGCAACGACGTGCTGCCGCCGCGCCGCCCGCGCCCGCCGCGCCCGCCCGCGCACGGTACGCGCTCGCTGCAGATATTTTACTTTTTTTTTTTTAATTACAGATTAGATTATGTATAAACAAAAAAACGGTAAACCATTTTAGTCCATACACGTATTTTATATTTACTTTTATTCTTATTTATTTATTATCTGTATTTTTGTTATTTGTGTAAAACAATTTACAAACGAAAAATAATCACGATACGCATAAGATCCAAGTTGTGTTTTATCAAATTAATAAATATAAGAATGAGTCCGAGCCTTCGTCCACACAACCTTTCTCTCTTTTCATAAGTCCTCGATGTACATGAGTTACATAAATTTATTTCAGAGGTGGAGGGTTGCGCTCTGGACAAGATGGCGAACCGCCTGCTGGACTGGTTTTCGGTGTTGATGGAGCAGGCCGGAGGCACGCCGCCGCCCGAACACGGTACCGTCCCCCCCCCCGCGCACCCCGCCACACACACACACACACACACACACCCGACTGACCCCTGACTCTGCGTGCAGGTTACGGCGCGGAGTGCAAGCCGGAGGTGCGGTGGATGTTCGAGCACCTGGACGCGGCCGGCGACGGGCTGCTGCAGCCGGCCGACCTCTACGCTCTCAGTCAGTGCCCCCGCTCGTCCTAACTCACTAGTCGAGTCGCTAACGGCACATCTCAAATATAACTTTATTCAATTCGTAGGCCACGACGAGCGCGAGCGGTGCCTGCGGCCGTTCCTGGCGTCGTGCGGCGCGGGCGGCGGCGGCGTGTCGCGCGCGGCGTGGTGCGCCTGCCTGGGCGGAGCCGCGCGGCCGTGCGCGGCGCTGGCGCGGGCGGCGGCGGCGCGGGGCGCGCGGGCGGCGCGCGGCGCGTACGTGCCGGCGTGCGACGCGCGCGGCTTCTACCGGCCGCGGCAGTGCCACGCCGCGCTGGCCGTGTGCTGGTGCGTGGACGCGCACGGCCAGGAGCGACCCGGCTCGCGCACCAAGGGCGCGCCGCACTGTCTCGGTAACTACCGCTTCTACCGGCCGCGGCAGTGCCACGCCGCGCTGGCCGTGTGCTGGTGCGTGGACGCGCACGGCCAGGAGCGGCCCGGCTCGCGCACCAAGGGCGCGCCGCACTGTCTCGGTAACTACCGCTTCTACCGGCCGCGGCAGTGCCACGCCGCGCTGGCCGTGTGCTGGTGCGTGGACGCGCACGGCCAGGAGCGACCCGGCTCGCGCACCAAGGGCGCGCCGCACTGTCTCGGTAACTACCGCTTCTACCGGCCGCGGCAGTGCCACGCCGCGCTGGCCGTGTGCTGGTGCGTGGACGCGCACGGCCAGGAGCGGCCCGGCTCGCGCACCAAGGGCGCGCCGCACTGTCTCGGTAACTACCGCTTCTACCGGCCGCGGCAGTGCCACGCCGCGCTGGCCGTGTGCTGGTGCGTGGACGCGCACGGCCAGGAGCGACCCGGCTCGCGCACCAAGGGCGCGCCGCACTGTCTCGGTAACTACCGCTTCTACCGGCCGCGGCAGTGCCACGCCGCGCTGGCCGTGTGCTGGTGCGTGGACGCGCACGGCCAGGAGCGGCCCGGCTCGCGCACCAAGGGCGCGCCGCACTGTCTCGGTAACTACCGCTTCTACCGGCCGCGGCAGTGCCACGCCGCGCTGGCCGTGTGCTGGTGCGTGGACGCGCACGGCCAGGAGCGGCCCGGCTCGCGCACCAAGGGCGCGCCGCACTATCTCGGTAACTACCGCTTCTACCGGCCGCGGCAGTGCCACGCCGCGCTGGCCGTGTTCTGGTCGTCCCGATGGGATTCGAACCCACGACCCATAGGGTTCCATCGGATGCGCACGGCACGTGTTCTGCCGAACGTGCCAAGGAGCCCGTAGTATTAATTAATATATAGAGTCCCTTTGATATTATGTATATTTTATAATCATATTTATATCGATATTGCGACGGGTGCAGGTGAGGAAGGCGAGGCGGGCGCGGCGGGCGAGGCGGGCGCGGCGGGCGGGGCGGCGGAGGGCGCGCCCGCGGACGACGAGGACGCGGCCGGCAGCGGCGACCGGGAAGCGGACCTGCGCTTCTGAGCGGCCGCCGGTAGCTGCGGGTAACTGCGGGTAACTGCGGGTAACGCATCGCAGCGCCACAACACGGGATAGTTGCCAGTTGCCACACACAGCTCATTGCACTGAAAATCTTCTTATCTGTTCCACACAGTAGTTTATTAGTTTTGGAGACGCTTATGTTCTCTTTAAGTAAGCAGACGCTCGATAAAACGTCGAAGAAAAATTACTTAGCTCTGTTTTAACAATAAAATCGAATAAAAATATTTGCTAGTCTCTAAGAGAGCTGGCTTTCAAAGAAGTCTCTCATTTCATAAGAATTGTGGAAACGAAGTACCTACATATCCTATATTTATATGAATTATTCAAAACTAATATTATGTTAAACCAATAATATTATGTGAAAACTTACTAAATATTTTATTTTCCAGTTGGTGGCTGAGGGGTGTTGGAAGTGTCTTTGATCTGCGACTACTCCTTAGTGTTTAGTGTCTTCTCAACAACCCCACAACGTGTAAGTCGATAGTCGCGTTATATCTACGATCTAGGTATATTATTGTATACATTATATGCTCTGTTATTTTACAATTGCCTAGTGATAAGACTAAGTAGATCTCGAGTTAACATTTATTTTTCATGCTAATTGGTATAGACATGACATAGAGTATCACATGCCTAATAAACTCTTGAAAATTAGATTATCTTTATAGTTGAACTGGAGGATTTATATTCTGATACATTTTTACTTAGTGAAAGCAGTAATACTTGAGAGTTAACGAAAAGATGTATTCATAATTAATAAGTCCATAATATGATGTGTTGTACTTATAAGAATTACATAAAAACAAACAGCCTTATTTTGAAAACGTATTATAAGCTTGATACAGTTTAAATATGTTTTATTTCTTTCGTTCTGGAGTCTTTCTATTTGATAGAGCGAGACAAAACATGTTATAACTATATCAAGCTTATAATATGTTTATGATTAAGGCCACAAGTATGTTCTTATGAATGTTTAATATTTATAGATATTAAATTAATTTATATTGAGCACTATTATTTTTTATAATAATTATAGTTACACCATAACGGTTGTTGTTCAATTTACTCAAATAGATGAACTTTAAACCTTGATAAATAATACAATAAGTCTGTTCAGTGTTATAAGCCCTCTGAAATGACACAAAAAAATGGAACAGTTATTTGCACTTTTTTAATTCTCACCAATGCAATGTAATAATTAAAAATAAAACATGTACCAAAAGTAGTTGTTTTATTCACAAATCTCACAATCAGACGATTGTGTGATGTATCTTCTTACCCCAGATGGACTGTGGACTGTGGACTGCGGCTGAAGTGATTAGAAAGTTAATATTGTCTTTTAAACATGTGAGGATCACATGTTTAAATAAAATACTTTATAATGGATTAAAAATAAAAATAAATATATAAAAATAATTAATCACATTTTAATATGCTATAAAGTAATTTATTGAAATATTTACAAAGTGGATGAGATATTTGCAAAAAAATATTTCTGCTGGAAGAACATTGGAAACATACACTCCGCAGAACTTTTTTCAAATGGACTTATGAAAATAGTTCACAAATTAGGCTATAGCACCAGGTAAATGTATACACATTTAATATAATTCCAAAAAAAACAAGAATTATGAAGATATTTTAGTTTCCGCTGCAGGAAAGTTTGTCTGACTGATGAATCTCATATAAAGTTGGGTAGAGAGTTGTAATGACTTATATAATTACGTTAAGGGCATTATTATTTTAAATTTTATGGTTGCTTTAATAGAGAAGGCCGGGCTTTTGGGTGGTGTGGGACCACTGGTTGCTATGAATTGTGTGTTATGTGCATGATTGGACATGGATATGCCAATTTTATTTTCCATTACAAAATTGGAAAATAAAATTGGTACTTATATTATTTTCCAATTTTGTATTCATACAGAATAATATATAATAATAATATAGTAATGGTTTACTAGAACAGTAAGGGTACAATATATTGCTATTTTTGTGTAAGTCAGGCCCTATTTATGTAGTTTCTGTAATCTGTATATTTTATTGAAACAAGAGAATACATACAATGTTAGGTAATACTTGTTTCATAATGTTTTGTATCTCTAAATTAATGAATAAATGTTATGTCAGACAATATGACAAGAATATGAACTTGGATAAAAATATATCATCCCACAAACAATAGGACTTTATGTAAAAAAAAAATAAGTAAAAGATCTCTTACTTCCAAAAATAAGCCCTAGGACCCCATGAAGATCTTTAACTCTCTTAACATTTAGGTTATCAATTCTGTGAGAAGAAATAGTATAGATTAAGCAGATGCAGGCCATGATGTTCCCAAAAGTGGCTATCACTTACCCAAGCTGCCTGCAATCTGGCCAAGGTTTATATAAAAAAGCAAAAGTAACCAGTTGCAAGGTATGGTTAATAATATTTTATTATTTAAGACACTAGGTCACAATGCAGATACCAGGATAATTTAAATCATACAACATTATTAAGTTAGAGCTTATAATTACATGGTGACTATATACTTAACAGAACAATTTGATAATAAATTTAATAAGCATTGCATTTTACTCGGTCACCTCCTCTTGCTTGAACTTGCCGTTGTAGAAGGGTATGTAGGTGCAGAACACCTTCCAGTCGGTGGCGTAGAGCATCCCCGTGAATGCTGCGCCTCCGAACGCCATCATCGAGGGGAGATAGCTTGCTAGTATCTCAGCTTGTTTTCTTCCAAGCGAGCCCAACATCTTTATTTAAATTATTTAAATGAACAGCGAGGACACTGGTTTATCAGTATTACGTAAAGGTTTTCACACTTACAGAAAATCTAATAAGTCAATGTCAATTCAAAGACTAAAGAGTATATAAGTATGTCAATTGTCAAGTATTTCGATAACTTTTTTTTAAGATTTAGGTAGACTACTCGCCAGATAAGTCTGCGCGCGACGGGTGGCGTACCAAATATTGCCAGGTATAGAAAGCAAACTCTCAACCACTATGCAACACCAAACAAATAATATAAATAATTAAATTGTTACATATTGTAACTGAATAACTCCTTATTTACCTGCTCCATAAGAAATATTTACATAATCTACAATAAAATAAAATTTAATATATATATATATATATATATTTAATGTAAATCATTTATCGACAATATAGCAGAACTTCTAAATTTTAGATAACTATGGTCCATCAGTGGGTCAATCTTTCCATTCTATTTTAACATGTTTCTGATTCACTTGACTCGTTATTAGAAGAGTTTAAAGTTTTGCTGTCACTTGCATGATCAATTATAAATTTGTCCAGTTCTATGTCCAAAAGCCTGTCAGATTCAAAATATTGGTCTACGATTTTTTCAACATGCTGACACACATTATCGAATTAAATGCCGCTTCAGATTGAAGATATTTCACCTGTGGCTTGATTTAATTTTTTTTCCACAATACGTCTTTTTTTTCAATGGAATTTAAATCCTAAAACAAACTAAATCATTAACCAACAACAAAGTAAAAATATGTATCGTATAAAAATACCCCACATTAAGACATAATACCATGTACTGGTCACCCCAAAAATTACCTGTCAAGTAATAAAAAAGTTTTGAAAATGGTAAAATCGGCCCTTTATTTTGCCGTTCTGCTTCATAAGCACGTTTTACTTTCAATATAACATCTCTACCAGCACTTTTTATAACCTTAGGCATGATGATTACCAATAAAATCGAATAAAAACGCCACTGCTGCACACTAATTCCGGAAAACAATATGACGGAAAGAAATTTAGTTCCAATTTTTGCCGCGCGCAGACTTATCTGGCGCGCACTTTAGTGTTCCAATGTGCTGTAGTTCCAATGAGCGCATTATGCGGCATAACGCTCAACGTTGAATGTTCCAACTACAGCAACGCTTCGCACAATCGAGCACTTTCAAAAGTACTGCTCTCGCGTGATACTCGCAATCAATACCAATAGTGACAGAAAATTGACAAGTATTTTTTATTTAAGTTGGCATTGTTCGAAATTTTGTTTATATATTATCGTTAGAAATTACTCAAAACCTAAAAAAATGTTAATGAAATAATCAAAATCCAAATAACTTAAAATAAACATAAATACACACATTTTGACGGGCTCGTTGGCGCGTTCGGTAGAACACCTGCCGTGCGCATCGATGGGTCGTGGGTTCGATTCCCACCGGGAGCACATGCTTATAATTTTCTGTAAGCATGCTTTCCCCACGTCTGGTAACTTCGGGCATTGATCGGGTGGGAGGAATATCTAAATTCCGACCGGGTAACGAACCACCGTTCATAGATGGAAAAGCCGTGAAGTGCATATTGCGCGTTTCGGTTTCAGTCTATGGATTTCCGAATGCTCGAAGTAAAAAATTAGGTCGACAGCGCATCATTGACTGATGTTCTGTGGCTGAGGTATCACTTACCATCAAGTGAACCTCATGCTCGTCTGTCGATATCTGACATAAAAAAAAATAGTTTTCAACCAACTATTATTGTTTACCACATTATTTATACATTAATGAGGTTGCTAACTCTATGATAATTTTTTTTTTCAACACTGAACTTAGCGCACTCTGCTGATGCATTTGAAAACTAATTCACGTTCCAATTAAGCTTGAGCATAATTCGGCATTGTGCGCCACTGAGTCGCATTATGCTCTGTAATTGGAAAACTACCTTTATGGCCCCGTTAGTGAGACCCAAGTATTTCGAAATGTCAGTGCTGAAACAACGATCAATCACGATTCACGGCATTTTTACATATTATTGCATAAATATATTAAAAGCTATCATAACCAGATAACATGAAGATATTTTACACTTTATTTATCCATTATCTAAAACTACATATTTTTTATTTAGGAATTATCTAGGATGATAATTTTGACAGCTCATACTGGAGGCCGGTCGGAGCAATAAAACTACGCGCCATGCGCGCGGTGGGGAGCGGGATAAGGCTCTGCTGTGACCGTGTACCGTGATCCTACTCAAACGCGCTATGGAGGGATCCTGAGGTTTAAGTGGGTAGGGGAGCTTGCCCCGACTTGAATCGGTGAGTTTGTGGTTGTTCGTTGTGCGAGGGACTTCACTACGACAAGTGGGCGCTACCCATCAATTAAGTACGACATTATCTTTCCAGTAAACTTTACTAAAAAAATACAACATTTCATAGATGTAAGTTATCAAAATTATTATCCTAAATTAGGCAAATTATACAGTTAACGTGGGTAACTTTACCGTCGTTTATGTGGCTAAATATGCTTCGGGGATGACTTAATTTATTTATTCATACTTATTTACACAAATGCCATAATACTTTATTGTACAACATAAAATAAAAAATACATAGCAAACAGTACTTATAAGTGGCGGCCTTACTATTAATCTTTTCCAGGCAACCATGCGAGGAAATTTCGGGACTGAAAATTTCGTGATTGGTACAATAATCTAAATAAAATATAATAACAATAATAAAATTGTATAAAACTAAAAATAATAATACCGGGTCTCTAAGAAGTACATGTTTAATGAAGAAAATGGGAGTTACCCCAGTTTGTCTTGGGTCAAAGTTACCCCAAAATGTCTCAAAAAGTACCTGAATTAATTCCAAGAATATGAATATCCAAGAATTATTAAATAATTAACTAATTAAAGCATAATCACTTGAATTTTTTTTCCGTAGTATATACCAGAATTTCACTTGCGAAATCCTTTAAATTTAAATTTATTCTTTCACTACCCATTTCTTCTTTTAATTTATCGCTTGTACCATATGGTTGCCTGGAAGAAATCGCTGCTTAGCAATAAGGCTGCCAATTGTACTTCAATGTATGTAAATGTGTATATCCTCGGTATTATTTCTGTTATTTAGTGTAATATAGTGTTAATAAATAAATTTTAACTGCGGATTACCTTCAAAAACAGAGTTTATTTTCTGAGACTACAACATTTACAAAGTTATTTTACGTTTAGAAGCTTTAAAAAACGTAAACATCCAAAGAGCGACTGGTGCGCCAATGTTACACTGAAAGCTTAAATTACTGTATATACCACTGTATTTGTTTATTTTTGTTTTAACTTTTGTACGCGAATACCACAGAACAGATGCTTTGAATTAATCGAGCTTATGCTGAAATGCTATAAATATTTATTATAATATGTGAGTCGATTCCTGCATCACGTCGGAACGCAAATGATGCACCATCTCATAATTAATTTCTATTATACAAGTTAAAAAGAAGAAAGAAAGTTAAAACTTTGTTGAAACAACATGTGGGGGTTCAAGTAATAACAAATGTTTATTTCAGATAAAAAATATTGTTTTTATTCGAATAATTATTATTCGACAACAAAAAAATATCTATGTAGGTAAAACGGTTTTCTCTGTGGTAATTGGTATTAGGTATAGTGTCACCGTAGATTAAGTGTCACTGTCAGAGTTAAGAGTCATTTGTGAACTACATATTGTTATTTACTAATATTGGTTACATCTTAATATTTATTGATTTATATTTTATTGCAGACAGTAGAGCTCAATAACTCACAATACTTTATATTTTATTTTTATTGCAGTAAGCACTACAGCTTAGCAAGCTCTTGTGAAAATGTGTTGCTTAGGTTTTAATTATTTCATTTATTAAATTCACTGCGTAAATTTTATTTTGTTTATTAATTATACGAAACGTCTTTACACTATGTGGGATTCTTCTACGTTTTTAGGCGCTCTAACTCCTAAATTTTATGTAGCTTTGACCGGCACTTCCTCTCTCATCTCCGGTCTTATCCTAATATTTGAGTGGTGGTATTTTAGAAAATATGGCACTTCATTTATTGAGCAGGTTAGTTAGCAAGACATATATTTTGTTACTGGGGTGCGGTTTCAGCAAAACCAGAGTGTCAATAGCTTTTATACCACTGCATTGGGTTGCCAGTCTAGGGACGGCATTAAGGTCTTGGCTTCTCTCAGAAAGTGTCAGTCTATGAATTTCCGAATGCTCGAAGTAAAAAGTAGGTTGACAGCTACATTGATTGATGTTCTGTGGCTGAGGTATCGACACACACACATCAAGTGCACCTCATGCTTGTTCGTCGATATCTAACTTTAAAATTGAAATTAAATTATGCCATATATTATTACTTTCCAAAATTCATTTCAAATTAGCGTCACTATCGAATGGTGTAATAATATGATATGTGCTTTTTTTAAAAAAGGAATATTGGTTTTTTAAAAAATCCATTGATGCAGTTTTAGTTTTCATCAAAATCAGCCTTGAGACTCCTTTAATTACTTTTCGCTATTCCTCACAGTTTCAGTTGGCCATGCACACCCAATTGAAAAATTCACATGTATACTATAAAACAAAGTTGTGTAATTTGTATGTAATTTACAACTCAAGAACGGCTGCACCAATATATAATAGTTTGTTGGATTAATCGAATCCAACAAACAATATAACATAAACATGTCCTGAATAACAGAATAACTATTAAAATATTGGACAATTTCAGGAAAAAAAATCAGAAAATAAAATTTAAAATATATGCCATCGGAACTCTGCCATTTATGTTCCTTGCAAATCACTGACATATTAGAGAATAAAGATTTTTATTTTTGAAGTCAGCATTCTGGCATGAAAATGGCTGCCGTGTCAACTAATATGTACAAATAATATTGTGAATGTGTGACATGTTGTTACATGAGATGTCTCTGTCGTCGCTCTTCGCGTGGGCGGGCGGCGGCGCGGCGCGCGGCGAGGCGGACGGCGGCGAGTGCAAGGTGTGGCGCAACCCCATGTCGCTGCTCCGCGGCGCCGAGTACTCGCGTCTGTGGACCGCCGCGCGCACCGCGCCGCTCACCTACTACGACATGAACCTCTCCGCCCAGGTCGCTGTGCCTCCGACACCTGCACCTTGTTAGCTGCACGCGTGCATCGCGGAATACCCACGTAACATTGGAGCGTGTCGTGTGCAGGAGCACCAGGCGTGGTTCGGCGGCAGCAGCGGGTGGGGCGGCGCGGACGAGGCGCTGGCGCGGGCGTGGCGCGAGCGCGAGCCGGCCGCGCGCGTCGCCGCCGCCCGCGCCGCGCTGCTGCACCGGCCCGACTGCGCCGCCGCGCTGCTGCTGCTCGCCGAGGAGGACGCGCCCACCGTGCTCGAGGTGAGGCGGCGGGTGCTCACACAGCCGCGCGAGCCGGCCGGCGCGGGCCCGCTCCCAAGTGTGTGTGTGTGTGCAGGCGGACCGCGTGCTGCGGCGCGCGTGGCGGGCGGGCGAGGTGTCGCTGCGCGCGCTGGCGGCGGCGGGCGCGGGCGGCCCGGCGCGCCGAGAGGCCGCGCTGCTGGCGCACGTCAAGCGGCGCGTCGCCATGTGCGCGAGGCGCCTGGGACGACTCAAGGTACGGCCGCCCGCCCGGACCCGGCGCCCGGGGCGGGCGGCAGTGCAGCGAGCGCGTTGCAGGACGCGGCGCGGCTGTTCCGGGAGCTGTCGCGGGACGCGCCGGGCGCGCTGCAGGCGCTGGCCGTGCAGGACAACCTGCTGGAGGTGCTGCTGGAGCAGCGCGCGTACGGGGACGCGCAGGCGGTGCTGGCGCGGCTGGAGGACGCGGGCGCGCCGCCGACGGCCAGCTCGCTGTACACGGCGGCGCTGCTGCGGGCGCGCGGCGCGCCGGGGCCGCAAGCCATGGAGGTGGTATTGTATTCATTATGCTTCAATAAAAAAATAAAAATAATCAATTTACATTTCTACTCATAAATAGATGTTTTAGATTTTTAGAATTGTTTTTCTTGACTTTCAAAAAGTATCTCCTTTAAGTCTCCTTTAAGATTTTAGTTTAGTCTTAGTTTAAAAATAGCTATGCATGTCTTACAAAAATAATTGTTTACGTTTGATATCACATTGATTCAGGAAAACTATCCATAAAACAGATATAAAAAAAAAATCCTTTTGCAATTTTAGCTACAAAAAGAATAAGGCAAGGTGAAATATTTTTAAAATGTCGAATTTCTCGAAAACCGAGACACTTACTGAGAGCAAATTTTTTTTATCAGAACGGACACGTCGCTTTCTTCCCGCTGGTACCGTATTATCCGTTCATTACGGAACACCCTATATGTATTTAAATAAAATACTGTTTAAAACGCGATTTATTATTTATATTGTTTAAATTATTTATCCCGACGTTTTTGGTATACAGTATTTTATTTAAATGTGTGATACTCGCGTTAATAAAAGACAATATTACCCTATATGTAGTTAGAAAATAAAAGTTATTCTAGAAATCTGCATCACACGCACTTTCTTATTGAGAAACAGAAAATTATCGATTTAATAATCCGTTCCGATAATTGATATCGAAAGGCGATCAAGTCGGCGATCGAGTTCAACCCGTTCGTGCCGGGCTACCTGCTCGAGCTGCGCGCGCTCACGCTGCCGCCCGAGCACATGGTGCGGCGCGGCGACAGCGAGGCGCTCGCCTACGCGTTCTGGCACCTGCGGCACTGGCGGCGCGCCGAGCCCGCGCTGCGCCTGCTGGCCGCCGCCGCCGCGCCGCCGCCCGCCCCCGCCGCGCCGCCCGCCGCCGCCGCCGCCCCCGCGCCGCCGCCCGCGCGCGCGCCGCCGCCGCTCGCCGCCGCCGCGCGCGCCGCCGACCGCGAGCTGCTGCCGCCGCACCACGCGCCGCCGCCGCCCGCGCTGTGGGGCGGCGCCCGCGCGCCCGCGCTGCTGCCGCTGGCGGCGGCGCTGTGCGTGCTGACCACGCTCACGCTGACGGCGCAGCGCTGGCACACGCTGGCGCTGGACCCGCGCTCGCTGCTGGCCGCGCTCTAGCACAACGGCACTCCGCCCCCGTCCGGCGGCTGACGGGCTCCGGTCGGTGCGAGCTGCCAGTATCATTAATGCACTTTATTTAAAACCAACAAACAGACTGTCGCTTCCTGCTCTAGATTTTAAGGAATTGTATTTATGTACTTAAATTTCTTGGATCTCAAAACATTATAATATGTATAACATAATTTATTATAATAACTGACTAGTGTCAGTAAATATAGTTATTTATTGTTTGTACTCTATACAAATATGTCCTCGTACTTTAGTATAAGTTATACTATTATATTTTACTATAAATAAATAAATGTGAAATGCGATAACAAGCTTCGTTCTTTCATTGTGTCCGGTCTGCGTGTCCGGTCTATTTGTCACCCCGCAGCGCAGGTAGGTGACGGGGAATGAACTTGTGGGCAGTGTCTCAACTCCGTTTATCAAAATTACGGTGTTATTAGCCCAATTAAGCAAAAAACAAAACCGACTTCAAAACTATAATATTTTAACTTAAAAGCATTATTTATTAACAGTTATTTTTGAAGTCGGTGCAGACTCCAAAAATAACTGGTAATAAATAATGCTTTGAAGTAATTAAAGTATTATTTATACTTTTTAGTGCAAGTTGTGGTTTTGAAGTCGGTTTTTGTTTTTTGCTTAAAAATATTTTTATTTTCTTTTTTGTAGGAAGTGTATGTATCTAAGTTCATTAATCCTTAGATAATAATTTAGTAGACCTACCACTAAACGTGCTGCTCAAATGAGACAGCGCCGTGATAAGAACCACAAAGCAAAACATCATCTACGTAAGTTACGGAGCTGTAACCCAGCTAACCCGGACACATTAACATTCCATAGTTTCCCATTACATCTAAAGATAAGCCTACCACTGTAACAATAGTTATAAGACTCTTTGCTCTGTATATTTAACTTGAATTAAATCAGTCATGTATTAACACTTGGATGGAGCAGCAGCTCCGAAGTTTCATTTTAAAAACTCTTCTGCCATCGCTTCCAACAAAACTCGTATAAGTAAATTTTTGTTAAATAATTTCCTAAAAAAGTACCAAACCAATGACGATAAAAATTATATGGGGCCACCTCTGAAATATCCCCTACCAAACAAAAAAAGAATCATCCAAATCCATCTATTACGGAGTTATCGCGTAACAAACATATTTATTTATTTATTATTTATTTATTAAAGTACACCACATCATATATAATACAATTTTCTACAATTTAAGTTACAATTTGTTGTTCTAAAATATATGACAATTATGGTGAACATAAGAATTACAAAAAAACATACAAAAATAAAAAAAAAACAACACAGACGAATTGAGAACCTCCTTCTTTTTTGAAGTTGGTTAATAATAAAAGTACTTCAACAAAACAAACGTTATAAAAAATAAACAAAAATTATACGGCTTTTTTGTACATGCACATGAAACATTAATTTTAGTAGAGAATGATTCCTACAATTTATGTCATTTTTTGTAAAATCAAAAGTTTCAGCGTACGAGAGCCGCAAAGTGCACTCCAACCTGTGTTAACTGTTAACCGTGAGGTAGAGTAAGTGGTGCGTCTTTTTGTGGTATCTCCAGTAGGCCTAATCCACTTGTAATGTACTATTACAAAATTTAGCGCCTTTCTTTTTTCACCAACTGCGTGAATGAGAATGTTACGGTAGTGGATCACAGTGGTAAAAAATTTCCATCCAAGAATTGTGATATTGTGCATCGACTGCGACCAAGTGATGCTCGAGACGCTCAAGACTCGCTCGACCCCAATCATCATTACGAGCTCTAGCAATTTGTTCGGAGGGACGATCGATCGATCGATCGATGAGATCGATAGTGGTTCACGATGTGTGTCGAAAACGATATAACAATAAAAAATCTTTGCGTAGACTACACTTGTTAAGTGGGCCCAACCCGTCTTACTTTCCATACAAAAGCTCGTACGTGATTATGGCGATGTAACCGATTTTTCTTTGAAACTTTTGAACTAATAGGTATCTCGTGCACTATATCTAGGTTTCTATCGAAACAAAATCTCAAAATTTTCAGAAATAAATTCAGTATAAGCCTTTTAATAAAAATATTTCATTAACTTGTAAATACTACTGAAAAACACGTATTTCCTAGAACAAGTTTTATGAAATTTCCGCACACTTAGTCCGGGATCCCTAGTACATTTTTGGAACTTGATTACTATCAAGCTAATTTTTTTTGAGTAGCTTCATTTTGATGAGACGCCCAACAATTTCTTATAAGAAATTCTTGACTGTGGTAGCTATTAGAGGTAGCGAGGATACCATATGTCGATTTGATGATTCTCAAATATTTATTACTAACTGATTTTTTTTTATTTTAATCTCAAGATAATTATCTAATTTATTCGAAAAAATATTTGTCCTACAAAATCTATGGTTTGATCAGTGAGTCCCCTCTTACTAACATGTATTGATAACGAGGTCATCATAAATGATTATTAACCAGTTGATTTTTTTCTTTTTTATTTAGTTAATATTTATATAATTCAACGGTCACATTGTCCTACAAATTGTGTGGTACGTTTTCCCGGTCCTACGTTCAGAAATTGTTGATACCACAAGACCACTTTTCTCATTACTAACTGTAGGACGAAAATATTTTATAATAGGTTAGTCTGTTCCCTGCCCAAATGAAACAATGTCCTACAAGAAAACAGGTACGTATCGCTAGTCCGACAAGAAAAGTGGTCTTGTGGTATCAACAATTTCTGAACGTAGGGCCGGGAAAACGTACCACACAATTTGTAGGACAATGTAACAGTTAAATTATAGAAATATTAACTACGTAAAAAAAGAAAAATCTGCTGGTTAGTAATCATTTATGATGACCTCGTTATCAATACATGTTGGTAAGAGGGAACTCATTGATCAAACCATAGATTTTGTAGGGCAAATATTTTTTCGAATAAATTAGATAATTATCTTGAGATTAAAATAAAAAAAAATCAGTTAGTAATAAATATTTGAGAATCATCAAATCGACATAATATGGTATCCTCGCTACCTCTAATAGCTACCACAGTCAAGAATTTCTTATAAGAAATTGTTGGGCGTCTCATCAAAATGAAGCTACTCAAAAAAAATTAGCTTGATAGTAATCAAGTTCCAAAAATGTACTAGGGATCCCGGACTAACTATTTTTCGTTCAATGTAATCACGTTCTCACTCACTCGTTAGCGGTAGAGGTATGCGCTATCTTTTGAGGAAATAAATGTCTTTAACCGTAAATGTAGAAAATTGTACTATACCTATATGATGTGGTGTACTTTATATATAAATAGAGGAAGCGATGTCGCGACTTCCCATACACAACGGTGATCCACTTATATACATAATAACATTCTCATTCTCAGGTGGCAAAGTGAAAAGAAAGTGAAAATTCGGAAAGAGCACGTCGAAATCTATAAAATCATTTATTTTCAAAACTCCCGGAAAACTTTCCAGGTTTTAACCGACTTCAAAAAAGGAGGAGGTTCTCAATTCGTCTGTTTTTTTTATTTTTGTTACTCGATAACTCCGCAAGTTATGTATGGAGTTGGATGATTCTTTTATTGTTTGGTAGTAGCCCGGGAGCCAGGTGCAAATTTGGTTAATTATTTCCTCTCGAGAGATAATTCGTCAGACGCATCAGAGTATAGTATTATAAAGCCTCGTGAACGTCAGCTGGCGCTCGGGTGGGGGGATGAGCAGTTGTAGAAAAAAATACATTCATTCATTTCCTCTCAGCTAAAAATTTGTCAAATTGTAGTTAATCCAATATTTCAACGAAAAAAAATAATCAGCTGGTTACAACATGGTGTATTATACGTCAGCTGGTGTCTCGAACATGAAAAAAAAATAAATATTTTCCATGATTTCCTCTCAAACAAAAATTTACCTGATGATAGCTTATATGTAACTGTGGATAAATATATAGATCAGCTGGCTGTATCTTGGTGGAAAAACCGTCAGCTGATACTTTGAAAGTTTTTTTTTTTTTGGTATAAATTTAAATATTTGAAGCCCTATTTATTTATTCGTTTCAAAAATATTGATACTGAATGTTTATTTCAACTCAACTCTCATATTGAAGCGCATTATCGAATAATTAAAGATACGTCATTTCCTCTCAGATGAAAATTTGTGAGCTGATTGTTAATATACTGATGCGATAAATAAAAAAAAATCAGCTAGCAATAAGTCGAGGAAAACCTAGTCAGCTGATGCATATAAATTGGCAGTAGATGCTTCTGCCAAACTCCTATGTAATAACTTTCAAAGTATCAGCTGACGGTTTTTCCACCAAGATACAGCCAGCTGATCTATATATTTATCCACAGTTACATATAAGCTATCATCAGGTAAATTTTTGTTTGGGAGGAAATCACGGAAAATAATTTTTATTTTTCATTTTCGAGACACCAGCTGACGTATAATACACTATGTTGTAACCAGCTGATTATTTTTTTTCGTTGAAATATTGGATTAACTACAATTTGACAAAATTTTAGCTGAGAGGAAATGAATGAATGTATTTTTTTTTCCTTCGTGCGTGGGAGGCTACAACCGCTCATCCCCCCACCCGAGCGCCAGCTGACGTTCACGAGGCTTCATAATACTATACTCTGATGCATTTTACTAATTACCGCTTGAGAGGAACTTGGTCATGAAAACCTGTTGCTGGCTCCCGGACCATAGGTAATATTCTAGTGGTAGTCCGATAAAAATTTATTTATCGAAATTAGTTCAGTACTATTTTAGAAAAATAACAAAGTATAGTATATACACATATGATATTTTGGTTTGTGCCTTGTGGTTCCTTTCAGCAAGTTTCTCTTTTCAGTTTTCAATCTCTGTTCTTTAACTTTCAACGTACCGAAACACAGCCCCGGTCGGACTGCACTCGCCAGCCGCCGCTCGCGTCAGTCCGCGCCGCGCTCCGGTGTGAACGCGTCGTGTCGTGTCGTGAGAACGGTCAAATACGAGTTCATTGCGCGGGTAACTTTACCAAACTTTGTTGGAAGTCTTCGATGACGAAAATTATTCTATATTAAGTTAAAAAATATTGGCTGCTTTGTGCTTTCTTACGATCAAGAAAAAAACAACTATGTACCTTGTATTTGGAACAATTATTATAACAACTGAATGCTATAACTTTATGTGATTAGACAGTAATGGTACGGGTTTGTCTGTAAGTTGGTGTTAAGTATTCTTGATTTGTGTAATTGTATGAATTTAAATTTATTCAGTTTAATCGGGGTGCCTGAGAATTGTTTTTTTTTTAGTTTTCAAGTTTTTAATAATCTACATGCTAATTACATTCATAATTGAATAACACTAAACTGTTATTGATCATGGCAGTAGGTGAAAAATAAAAAGTATTTATTGCCAAAAACTCTCAAATTAATTTTAAACTAACCTAAGCCATAAAGTAAATAAGTTCTCAACAACGACGCCAGTCTCAGCAGCGCACCCGAACAGCGCTGGTATTCATGACCGATCTTCGGAACTTAATTAGTGGAATATAGAAATCGTAATTGTTACTTTTAGTAAAATGTAGTCTGTATTGCAAAACAAAGTAGATACGCTCTGTCGCAAAATAAATCGATGAGCTTTTTATGGGATCTTTCCGTACCGCGTCCGCGTCGTAACAACAAGATATAACCAGCTGACTGTGTGTGGGAGCGTGTGGGAGTGTGTGGGAGCGTGTGGGAGCGTGTGGCGGGCGCCCGGATGCGGGTGCCCTGGCGCGATGGCGGCGCGCCGCCTCGTGCTGAACGGGCTCACCGCGGAGGTGGCCGGCGCGAGCGCCCCGGGCGAGCGCCGCGCCCCGGGCCCGCCCTCCCCCGAGTTCTACCACGAGCTCGAGCTCTACCGGCAGCTGCTGGCGCTGGGCGCGCCCCCCGCGGCCGCCCCCGCCGCCGCCCCCGCCCGACGCTCGCGCACGCCGGAGCCGCCGCACTCACGCTCAAGCGGTCAGTCTCCAACCCCTAACTTCTGTCTAAGACACGATAGCTGAATCATTAGGTCGACATTTTGATGTAATAATTATCTGTTGGTAGATGAGACCGCCCGGCGGTGCCACACGCCGGCGCCGCGCTGCGCCCCCGCCGCGCCGCCGCCCGCTCCGCCGCCCCCGCCGCCGCCCGCTCCGCTGTCCGCTCCACCGTCCACTACACCAGAGTCCGCTCCGCCAGCGTCGTCCAGCTGTTTGTCATCTGTAGCTTTAATAACTCCAGTACCTTCAACTGCCAAGCCAGCACGGGTAAGTGATATACCTACAAATATCATAAATATTATTATAATTAGAAGTTCTGTTCGAATACCGAAAGCGTTAGTTAGTGAAAATGTTATTAAACTGTCAAGTTGCTTGTACCAACTTGCCCCTGTATCTATATTTTATTGTTTATGAATGAGGTGCATAATAGGAACCTACACATTACACGTATTATTATTATAGTCGTATTTTGGTAAATACAGCCTCTTTCATTCTTAAGGGAATTATAATATACATACAATAATACCGCGGGAGAGACATTCCCGAAGCCAGAGTTCCGCTCGAGTCGCATGTCGCGCCCGCGCGGCGGGCGCTACGCTCGCTATTACGCGGTAATTGTACAAGATCCGTCCTTCCGAGGAGACCATTACAATATTATAATAGCGGTATTAAGTGTAAAGCTGTTAAAAGGGTCTCGCACACTCAAATTGCCACTTTTCGACAACTCGACGCTCTCTAATATTGATTTAGTAATGTCGTATAATAAGTTTGAGCGTTCTTTATTGCTACCAGGGTCGATAATTTTTGGAACCAAAAAAAATAATAGTAGAATGAAACCCATTGGAAAAGAAAGACAATATAATAACAATGAAAGGAAAAATAATTTACGGGCGATCTGAGGTCGGGAAGTGAAGGGGAAGGGGGTAGATAAAAATGAAAAACCAAAATCTTGGTTTTTCCATAGGACTTGAAGTTTTGCCGGAAATCGAGATCGCTCGTAAATTAATTTTCCTTTCATTTTTATTATATTCTTCTAATTATTCTTTACTATATTACGATATTAACGATATTCAAATTATAAACAAATTATATCTCTGATCTGACTCTGAACCAAATTGCAAAGTTATTTCTCAAATAAAAAGCTACATCTTATCCTTAATTTACACCTGTGTGTGAATTCGCGTTCCCAAGGCCTGCTTTGCGTTCCCAAGGCCTGCTTTGCGTTCCCAAGGCCTGCGACATAGATTAATAATATTAATCTATGGCCTGCGAGTTGATATGTTTGTAAATTTAAGAAAACATAATTTTCCCTATTTCTGCCCACTTTGGGTTTGAAACGGAAAAAAACAAAAATGAAAGTACGAAAATAGTACTTTATGTTGGTAGATGGAAAAACGGTTAAGTACAGTTTCGATTTTAGTATGGAATTATTTGGAATGCTCGAATGTAATAAATAAGTCGACAGAAACCTTGATTATTAGTTCATGTCCTCTGGGTGAAGTATCACCTACCATTAAGTCGCACTATTAAAGATTAAAGTATCTTCAAATCATTAAAATTAAATAATGATAGTAATCTTTTTCTCCTTTCTATATAAAGTTTCAGCGATAATTTGTGTTCCCTCCTTAGGTACCGCATGTTATTTGTTGATTTGTCAATATTGTGAGCGTGAATAAGTGTCAGTGGTCGGGGGTCGAGCGCTGCAGGAGTGGAAGTCGCAGAACAGTGTCGGAGTGTAGAGGGAGCGGCCGCTGGAACTCGTACCGGAAATTACTCCTGCAGATATCTCCCGGTCCCCGCTCGCGTAGTGTAATCATGTTACAGATAAATGGTCCGAAGACTTTTGTTCAATTTAACATTCAGAATTTATTGCTCTCATTTGCTTTGTGAGAGATATCGCTCTGTAGTCTGTGTTCGCGTATGTATTTGTACTCGTCGTCTCTCAGTACGACACCCACACTGAATAACGTACCTCATTCTTATAAAGCATATATTGTTAGTCTGTTTAAGAATAAATTTGTTTTTCAATTTTCTACAAAAGTAACGAATTTATATTCGCAAAGAATAAAACACATGACCATCAAATATGTGTACAATAAGCGAGATTAATCATTTGTTTCTTATACATATATTAGACCTTGCGTTTTTGTGAGATTTCACCGTTATTACAGAGGAATTCTTTCAATCAACACATTGCAGATCTTGTGGATCAAAATGTTGATTGTTTTATTAGAATTAGACTATTCGTAGCATGTAGAAGGCAAACAACTAGGCCCAATTGGCCTCTAAAAAGCTTGGGGTGCTCAACAAGGCGAGACGATATTTCACACCGGCCCACCGAATGCAGCTATATAAAGCACAAGTTCGGCCACATATGGAATATTGTTCCCACCTTTGGGCTGGAGCGTCCCAGTACCAACTATCTCCTTTTGACCGCATACAAAAAAGGGCATCTCGAATCGTCGGTGATCGAGATCTTACCGAACGGCTTGATCCACTAAATCTTAGGAGAGACGTCTCATCCCTGAGCGTATTCTACCGTATTTACAACGGGGAGTGTTCTAGCAAATTATTCGATATCATCCCAGCTGCCGACTTCCATCATCGCACCACACGTCAAAAATAGTCCTTTCACCCGCATCATCTCGATGAATGGAAGTCGAGAACGGTAAGGCTCACGCGCTACTTCATGGAATGAATTACCACCCTCTGTGTTTCCATCCGACTACGAACTCGTAAAGTGAGCCTATAAATTTTTGAAAGGCCGACAACGCATCTGAAACTTTAAAGTCACGGATGTCCATGGGCGGTGGTGATTATTTACCATCAAGTAACCTACCTGCTCGGTCGTCCGCTCTGTTATAAAAAAATAAAAAAACCTACTCAGTAAAGTGATGCAAGTCGCGCCTCCGAGCCGGTCGTCGGTGAAAAGCTTTCAATTTACTTAATCTGCGCTAACGCTCCTCAATTTCCGAGGGAAATCGCACTTTATATTCTGCAATATTTTATTTTTAATGGTTTTTGTTATCGAGTTGAGAGCGGAGTAGTTCAGTATTCGTAAATTGTAAGGGTCGAAAATGGCCCGAACTACTTCGAGAAAAGGATAGTACGGCCGTGCCGCTTGTTGCTCGACTTGGCGGGCGCACTGCCGTGCCCCCAGTTAATGCGTTCGTGTCGGTTGATAGTGTAGCGAGTGTGTCGCTCATATCAATTAAAAGTTAGGAAGCAAACCGCCTATATTATATTGCGATATTTTCACAATGATATTGTAATTTCTACAGATAAAGGCTACCATAATAGGACAATTAGCAGTCATGTATTTTTTTATATATAATGATAATATGAGCTGGCGGGGTGAAGGCTCGGTAAAGTGTCAGCCCAGTTAGTCGGCCGAGGGGAAGGAGATGCACTTTTCTACACTCATGCACTCCAGATGCATTCTTGACATTATTTCAATACTCGAGTGGCTAGAAATAAAAGTAATTAGGTATTAGAGTTCATCCGCGTCACTCTTCATCCGCAACGAGCTGTCCGACATGAGCTAGCCCGTCGGCTGGTGTGTAGTTTATCCACAGCTTAGGTCAGGTAACAAAAACATAAGTGTTTAATGCATATCAAACTGTTTAGATGTCTGGTTGATTGCAGATACAACAAAACTATTGTTATAAATTTTGTTCAAATAAAAAAAAGCCTAAAAGTGCAGTCGGTACTGTATAATGAATGAGCAGTTATGTGAAATACAAATTATATAGATTTGAATGCCGTGCAACAACTCATGGTCAGTTCATAACTGCGATGCACACTAAGTGTGGACCGGCTTGCCGTGAGCGGGACCGGCGCCGACCTCTTACATTGACAGTGAGTCTCTTAAAAACTTTTAGAGCAAGCAGTGGCTTAATATCCTATGGAAACAGTACGTAAATCCATAAATCCGTGGTCAGACAGATTAAAGGCCTCTATCAAAGTAAAAGGTGGTCATTTCGAATATAATATATTAGGTACATCTCGTATCATCAAAATATATACATATAAGTTTTATTAAGATTAAATTACTTCATAAAAAAATAAATTAATACATTTTCATTTGTAATAGAACTTATGGCCGGTATATATGAAATAAATGCTACAAGTTCTCGTAATCAAATATCCTCAACACGGATACTTGAGCGAGCGAACTATTCTAATGTCTGTCCGTGCTCCGCGCTCGCACCCTCGTTAGGTCACTTAAACTATTTAGTCCTGTACCTGTGTCCTGCGCATCGAAACAGTTGTTATCTAAACCGCAGGAGGCCGGGTCTCCCCGACCGCGGCTCGACCGTCTCACAAATGTTATCTACGTCGTAAACGAAACGTGGGACCGGGACTCACCTTTATTAAACAATTAAATTCTGGACCTACACATATTCCGGCGGTTTATGATAGCTGACTAAATGCACTGGCAACTAAACCTATTTATAACCTCAGAGCAATATTTGCACACAATACATATTAAGTTCGCGACGTGTACCTCACGGTTATTTAAACATATCTCCTGTAGTTCGTGTGAGGTCGAAGCGAATGTAATTTGTAGACAAATGTCCCGCGAACGTTTCCGCCGTAAGTCGAGAGTTCGTGGCTACTGGACACGGACCTCCGCTTCGCATCCGCTACTGTACGTCTCAGATGTTACCGTGAGTTGTGATGTATCGCGTTTCCCTTTTTTTTTTATTCCAGATTTCCAGAGTGTAGAAAAAGATCTAATTTTTGTGACAATACCGTACTATAACGGTATACTAAATTCATTATACCGGTCCTTTGAAACATTTTGTGTCAAGTACAGAGTAAGTTAGCTTATTCTGTGGTGTGAGAAAGTGACAATTTAATGATTATTTATCATAGACCACGCTTGGCATCTGTTTTCGATAACTTGCCAATAACCACAGCGTGATGTACTGATCTTAGCTTAGCAGTGCCGTCCACAGTTTATATATCAGTGCCCTACACTGCAGTGTCCACGCTGGTGCAGTTTCCAATGCCAACAAAGTACGTTAAATACAGCATACTTCAAATCTAATCGTACGGAGGAATCAAACACTGAAGTGACAGTAAAGTTTTACGGCTTTTAGCGTGATTTATCGCCAAAAAACAATGAAGCTTTTAAAACTTAACAGTTAGTTACCTAATATTGTCTTTTATTAACGCGAGTATCACACATTTAAATAAAATACTGTATACCGGATTAAAACGTCGGGATAAATAATTTAAACAATATAAATAATAAATTGCGTTTTAATCCGCGAATACAGTATTTTATTTAAAAGTTAGTTACCTTTTAAATCTTCGCTGTAGCGGACGGCCTACGACCATGCTACGAGTTCGGCGTAGGTCTACGAGTTCGCTACACCGGGAGTTTATGTTGTGTCCGCTGTCAGAGCAACTCATTAGTGCAGAGAAAAATCGGGTATATCATAATTATAACTACTTTTTAAATTAGATAAAATTGATTATTTTGTTAAATTTAAGCATTTTAAAAACTTTTATTTTTTAAGTAAGTCAGTTTAGACATTTTCTTTAGACAGTAATTCTTAATGCCTTTGTAGTGTAAGTATATCTGTGTATGTAAACGTTCCACGTGTAACCTAATTATATTGATATTTAATCAATGTTTTATATAATAAATGAGCAGTCATACTCGAGATCTTATTGTTTTAATACGTATCCAAATTCCTCCCGTACATGGCGACCCTGCCAGCGGCTAGCGCGTCTCGGTTATCCGACACCGTGCCATAAAAGGAGTGGAACTTTTATTCGAATTTGTGTTGCGATGTGATTGAACAATTATTAATTATTGAATTATGGCGAAGTTAAAAGTAATCACTTGGACTTACGAGTTAGTCGTTTTAATTTTTGTGTGGTACGGAGATAACGAAAATTCACAATGGGAAATCAGAAGTCACAAGAAGTAGTAATCGCCCAGAATGCTGCAGGAGGTGCAAACCAGGCTGAAATACAAGAGCATTTAACTACCACCAAGCTATTGCTGCTAATTATACTGGTATGTGTGTGTCTGGGGTTACTGTACTTTGCATACATTAATTATAAAAAATGCCATATGCGATGGATATCGAGACAAATAAATAGAGCTGCATTAAGGAATTCTTTCTTCCGACGCCCTGCGATGGTTACCGGCCCTATCGAGAGAGATGCGCAGGCTCCGAATAAACTTTTTGAAGCTGTTTAGTAAAATGCGTTATATTAAGTGCGCGATGTCGAAAAGTGCTTACAGTGCAGTTTAAGTGACGTATAATAAGGTTTGTGGTTTAGGAAAGTACATATTTACAAGAAAAATATATAATGGACATTTATAGTGGACTTTAGTGATATTAAAAATAATAATTGTACGTATATAAGTTACATAATATTTACTTAAATAATGTATAAAAAGTTTTTGTATGGTAAGTTATGGCTATTGTTTTACAGTCGTTATATAATGAATTAAAAGAAATAAGAACTTATTTAATAAAAATAGGCCCAAAAAGAAGGCGAGGAAATATTTTAATTAATAAATTGAGTGAAGTAAATAAAGTGTACTCGCAATATTTATGTTGGTTAAATTAATATAATTTGAAGTTAAGAAATGATGGGTCATCATCCCTATTGTACAAAGTTTTTGTAAACAATTTTTAACATTATATAACGAAATTGTTGATTTATGTCAAATTAAGGAATTAAGTTGTGAAAATAATATTGTGACCATGAATACTTTTGATCTAAAGACGGCTTTGAGTTTATTGCCCTGTATGACAGATACAGAGGTTAATACGAAACAATTAATTGACAATATTGATTATTATAACTCTCTTTTGGAAAATGATGTTTGTAAAAATAATTTAATTAATTTTGTGTTGAAGAGTAGGTTGTCTCAAGGTGCAAAATTAAGGTTGAAATCTAATTATTCAAGTGTAAACGCTTTAATTGCCGATATGAGAAAAGAACTTTTACCTCGAAAAGCGGCAACTGCAATTTCGAGTAAAATAGAAAATATTAAACAAAATAACTTGACTATTTCAGATTTTGGAAAACAATTATCAGAATTATTTGTGGACCTAACAATTTCGCAAGCGAATGGTAATTCAGAAAATTATAATATTTTGAAGCCCTTAAATGAAAATATCGCTATTAAAAAATTTGCCGACGGCTTGCGGAATCGTAGGCTCAGCACTATAATTGCAGCCAGAAACTTTCACACATTAAATGATGCGATCCAAGCAGCCCTAGATGAGGAGGTCTCCAATGCGTCAGGTTCAGGCGAAATTATGGGTATGCATAATAATTTTTATTATAATAACAGAGGTGCGAAATTTAATTTTAGAGGAAACCGAAGAGGCTTCTCCAACCCACGGCCTCACAACTCACGATCTCCATATAGGGGACAAGGACGAGGTTTTCAAGGGAATCCGCGAGTATGGAATCAGCGAGGGTTTACGACCCGAGGTCGTCACTTCGGCGGTCAGCAGTTTAGAGGTAAGTCTAGAGGAAATCAAGGGATATGCCGACAGCCTAATGTTAACGTTATAAGTGACGAGCGTCATATAAATTCATTGCCAAAAGACGAGCCTCAAACTTCAAAATCGGATATGACTAAAACGTTTTTTCGTGACTAATAATAGTAAAGAACATACAATTTTATCATGCGATAGTGATTGTTTTACGAATTTTTCAGTGAATGGCAAGTTATTTTCTTTTTTAGTTGATTCTGGTGCATCATTATGTGCAATTAAATATAGTCATATAGTAGAGCAAAATTTAAATTTATATGAAGAGAATATTATTATAAACGGATTAGGAGGCAAAGTCCGTGCAATAGGATACGTGTATTTGCAATTGAGTAGTGATGATTTAATTATGAGTCATAAGTTTTATGTTTTTAATACATTGCCTATTACGTCGAACGGTATCATAGGACGAGATTTTTTAAGAAGATTTAGATCGGTTTTAAATTTTGATACAAATATTTTGACTTTGCGGGATAGTATGAATAGAACCATTAGCTTACCAATTACGCATAAAAATAGGAATTCAATAGAAATTTCGGCTAGAACCGAATCTATTCATTATATTCAGACAAAGTTTGACGAAGAGTGCGTAATATGTTCGGCAGAGATACAGGATGGTGTTTACTTAGCTAGTTCCATAGCTTCTCCTGTTAACGGTGTTATACCTATTAAAATATTAAATACCACAGAAAAATGTATAACTTTATCAACATTTAATTTTGATATTCATAAATTAAGCGATTACAACATATGTTCCTTTGATACAATAGAGAATAAGGCAGATAGAGTTAAACAGTTATTCTCTTATGTAAATTTTTCTCATATGAATGACGAGGAACAGACATCTATAGGAAATTTATGTGCCAAATATGCAGATATTTTTTATTTACCAGGGGATAAGTTAAGTACTACTGATATTTATACACATTCCATAACTTTAAAACCAGGTACTACACCATTCTTTTCTAAGCAATATAGACTACCACATGCTCAGAAACATGAAGTTAAAAAACAAATAGATGAAATGGTTAAGGAAGGAATAATTGAACCAAGTAAAAGTGAATGGTCGAGCCCTGTGTTATTAGTACCGAAAAAATCTGACACAACAGGTGCTAAAAAATGGCGATTAGTTATCGATTACAGAAAATTGAACAACTGTATAGTGGATGATAAGTACCCTTTACCAGATATAACAGAAATATTAGAGTCTTTATCGGGTAGCATTTATTTTAGTCATTTAGATTTGCACCGAGGCTACTATAATGTGAAATTAGATGAAAATAGCCGTAAATTGACAGCATTTGCTTCTGGTCAGTTTCAAATGACTCGCATGCCTATGGGTTTAAAGACGAGTCCAAGTTCTTTTTCTAGAATGATGAATATAGCTCTAGCTGGACTCACTTATGAAAAATGTTTAATATATTTGGACGATTTAATTTGCTTTGGTAGAAATTTAGAAACCCATAATAAAAATTTACAAGATGTTTTTGAAAGGTTAAGGAAAGTTAATTTAAAATTGAACCCATCTAAATGTGACTTTTTAAAGAAAGAAATATTGTATCTTGGACATGTGATATCAAATAAGGGTATTCAACCCGACCCTGAAAAAATAAATACAGTGAAAAATTATCCACGTCCAAAAACTTGTGATGAAGTAAGGAGATTTGTAGCTTTTGTAAATTATTATAGAAAGTTTATACAACATTTTGCAGAAATAGCTCACCCTCTAAATGCACTTAGTAAAAAGAATGCTTCTTTTGTTTGGGATGAAAAATGTCAGCAGGCATTTGAGACTCTCAGAGAAAAAATAATTTCTCCTCCCATTTTGCAATATCCTAATTTTTCAGAAGACAATCATTTTATCATTGAAACAGACGCATCTAATTATGCGATAGGATCCATTTTAGCAAATAAAGATGGACGTCCCGTAGCGTTCGCTAGTAGGAGTTTAAATAAAGCGGAAAAGAATTATCCTGTAATAGAAAAGGAACTGTTAGCTATAGTGTGGGCGGTAAAATATTTTCGTCCATACTTGTACGGTCGATATTTCAAAATTCGTACAGATCATAAGCCTTTGATTTATCTTTTTAACATGAAAGATCCATCAACTAGATTAATGAAATTCAGGCTACTTTTAGAAGAATATAATTTCGATGTAGAATATGTGAAAGGTTGTAATAATAACGCTGCAGATGCTTTATCACGGATATCGTTGAAAGAACTTAAAGAAATGCAGAACAATGTAGTGAACGTTTTAACGCGTGCACAAGCTAGGAAACTTAGAGATTCTTCTGTTGATATGGTACCCTCAGATGATTGGCCTGATCAACCAAAAGTCATAGGGTCACATATAAAACCGAAAGAATCAGTTGAGTTGGTATTTATTGATAAGAAAAAGTATCATAAAATGAATAAAGAAGGTATTATAAGTCAAGAAAGTGAAGTATTGTGTTATGTAGGCAGTAAGAGAACAATTTATATAAAATTTTTAGATTCTCAATCGCGTATTACACGAGGTGAATTCGTGAGAGAACTAGATAAAATGTGTAAAGAATTAAATATTGAGGAAGTTTGTATAGTTAAAAGAAACGAAAATGAAGTTTTTATTAGTAATTTATTAGAAGAGATAGATAAAATGGTAGATAGGTCCGGACCACGTATATGTATTATAAAAGATGTAGCAACAGTAAATGAGAAGGATGATAGGCGTGTTATATTAAATGATTTCCATCTTTTACCCAGTAGTGGCCATGCTGGTATGAGAAGGATGTCAAATAATATTAAAAAATATTATTATTGGCCCGGAATTGATAAAGATGTAAAAGACTTTGTAAAGCGTTGTGATGTATGCCAACGACATAAACATTCTACACCTATCAAAGAACCCATGAATATTACAACTACGGCTCATTCGGCTTTTGAAAAAATATTTTTAGATCTTGTAGGACCTTTAGAAACTGATAATAATAATTTTTCTTACATACTCACTTTACAATGTGAACTTACTAAATACGTTGAAGCATATCCTTTAGTTTCCAAAAAGACAGACGAAGTTGCAAAATCTTTAGTTAATAATTTTATTCTTAGATATGGAATTCCCAAGGAGATTGCGACTGACAGAGGTAAGGAATTTATGTCATCTACATTTCAAGAAATGTGTAAATTATTACAAATAAAACAGCTGAATTCTACAGCATATCACCATCAAAGTATAGGAGCATTAGAAGTGTCTCACAAACATTTAAATTCTTTTCTTAGAATACATAGCGATAAACATCCTGAGACATGGAGTGATTGGCTTCCATTTTGGTGTTTTGCATATAATACGTCAGTACACTCAGAGACAAAGTTTATGCCTTACGAATTAGTGTTCGGTAAGAAGTGTATTCTACCAAGTAACTTAAGTAAAAATATGGTAGAACCGATATATAATTATGAAAGTTATCCATGTGAACTGAAATATCGTTTACAGCTTTCACAAAAAGAAGCAAGAGATAATTTACTGATTAGTAAGGTTAAAAGGAAAACAAATTATGATAAATATACAAATCCTATAAAATATACTCCAAATGACTTAATATTAGTAAGAAATGAAGTAGGTAATAAGTTTGATGATTTATATTCAGGTCCTTATAAAGTTGTTAGAGATTTATCACCTAATGTAGAAATATTGAAAAATAATAAATTAGATATTATTCATAAGAATAGGACAAAATTGTATAACTCTTAGTTTACTTTGTGATTAAGGCATTTATTTTTGTATCTTTAGTTAACTTTTGTATAGAATAAAAAAAATGTATTACTATTTTTTTTTTTCTCTGAAAAAGGGGCGTGTAGTGTAAGTATATCTGTGTATGTAAACGTTCCACGTGTAACCTAATTATATTGATATTTAATCAATGTTTTATATAATAAATGAGCAGTCATACTCGAGATCTTATTGTTTTAATACGTATCCAAATTCCTCCCGTACACCTTAGTTACATAATATGTAAGAAGTTATACCTAATCTATATACAATATACATATAATAAAAGTTCTCAATAAATGAGTTGTTGTTTAAAAATATGTATGTATTGCTATTAAGGTGGTGGACAGTAAGGGGGAGATTATCTAGATATATAATACATATGTACTTTTATTTTACATAAACCTACGACAGTATTGTGTTACAGGAGGAAAGATATTTAAATGCATTTAATATCATTATGGGAAAAGTTTTACTTTCTGCGCATAATTTAGAAGAGAAGCCCGAAACTTGCTTGCTCTTTGAATTTCGGAACTATAACGAGACTTCAATTTTCCGCAAGAAAAGTTGCGATTCATTTACATAAGGCTAAGATGTGCACATTACAACAAAAGTTTAACTAATTTTGTAAAAGCGAAAGCACGTCAGCGTTAGTTATTACCCCGCCACCTCGCCCCTTCGTGGGCCTGGAGTGTCTTAGTTCTTCTTTTTTAGTGGATGCCCGCGGTAACCTACTACCATCAAGTATCGAACCTCAAGGCTGCGAGTCTGCTGTAAGATAAGCAGTGTATTGCGCTATCTGAAGCTATTCCTGGCTTATGCTCTCCCCTGCATCACTGGGACTTTCTATATCCTACTCTTTCTCTCTTTTTCTTATCAATATAATACAATTATTATAATATGTCTTTATGATCTACCCTAATGAGTGACCGTGACATTCGTACAATCATTTTTTGTTGTTTTGGGATATCATAGGTTTGACTCCCGAGAGAAATTAAGGTCGGCGTCGTTTACAGATCGACTCACTTATTGGAATGTCATAATCTGATATCGTTTCCCCTTTTCGCATATTATATTTGGACACGGTTGCTGTATCCGATATTGTCTAAATTATATCTCGATCATTGGCATCGTTTATTTATTTATATAAAAAAATACCCACAATAAGTTTAAGAGAAAGAGACCACTGGAAACAAGTAAGGATCGCCAAGATATGTGGCTGATATATCCGCTTTGATGATGTCGTTGTGTACTTAAGTTTTCTCAACTTAGCTGTTAGCTAACTAAGCAGGCTAGGTTGGATTAACATTAATTTAGTCGAGTGTTGTGTACAATGTTTACATATACAAGTATAAACCCCACGAAGCCTGCAACCGACGCGACGTTACTCAGAGAGCGAGTACACGGAGACTACACAACAGTAATGTAATTACAACTGTGACTGGTTCCGGCAGGTCGGCAGGTCGCTGGGATGGGTGCGCGCCTCGCAGCACAACCCCGATCTGCAACTATATTGTATCTGAGGTGCATAGTTTGTTGTGCAAGTTAACTGCGCGACTTGTTGACTGCGCTGATACTGCGTTCGCTGACACACTGCGCTCGCTGACACACTGCGCTCGCTGCTTGAGTTAGTTCATTAAGTCGATTCGTAGTATATTCCCGTATAAGTGTTATACGGGCATATACTACGAATCGACTTAATGTCAAACTAACTCAAGCAGCGAGCAATTTCTTTTGATGTTATACATATTAATAATACACTAGCCTTTATCGAGAATAATTATGATTAACAAAAAACAGTGCAAAACAAATTATTTTCTCGTATGTACTATAGACGTATAATATATTTTTTAGGTTACAATTATTATATAGCCAGGCTTTTGTTAAATTTCGTTTTCAATTCTAAAAATAAAATCTTAATTCCAATTTGATAGTTATCTAGATACAAAGCAAACCTAGAATAGTAAAAAGAAATACTCAAAATTCAAAATTCAAAATTCAAAAATCATTTATTCATTTAGGTAACACAATGTACACTTATGAACGTCAATAAAAAATACATATTAAATGCTTCTAGTTTTACATTTACTGCCAGTTCACAAATCAACTACTAACTACTACGAAATAGTTCTATCAGTAACACTATACCTATATTTAGTAGTAATAAATTTAACATGAACGTTGGTTGTGATTGCCGGATTTAATGCGACTTCGATAAGACGGGTATCGGTGATCGGACGAGACGCCGAATTTGATAAAACCAATAAATGAATTAGTATAACGCCGAAACTAAGCGTTATTGAAGATATAAGAGATAGGTAGACGGCGCGCGAGGGCCTCCCACGTCCCCGGTCAGTGCTTTGATGTAACGCGTTCGTCTCAATTGCATAAATTGCATTATAAATAAAATTTGTTTGTTCGTTTTCAAATAATATAATTAAATTCCTTATACCGTGGAAGCGACACAGTTTCCGACATGTCAGAGCTCATACAGACACGCACACAAACAGAGAAGTCTGTATTGTAGTCTCAAAGTTCTACACACACGCTGCTGCTGTCTGCTGTCGCAAACTTTTGGGATCAGTGCTTTGTGCTCGTTTGTGATATTATCTGTGTCTTATTTACAACTAGCGCTCCGCCCGAGCCGCGCCCGGCTGAGAACATACGACATAGTTTTGTTGCAGTGTTCTCAACCTGAAGCGAGGCAGCTATCGTACCAGGGCCATAAAATTATCGTATATGGACATATTTGGATCAAAATTATCGTATCTATTAGAATATCCACTAGTCATTGAAATCCTCACTTAAAATTCTACAAACTGACATGCTGGCGAAAAAAAAAACGATACATTTCGCTGATTGGCAAACAATAGCAACCAATGCAAGGATTACGACTTGAAGCGTCAGCAAATTTTCTAAGGAAGAAATGAACCAGTAGCTAGCGGTGACAGTAAAAAACGATTGTAATTGTTGCCTATCAGTGTAATTATCAAATGAATCATAATGGAAATTTTCGTACGGTTTCGAACACTGTTTTGTTGGTATGATTGTCGTCTTACTTTCATTGTTAATAATGGAGGAATAAGTACCTATTGGGCATTGAAATTAGATTCAGTGAACTGCGTTTTTTATTATGTTTTTTCTTCCCAACATCAAGATTTTCTGTCCGACGCGACGAGTTTGTATTACATGTATTAGACGTTATTTGTTGGTATTACATGTAAAATATGTAACCTAATCATCATCATATCAAGTTTGTGCAGAATTATGTTCGAGTAGAGGGATATTTTGGACAAATTGAATTTATGTTCAATTATTCGATTAATGCAGTTGTAAATAATTAAGTTATATACTAAATATAATTCACCTTTTGAATTTTAAAATAGTAGCAATATGCAATATTAATCTGTTTGTGCAGCGGCGCGCGGCCACCTCGCAACTAAACCGGCGTCAGTTTGGCGCAAACACCATTTTAATCCCGAATCGTTTAAAATGAATATCTCTAGCACTGTATTTTTTGCTTTGCTCAATAAAACTATAGTATAAAATATAATAGTCCTACGGTCCCTTTTGAAATAGCCTCTTTTTCTATACTAATATTATGCAGAGGAAAGTTTTTTGTTTGTTACGATTTAACTCCAAAACTACTCGACCGATTTAAAAAAATCTTTTATTTCTTCTTATATTTATTTCCAGAAATAATTAGGGATCCCTACTAAAACTTACACTATGTAATCCAAGGTGTAAAAAAAGGTTGTAGGGAGTAATCTCTGGATCTACTGAACCGATTTTAAAAATCGAAAAAGGAGGCTAAATTATCAGCGAGTAACATATTTATTTGTGTATAGTACATCGACAAGCCGGGGCAAGCCGGGGCAAGCCGGGGCAAGCCGGGGCAAGTTACTAGTTAAATCTATAATTAAAATGAAGATAGAGACTGACGTGTCATTTCATTACATGCAATGTTCCATTTATATTATTTTCGATAAAATACGAATGGCGCCGTGGACTGGATAGTTTAAAGCTAGGTTCTTAAATTTTCACAAGTAAAACAATATTAAAGGCTTTTGAGCCTTAATTCACTCATAAATAATGAAAGTTTGATTGTTTTGAGTCTTCAGAACATTAATACCTCACGGCGACTGTTCGTATCGTAAATTAAATTAAAGTCCCATCTGCGTCGTTAAAAGTATCATAATTAAATTGTGGAGCGGTGTCCTCCGAGCTCACTCGGAAGAGGTCGCGTCTACGAGATCCACATCTCTTCCTTTTCTTTATCTTCTCCCGACTCGCTACAAATATAATAAAAATAAAAACTTAAGTTACCTTATTCCTAGGCTGCGTCGAACGACGTTCTTTATTTGATGCTGCTCTTGGTGAGCGGACAAGCCGGCGCGTTTCAGCCGCGCTCTGTGTGACTGTGACATTTACAGTATCTAATTAAAATAATTAAAGAAAGGTGAAGGTGAGAGCCAGGGGTGGGGAGTGAGAGACTCGAGCACATTAGCATATTTGGAAAAAAAAAAAAAGTATGACTGTTAATATTGCGACCTTCACAGTCCGAGAACTCGACTGAACTCCGCTAAATGAAGACTAATTGTCTGTCTGGCCGGAGACATTTTTTGCTTTGTAGGCCATAGCATTTCAAAGAATTAAATTTTAGACAAATTAGTGTAAAAAATATTTTAAATTTGATTTATCACGGCCTCGTTACATCGATGGAATTATATTATTAGTATTCGGGAGTGGAAGCGTTTTATAGAAATCCAATTAATTATAATCTATGTATAAAATGATATAGCAACGTGCAAATGAAAACTTTTCCATTCATTATATTAGTAAGAATTAGAATAAGGACGGGATCGGGGGTCGGGGGTCGGGGGCGGCTGACGGTCGTAACAAGGGTCGAACAGAGGAATTCAATCACGTCTCACGTCTGACCCTCAATTATTTCATTTTGCTGAACTATCAGCTCAAACAGATCCGCCGCTTTGTCCGTTCTGCTCCACGAGTTGCTACGAAACCTCAATATATCAGCGGAGAGCGCTTTCCGTCGCAGAACACGAACTCCGTTTGAGACAACTTTATATAGAATGCGTGCGGGACGTTGTGAGGTTGGTAGAGCGGCAATCGGCGGCACTTGCACTCTGGTTTTGAGAAGTTTTACTTTATCGGTTTATATAAAAAATGCTATTTGTTTCCTTGGAATTAGAACATTACATTGTAACTCGCGACGTCTGTTTCCGATGTCAAGATCCAGAGCGGACTTACGAAATAATATTAGCCAGATTTTATCAGAGATTGCTGCGTGCAGACTGTGGGCACTCACTGTTGCACTCGGGACATAGTGCACGATATATCGCCACAGCACCACTGGTGACGATTACAACAGTAAAGTAGATAAAATATATTCTTTACAGTGATTGTAAACAACAATTTCTATCAACATATTGTAGTTGTATGTCACGTGAGCGCACGGCAGCGCACACAGAGACGGGCGCCGCCTCGTTCGACAGCTAATTGAAAACTTATCCCAGAGATTTTGTTCGCTTCGCTGCAAACTACTTTCCACATTAATAACAACCTATTTTCAACGTTATTTGAGCGTGGATATCGGCTTCCGAGGTTTACGTTTTGAAATGTTTTTCTTCAAAAGCCACAATGTAGGTATATCGTCATTTATAATGAGCAGTTTGAACTTTAGTTTACAGTTTGAATATCTGTAATTTGATACTTTGTTTTTGGTAGAGTCTAAGTATATCTACTTGCTCATTCCGGGGTCCACAAATACATTACAAAATCTATACAGTAATGAATATTACAGGAAACTGTCGTGAATAATACAGAAAACTGTCGAGTTTCCTATACGAATGTTGTATAGATAATGCCGAGAGCCGTGCCTGTGAGTGCGTTCCGATGTAATTCCTCTAACTCGCGGCCGTACACGCTGACATTCGTGCTGTTATTCTTAACACATAATACGCCTTACAAATTTCGTTATTTCGCTATCCTCAGTGACGTCATATGAGTACTTCCTTACCGTGTAAAAATAGGTAACCCTGTTACTGACACGAATTTAATAACTTTATGCTGGCAACATGAATATTTTATTCGATGCATTTAATTGAATATTTCAACTGATCAACATCGGCAGCGGCAATGTTTTAAAACGGATTAATGTTATACAACGTGACAAAATTCCTCAGATAATATATTATAAAAATATGCTTCAAACGAGGCCTCGTGCTTCGAAATAAAATAAATATATAATTCTAGGGTTGTACGAGAGAAGCTAGTAAATAAATACATTGTACAATCTCCGCCGGCCTTCACTTCTTCACTTTGATAAACGAGTGCTTCTACGAGAGATCTACCTCTCGTAGGCTCGATCGCTTCAAATGTTCCCGTTTAATCTTTGAGACAGACGTCTGATGTACTACGATAAGGGTTACTGAGGCGATCAGAATCCTTTTAATCGAAAAAAAATTTTTTTTCTCATATTTAAGAATAGGTAATTTAAGTATTTGTGTTTGTTTCAAGAACTATATAATCGATATGATCCTTTTACTAATATTTTCTCTCACATTAATTTGGGGATTTGAATGATTTGGTCGCATCGACAGGTTCTGCTCACAGTAGTAACAAGTAAACATTACGTCAAGCGCGCAACAGCGACTTCCTAATAACTGTGAATAAGGAAATAACTTTTTCTATGAAAATATAAACCGATACATAATATATTATTATGATAAATTATAAACGGTTTCTTTTAATTCAAACATAAGGTATTGTACGTAGGTATCTTATTCAAACATAAGGTACCTACGTACCGTTTGTGTGAGCGTTGTCGAATTTAATCTCCTATTATTTTAAAGTAAATTTTTATTTTCGTCTGAAAATTGTAATTAAATAATTATTAATCGACCGAGTGTTTGCATTAAATAAAAACAAATTTTAATAACTTCGAGCTTGGAAAATTAAAACGATAAAGATAAAAGAACTCGTGAAAATATCAAATGTAGTGTGGCATCTGCTGCTGTATTGGCGGTCGTGCTCACAGAATATTCACAGATTGGATTTCCTGCAACTGACCCGGCGGAAGTGCAGAGCTCTGTGCAGCGCGTGTGAGCGCGGGTGAGCGCGGGTGAGCGCGGGTGAGCGCGGGTGAGCTAGTCGTAAAGTACTTTATTGGAATTTTCCTTGTTTGTATTTCGTCTGTCCACGCTACACTGCCAAGCTCGAACTATGTGCTTATTTTCTCTCTGCGATACAGCGATTAGATAATGTACAATATGATGCAGATGGCACGTGGAATCATTATAGACACATTTTAATTACACTCAGGCAAAAAAAATAAAGGAACAGTAGGATTTTTAACATTTTTGAGTGATTTTTAAGAGCTGTAACTTGGTGAAAAATGGTCGAATCGTCGAATAAGGTTGATAGCCTGAAGCGAACTTTAATCACCATTATTGCCATTTAAGGATCAGCATTATGGACAATAAAAGTGTTCCTTTAATTCTTGACTAAACATTGACGCTTCGGTCAAAAATAACGGCGCAACCGATCAATTTCAAATATTGAGAGGTCCTTAGGGTATGTATTAAACTATTACGTATTATGCATTATATAAACTTCTCAGCCGATTATTACTATTGTAACCGAGTCTTTGTAAGCTAAACCATTGTTGAAAAGAGTGACCATGGAGGTTCTTGCCGGTTCTTCTCCATGAGACCCACTTTTTGGAACCGTGCAACTACACGTTTCATAAGAGCCTGCAAAGGCCTATTTGAAATAAAAAACTTTTGATTGATTGATTGATATTGAACTAAAAAATTACCTAGAAACATGAGTCATATTCTCAATATTTGCAAAGTTGACGTGGATTTTCCAAAACAAAAAAAATGTGGTATTTTTGTACTTTTTCAAATCAACAGTAAGAGTAGAAAAAAAGTTTTTTTAACTTAATTATCAAGGGTGCTTTGAGAAAATTTTCCTCGTGCTATTTCTAAGGGTCATGCTTAGCGCGTTGTTTTGGAAAAAAATAACGGGTAAGAAATTAAAACTAGAGATTTTGCTTCCAAACTCTTTTTAGTTTTTTACGATTTGACCATTTTCACCAAGTTACAGCTCTTCAAAAATCACTTAAAAATGTTAAAAATCCTACTGTTCCTTTAATTTTTTGCTGAGTGTATATTGTTTATATACTGACATATATTAGTAATAATATATGTATACAACTATAAAAGCTCATCACTGTAGGCTCTGTGTTGAATGGTCAGTCAATCAGCCGGCCATTTATAAGATTATTACGTGATATTAACAAATAAATTATATGTAATTCATATCAACATTAACGAGAAAGGCTTATGTTCGCGATGCGACATATCGCAGGGTATCAACTACAGATGAGTGTTCTGAGAGTAACAAGAACATAACACAAGTTCGTGAATAGTTTTGTTAGCGTGAAGTTTGCAACAAATCCAAGTTAGCGTGACTGCCGCCCGCTGCTGGAGCCGCACTCGCTGCACACACCGCTACACATTCATGAGCCCTCGCTGTCGTGCCGTCACCGACACGTATTTGCTTACAGTTTAGTTTCATTATAAACGACCGAATGATTTACTTAGAATCATATTAAGGATGCTGTCGTATTAACTGAAGGTGAAACGCGATTAAGAAATTATAATGTAAAGAAATAATTAAATGTACTTTGATCTAGCTGTAGATGACATACTATAACTCTCAAAATTAATAAAGTTTCCCTTTATTCATTGAAAACGATACATTTCGGGGTCGAATATAAGACCTATAAATAAGACAACAGTCATTTCGGAAACTGGGTAAATAAAAAGCCTCTATAAATAAAAAAAAACCTAGCTCCCTTGAGATCCCATTTCAACAGGTTTCACTATATTTATTAATTAATAAATACCTTTATGTTTCGTTATGTAGTGTGTTTATTTAATTACATACATTATGAAATAAATGATATGTCAGTTTGTAGCACGCCCGCCCGCCCTGCCGCCCCGTCGCCCGCCCTCGCCTCTGAACTAACTGTTGCTCTTTTTATTTAGCTTCACTCTCAGCTCAGCCGCTGTTCAGTTTAGTCCAAGTTACTTTATACAACTATTTTCGTGGAATCGTAAAAGATTGTTTATAAAAATATGTTAATAAAAACGTAGAAACTGGCAATTTTACTTTAAAAAAGTGAATACCCGAGTCCCCCAGAAGGGCATGGGACAGATTTACTTACAGGTAACTTACAAGTAAGTAAGTGATCAGCCTTCTATGCCCTATCCGATCGAAACAATTTTTTTTAAATCTTGTATCTCCAGGATTTGAATTCAGCACCTCCGGTACTAAACGCATCGCGCTCATTACTAAGCCACATAGATGGTCAACTTTATTACTGTATAATTGAAATCAAATCAATATGTAATTATATTATCTGTAGACATGGTACGTTCTGCGATGTCAAATATTTATCTTTTGACTTCAATTAATACATAAAACGATAGTACCTGGGCTGTGTATGTGTGAAGTGAAGAATGTATGATGTGTAGCATACGTACCTATGGTGCGGTATTTGTGGAGAGGACGTGCTCTTTGATGAAAGTTATCAATTCTCTTTGACGGTGAAGACGGCTAACGGATGCGACTCGGTGGCGAGTGGCGGCGGGCGGCGGGCAGCGGGGGCGGGCGGCGGGCGGGGGGCAGCGGGCAGCGGGGGGCATTCGGCCGCGGTCGCGCGATGTTGGGCGATATGTCGCCGATCGGCCGCTAGTTGGCTTGTTGTTGCATCGAAGCTGTTCGGTGTGCAAGTGTGTGCCGAGCGCACTGACAGCACACAGGCGCTCTGTCCGCTCACAACAACTCTTGATATATTTGTGGAAGCTATTATCGGCGGACTGCAACAATTGCGAACAATATCGACAATATTTTCCTTGTTCGATTTATCTATTGGAGTTAAGCGGTTATACAGTAAGGTGGCCCAAAAAAGCGATTTATAAAGATTTTTTCCTGAGAAGACTTTTAAATTTATTTTAACACTTTTTTGTAAAAATAATAATTTTGATAGCTGCTATAGCTGATCTCCAGGAGCTCCTCTAAAAATGCGTGACCGGTGACCACTGACCACGATATCTGTGGCCTGCATAATCTAAAATGAAAAAAAAACAAACGGATTTCGTTAAAGTAATGTTATAATTAATCGAAGGAATAAGCAAAATATTTTTTTTTGACAAAATGGCGGTTTTTCAAAACAATAAATTGAATTTTCACAAAAAAATTGGTCATAAATTGTGTATAAAAAAATTAAATAATTACAGGTGAGAAAATCCCTTCGATTAATTACTAAAAATAAACGCGCGTTTAAACGCATTTTTTTCAAAACTATGTTTTTAAAATCAATTAACAATATAACAGTATCATGTTACAACAATGAATTAGTACTTAGAAGGTAATTACATTTACTAAAACAACGAAGTGGATAATATTGGCGGGTTGTGAACAAAGTTCCAGTGTACGGGTACACTGTAGGAGTACATGTATGTACACAGAATATAAACTCCGATATAGTGTGGAGTGTGCTATCGGTAGTACGTCACGTGCTGCATTAGATGTTTTAAATTCAGTGAGGTGCGTCCGCGAATAGAAAAAATATCCCGATCAACAAATATATTTATTTTTGATATTAAAAGTCGAGTTTTAAGTGTAATTGTCATGTTAGACCCGGAAGAAATAAAGCGATAATCGATTAAAACACGAGAAAACGGTCGACAAAATTTTGTCGCGGTTGTCATGCTAGGCCGGCTGATGGCGGGGTCGCTCTGACCGCGCGCGAGACCCGATCAGAACTAATTTAGTAATATAGCGATTTTTAAATAAATGATTCTGAATACCAACTACAGATACTAAAGTGTGACTTTTAATATCTTATGACTAATTCACTGAAATTTTATTATTATTATTCTTTTACATAATCATCAGATCCATAAATTGTTAGTAAGAGATTAATGATTAATGTTAGTAACTAAATCTATTCTAAAATCTATGAAAAAACCAAGAGACACACTCGCCAATTTGCACCGACAAGTGTACTCACAGAGTGCCTGATAGAAGTCCCATAATTTTGGGCCACCGCCGTTGCTGTTTTTTTGCGCCGATGCTGTTTTTTGCGCATTTTAGTATAATATCTAGAACTACTTAGGCCGGGCGCAGGTTGTACTGCAGAACTGCAGACCGAGCGGTGCAACGAAACCTCATAACTGTGTCGGTCATCTGTTTGCGGTGCGCGGGTTGATCGATAGACGAGCGTGTGACAGCGACCGCACCGCGCGACCTATCATTAACGACTGATAACGATCAGTAAACACTTCAGATTGCTCCCTGTTATCACAGCCGTGCGTTGACACGCTGTTGCTCATACAAATTATGATACAGTCGCTTCTTACACGGCGGCCTACGGGACGTGATAAGGTTACAAACAGAAGCAATCTAACGTCTAACAATAAATGTATGTACCGAAAACCAACTACTATTCTATTTCAATAATGTACATTATGCCTGGACTCATGTCTGAAAATAAATGATTATTATCCTACATATTGTAGATTGTAGTTATGTGTTCATTACGACAGCCAAGACGGGAACAACGGATCCATGATGGATGCATTAATTATACAATAATAAACTTGGCGTTGTATGTATTCAACGTAAATGCAAGTTAAATCATAATATTAATTTTAAACGCTTTAAAAGCGTCACGGGCAGACTGAAAGTTCTCAGATATATGTATGAATTGGAAGTTCCCAAAGTTGCTACAGCAACGCCATTTATTTGCATGGAATCAGTACTAGCTGTAATTCGTCAGTACTGGTTACTATTACTTTAGATTTTTAATTACTAGATCCCAGATGTTGGAGAGCCTCCGACCACCTGCCCTATTGACGTTCCGGTGTTGGTATTTCAATAGTCTCGCGCTCTTGCATTTCTATAGACTTTACATACATATGTAATTGGCTAAATACCACGGGAAGTGGGTTCGTATTCTAATATAATAACTGATATAATTATATCAATGTATAAAAGCAAAATGTGTTCAATTTAATTATCTATACATATAATAAAAGAGTAGGATCGAAATTACGCTTCACTAAATATTTTTACCAGAAATTAAGGGGGGTGATAAAAGAAGGGTAGCAGAATGCATAAATGCAATTTTTAAGATTCTTGTCTGTCTGTCTGTCTGTCCGTCTGTCTGTCTGTCTGTCTGTTTGTTCACGCTAATCTCCGAAGATACTGAACCGATTATCATGCAATTTACACAAATATATTAAGGAAAGCCCGGGGCAACATATAGGCTTTGTTTTATCGAAATCGGTTATCGGAAAGAAAAGTTATCATCATTTAAATATTATTTTAAAGGCACCATATCACCAAATTTCAATGCAAACTGACTCGCGTTGAACTTTTTCGAATTGTCAGATGTCAATCACAGTCTGATATGTAAATGAAATAGTTTGATTATTTCGCCATTTCCAATATGTATTCGTAGAATAGTGGATATGCAGTCCCATAGCGTAGCTTCTGCTGCGAGTTCGAATCTGAAGTTGAAATGAAAGAAATATTTTTTTTTATTTTTTTTTTGAAAGAACTATATTATAACAAAAAATAGAAACTGTATTATTGAAATATTATATGAAAAAGTATTTCTTATGAGATCATTTATTCACCTTTTCATCATCATCCTTTCTCTTAAACAGAATTACGATTATTCGACATTGCTTTTTTGCTTCCGTATCTTAGAGGTTTCCGCATTTAGCACCGGAAACCCGGGCAGGAATCGCGGGAATTTAAAAAAAATGTCCGAAAGTGAAAATGACCAATTAAATGAACGCACGCATCTATTTAAGACAGAAAATGCTTGAATCCAATCTTCGATTGAACTCTGATTAGTAGAAAAAAGACACATATCTGGATTTTGGTCACGTAAAATTTAATTAATATGAATCTCCCTAAAGTTTCTTTAAAGTCAGGTTAATTATTTCAACTATTGAATTTCAAATCATCCTTCCAACCCCAATCTCAACCACCATTAAATATGTCGATAACATAGTGCAAAAGCAACCGTCAATGACTAATTTGATAGCTCTTTCCCAAAAGAAATCACCAAGTACAGAGGATGGAGAAAGCTTGCTCAAAAGCTCAGCTTAAAGTGAACCCCACGCGAACGAAGTCGCGGGCATCAGCTAGTAATTAATAAAACAAAATTAGAAATGTTTTATTTAATTTTGTAGATATTATAGCAAGAATGAACTGTAGCAACTATGCTATATATTTTCTTAAACTATTAAAATAGATAAATCGCACTTGTGTCTTACAATATATTCTACGAGCGCAGCGCAGTACCGATGTACTCGATGCAGAGCGAGGAGAGCCGCGGGGCGCGAGGCTGGCGGTGGTCGCTCTGGTGTCGATGTCGGGTTCAAGTGTTCACTTATAGAGAAGCGTATCGACTGCTAACTTGTCCTCGGTGCAATCCCCGATAGCGCCTCCAGTTTGGCAGTAGTTTAACTTTACGTTTGAAAAGTACTGACTCTTGTACGTAAATTTACAACCTAAGAAGTAGAATATTGCGCCTACGAGGCATTTTTCGTATATGGTAGCGATAGTTTAGCATTGAAAAAAATTTTTTTTGCACCTCAATTATATTGATAGTTACAGTATATTTATATTTTAGTTGCGATATTATATAAGCCAGTTAATTGGCGCTTAAAGATAATAATATATGTAGTATGAGAATTTTAAAATATAAATGTTGAGTGATTTTATTAAAAAAATATAAGTGATATTGAAAAAATATTTCTGTAAAAGTGAAATCTGAATATAAACATTATGTCTTTAATGCTAACAGTCGCCACGTGATCAGAATACATTCCATCAACAACGAAACTCCGCCACTCTGAATTCCAAACGACGATCGTAATCGTACGCACCTCACTCAAATGTTTCTGTCAGAAACATCTTTCATCTTTATATTATATAAAATTATATTATTTAAGATTAATATAAATATTGTATTTACTACGAGGTATTATTTTTCAAAGAAACGAATTCAGGGATCAACAGATACGTACTTCATAACACCACTATAAAGTTTTTTTATTATTTAGTGTATTTATATACACACTGTAATTAGAGTAAAAAATAATATGGCTAAGCTGTAAGCGGTAAAATATTTAGATTATTAACGTTATTAGTGTTAGTTCTACTCGCCTGAAACAGAGTATAACCTAGTCAGGCGCCTGTTATTTTTGGATAAATTTATTTATTTTTATTTATTTATTGATTTATTTATATTTATTCACGAAATCACCATATACAATAACAATACATAATAACATTCAAACTATACTAAATACATAATAACCACTCAGTATTTGTTGGGGCAAAACCCCAACACTGATTTTCAGTGGCTCCAGTGAGGGTGATGCGCTGGCAGAAGTGACTACACAATCAAAATTAAAAATGGAAAAAAAAGCAAACAAATGTATCAGCTAACTTAACTACAAAGAAACACAAAAACAATCCTTTGGAATCCCATTACAATATTAAACTAATATATGTATATACTTAATTATAAAATAATGATAAAAAGTTACAATTACAAATATATTTTCAATACATATAATATAATTTATTTTTTTATAATTGTAACTTAAATAAGTTGAAATAACAAGGTACCAAATAATAACATTTCTAATATTTAAAACTAATATAATACTTTAATCATTATTTATTTTAGGATTTCAATATTTGGTAGGTATAAATATACTTATTTATAAAAGCTACATAAAAGATATTTTACTTTTAACAAATAAATAGGAAAGATGTGATTAAAATGAGATTTAAAGTTATTTATTTTCATTGAGTTCAAGCTGTGGTATGATTATTATTAAAGACTAGTTTCAAATCTGTTTCAGAAACAATTTTGTGTTTTGTGGATGAAGAGGTCTGTCTTGCGTATATACAACCTTCTTGTGTCCATACGTGACGCCAACCTTTGCGTTTTGCTTCTTCTCTAGTTATATAAAAGAGATGCCTATTAATAAGCGTGAGACGCTCGTTAACATAAAAGAACTTAGGGACTTGGTCGATGTTCAATCCCGCTGTATCAGCTCCACGGAAGCAGCCTCGCGCTGATCGCAATAACTTGTCGCGAGTCGCCGTCCGGGCTAAGCGTAGAATGATGGGTCGGGGTCGCGGCTGTCGACCTGGTGAGCCTTTCCGTACTGCGAAAACAATTTCACGCTCGTCCACGGTTACACCAAGCTTTTCTCCCACCAGCGTAGCTATATTAATTAGGTTTTCACCTCTCACCTCTGTTATTCCCAGAACTTCAATATCATTACGTAGACTCATTTGGTCCCTCTCATTGAGCTCGTTTTCAAGATCGGTAAATTTCACAATATCTTCACTGTTCATATTAGAGAATTTGTTTTCAAGGTTAGATATGCGCTGTTCAGTATTCATTTCTAAGATAGATATTCGTTCTTCGATGTCCTCAAATCGCTTATTAAATACACCTATAGTTTCGGTGAAGCGAGCTATCTCTTGCCTAAAAAGCGCCATCTCCCGAGACACAGTGGCCAACTCCGTACGAATATACTTAACATTTTGTGATAGTGAGCTATTGTCTTTTTCACTATCTGAAACCGGTGAAATCTCAGAGGCTTGCGAGAATGATTTTTCACTAGAGGATATGGAATTCGGAGATATGTTTTGCGGACTTTTTGCACTGCAATTTTTGCATAACCACCGCGCCGATACTTTAGAGTTACAAATTGTTTTGACAGCACATTGTCGGTGACACGACGACTTGCAATTAATGCACTTAATAGTATCGATTGATACAAATTTTCCGCAGACTTTACAATTAGTTGTAGGCATATTTGATTTATTGTATGGTGATAATATATTACGTTTGACGAATTAACTTTTTTAGTTTGAGTTTTTTATTTAGTAACTATCCACGGTAAATATTTCCTGTTCACTATGTTCTTGTTGATAATTCGTATGGATAACACTTGTGTATGATCTTTAGGTATTCTTCCACAATTCACACTACTTTTTACGTCAATAACTTGAAATTTAGAATTTTTATGCATTAAAGTTTACGGAATCGAACTGTTACAACTGCCAGCAGCGCCACTCTTTTTTCATTTCATGAGATTAGAAAGTCTTGCGATAAATTTCCACAATAATTAGTTCATCACCTTCTTGACTCGAGTCTCGCGACGACGGACGTGACGACCGCATCCCCAGCTGCCACTTGTAGTGGAAAACAATACACTTATTCCTCAATATGACGGAATAGAGGAGATTGTATACCTACTTGCATTTAGAGAGTATTACGGATTTGCGTAATGCAATTCGCAGATATTCATCAATTCAGATTTGGCGCTGTCGATACAGTCGGACATACCCTAATGAGTCTATCTGTCTGAGTGAATAGTTTGTATAACCGAATGACAATAACACAATCCCGCAGTCACTTTACTAACGGAGCGGCTCCCCGCGCCCTGCGTCTGATGAGCGACAGACTGGAGGCCCGAGTGCGAACAACTTGCGAGAATGTATCTTCAATATGTCATTCGTATGAGAAATCACTAGACTATATACAAATGACAGATTGACGATACGAATAGTTATTTGATTCGTTTATATTACTAGAGCTATTTTAAACTCATTATTTTACATTATACTGATGTGAGCAGCGATTCAGTGTGGGAATTATCGTAATCCAATACGTAGATGTGGTTATTATCGCCGGCCATTATGAATGCTCTGTTATCGCAGCGCTATACCGGCCGGCCGACACCTCACGACCCTCTGTAATATATTACACCCGAAATGCCAATAACTACGATCCGATATACTTTTTGTTTTCCTTGTACAACCTTTATTGTAACTTCTTTTGAGTTCACTTATTTTTATTTCTTATCGATAGACTTGAGTCGATTGAACTAATGAATATCAAAGTTTTATTTTATTGACGTCATCATTTTATCATCATTTCCGGATATATTTTGTTATTTTTGGAAGGCGAAATTATAATCTACGGAACGGGACGCCAAAGTAAAAAGATTCATCAACACGTATCACATCCATCATTATTATTTATTACTCCTGTACTCGTCGGAGCAAATTGTCTTGTGAAATATAGCGCAATAGATATTCATATAAAGGTTGACTTTGTGATATATATATGTACCTACATTTTATTTTATAACATTGATAAAAATACTTATTGGTTATGAAAAAAGGGTTATGTGCTCTTCGACCATAGTTCGTTAATATTTAAAAATTGTAATTATGATTAATATCTATAATAATAAATGTAACATTTACTTTCGATTGTCTTATGTATCGCAAAATGTATTGCTTTTGTGAGGAGGCCCTTGATTGTTTGTAATGGCTTCCTTTTAAGATAATTTATGAGTTTCAATAAGTTTCCATTTCTGTAGAGTGTTCCTTTTCCTTTTATTGTTTAGAGCGGAAATTGTTACTTAAGTAATTGTAATTTAAAGTACCCGGGGGAATCATATGACATTAAAATTGAAAAATAAAAACATTTACGAAAATCACTGCCTCTCGTATATTGGAATCAGTGGTGAAATCGAAGAAAAGTTGCACTGTCCAGTTGGATGGATGCAAGTGGAGCGTAACGTCTCGTAGGCGAGCGCTACGAGTATTGCGAGTGCTACGGACGCCGAGAGTGCTACGGCCGTGCACATTGAGAACCTGATATTATAAAAGCCTGGCGAGTCCCGCAGCGCGTATTGAATCAGACAATGTGTTTCAATTTATTTTGTCCAGCTTTATAGCTTTCTTTGTGCTGACAATTCAAGACAACATACACTTTGTCCAATAAAAGTCTCTATTAGGAAACCGACGTCTTTTCAAAACGATGTTCTTTAGAGCTGTAACGACAATGGAACACTTGCAGTTTTCGATTTTTATTTAGTGAAAAATATATATCAAATGTATATTTGTTGAAACGCAAATGCAAAAATGGCTGCTAAACTAGCTATTTAAATAAATTGTATCCCATTTGATTTCGTTGTTCTTAATCTCGCAATTATATAAATTAGTGGCTGAAGTTAGGTTCTTGAAAAGGAGCTCGCTGACCGAATAAGAGTCGGATAACCTCTGACGTTTTAAAGAGTTCTGTGAATTTTAGTCGTGGTAGGTACATTACCGACACAGGTACAGTCACAGGTGCCCTTTGTGAGTCTCACAATAGAGAACCCTCAATTATTTAACGACTCACGAAATGTCGAGTGTGCCGTCACTGAGCGATGACTCTGTACTCCCGAAACAGTAGCCAGTACTGTGTAGAGCAAGTGCAATCAAGCAATGATTCTTAGTAATGTATTGATAGTTAGAAGACGTTTTGTTATGGACCATGGTTCTTATTTGTAATACTGTCTTTTCTTATCTTAATTAAATTATTGTCTTTATCATCTAATTTACGAGAAGGAGCTTCTCTCGAAATGCGATATTTTTTGTTTTATATTTGCTTCTTATCTTTTTGAGTTTTTGAAAACTGACACAATAAACAATGATACATAAAAAAACTGTTCATTTATTGTTACGTTAATATTTTGAAACCACTGGTATTCATATTATATGTATTTACACTCGCGACGTTTTATATAAGAGGTGTGTGCGCTCGCGGTGTTGGTGCCGCGGGCTCGCGCACAGCACTCAGTATTGATATTTGTAATGTTGATATCACTAATGAGATAACAGATGCCTTACTCAGGTTCATTTCGGCTGAGAGACGGTATTTGGATATCGGTTGTGTTGATTAATTGGAACTATAGTTCTCTATACTATTATAAATCTGAGTTTTGAATGACGTATCACGAAAAGTCGTTTGAATTTGAGGGCAAAAAGCAATAATATGTGTTTGTTGGTATAAAACGTGGAGAGCTGAAGGATCTATGCATATACTTCTACTCGATTGGGTGGAAAGAAACGATTAGTTTAATTTCCCGCGGTGGCTGAGTGTCGCGGCCGAATGTGAGGTATTTACTTGAAGACTCGTGTCCGCGGGATACGCTTTCTGCTATGGCCACACTCACGGTGAATCACGGCAAAAACTTCCGATGTTCCACATTCACAGAAGTTCGCTCCTGGTTCACAGTATAGTTCGCGCTCTGGACGAGTACGGACAGTGAAACCGCTACTGTTGCTGCGAGGCTACTTTGCGCTTTGGCTTTATAATTACGACTCTATAAAAAAAAAACAATTAAAAATGATATTTCTAATTCGTTACTCCAGTTCAAACTCATTTTGCACTGAGTTTACACGTTTACATGCTCATCGGATCCACACTCATGGCGCTGCACACTCCGCGTGAGTGTGGAGAGGCCTTTAGCGCCGGTCGCGGGACGGCCCGGGTGTTACGCGACGAGATGTTGTCGTTTACTTTTTGCGGCAGTCTTTTGTCACACAGACAATAGGCAGCCGTGTGATACCGCTGTAGTTTGAGAGGCTAAGGAACTGACTGACGCAACGAGAGCGACAAAATACCTAGAGGCAGAGTATACCTAGAGAGAGATTATAATATCAAAGTTTTGAAATGATGTATACCTATTTAATTTAAAAATGATAATATAATAGTTTAAAACTTTTCTTTATCTCAGCGGTACACTGCTTTATGAAACAGTAATAATAACGTCCCAATGAAGCTAACAGTTGTACATGATTATTATTCCTGTATGATACTAGGACTTGCCCGCGACTATGCTCGAGGTGTAAGAAATAACCTAATCTAATTTGCTAATTATATAATTAATTGGCAAATAATGACTTAGATTGGTCAACTTGATATTTTGGGTAGGGATATATATTTGTAAAAAATCAAGTCAGTTACTCGTACATGCTTCAAATTAAAAAAGAAACATACATAATATACACATCACATAATTACTTATTTTGTAGCAGCACTTTGCTAGCTCACGTGGCACTGGAACTGGGGGGCGCTGGGGGCACTGGGGAGGGGGCAGACCGCATGTGACAGCGCGCGGATTAGCTTCGAGATACACGTGAATGCAATGTTTATATTGTAATAGCTCTCGATTAAACTCATTCAATTTTTACATAGGCAACTATAGTTCTTTTCATTATTTTTATTTAAAAATAAACCATTGTCGACCATTGAGTATAAATAATAAGTATTTATGATATTTTTACTTGGCATTCCAATCGAATTAACGTCGGGATAAATAATTTAAACAGTATAAATAAAAAATCGCGTTTTAATCGGGTATATAGCATTTTAATTAAATGTGTGATACTTGCGATAAAAGACAACATTACTGTACGATGGTATAATAGCTATCAACTAGCGATATGAGATCATAAAAATATATTCAGATGAAATATAACTTATCATTTTGTTTCTAAACATTTGCGTTTTCTTTTTGAATTGGACGTTGAACAAAGCTGTACAATTCTCATTACAAAATGTTGTTCTCCAGAGCGCCAAGTAATTTGTATCGGGTCAAACAAAACGAATAAGTATTTTGTTAGGAACGGCTTCGAATAAATCGCTTCACATTTACTTGTTGTGTTCGTTATAATTTGGGAAAACATAATTGAGGTACGAGAATAAAAAAATATTATCCGAGCAGTTACCCCGGTAGTAATAATAGTAAATAGTGAAAGCCGTAACAACTATACATATACTTCATAACCTATGGCGAGTGTTGTAGCTCTAAAAGAATCAAATTAGGCTTTTCTCATCATATCCACTTAATGTTTATATTTTTGGTGCGTTCGGTAGATCACTTGCCGTGCGCATCGCTGGGTCGTGTGTTCAAATCCCACCGGGACGACATGTTTAGAATTTCGGTCACTGAACGGGTGGGAGGAATATCGAAATTCTGACCAGGTAACGAACCACCGTTTATACATAGAAAAACCGTGAAGTGCATATTGTGCGTTTCGGTTTCAGTCTATGGATTTCCGAATTGTCTTCAGTGGAGTGACAAGGAAGTGTTCAATAATCTGTAAATTTATCCGGCTGACAAACTGCGGCAGTTCACTCTACGGTGCGCAAAGCTTCTTACGTTTTTTTGAAAATGTATAATATTTGTTTTTTATTTTCTTATTTGGTTCATCAACGTTCATTACATCTTAAATAAATATTAGATTTATACTTATTTAAATAACAACAATGCAACAAACAATTATAGGTTATACATGTGCCATATTTAAAGTTATAAATACGATTATTCTTTGTTAATATTCATTCGAATTTAATTATCCTGAATTTTGTTAAGCAATGAAGCATATCTATAGGTTGTGGCATCAATAAATACAATCGAATTGAAGAGCTGATTATACAACGCTTAATCATTTAATCTGCATATTGAGTAAATATGATGTAATAAAATCGTTCCGAAATGAATGAAAGTCGTCGAGCCGTGAACCGCTTGTGGAATAATGTAGAGCAGATAATTTGACGGAGTCGATCGGATCGGAGCCGATCAGAGCAGGATTGCAATTATTTATTTATTTTTTTAATATTACATTATAATGTATCACAAACAGGATATAAAACAAACAGCTAATTAATGGTTTTCACATATAGAAACAGATTATTTTTTTTACATTAATTCGCAACACGCAAGCACAGTAAGACACAAGCTATGAATTAAACATTAATAAAAACAGAGGGAAGAGATAGTGTATAATCCAAGTGAAATAAATTTAATTTGACATAAAGAACTCCTGGGTAAGCAACTGCCATACGCACAGACATATTAAAAATATCAAACGATGAGTCTTGTGCTCTAGAGTTGAAGTTGTTAGTCGCTCGCCATATAAAGGAGTTTTGTTTGTAAAATGTGGAGACTATGGGTAGATATAGATTAAATTATAACATGGTGTAATGGTTGCAGCTCCTTACAAACATTTTGTAAAACGAAAAACTTGGCGATTATAAAGAGTGGCGGCGAGTTTATTGCCAGTTCTTCTCGTCCGTTCTACGCCCTTGATTTGAGAACTGGTAGTAAATGTAAAATTAGAAGCATTTAATATGTATTTTTTTATAGGCGTTCATAAGTGTACATTGTGTTACCTAAATGAATAAATGATTTTGAATTTGAAAATTTGAATTTATGTATTTACTTCTTTATATGCCTCTTCAGGCAAACTTTACGCAGACAACTCTCGTAAAAGGGAGAGAAACTATGAGATTTGAGACACGTTGTCCCTTGACGTCGCGGTCGGTGTGGGGAGGGAGAGGGCTACCGGATGCGCCGGCGCGAGCGAGAAAATAACGATACATGAGTAATTAGATATACCTAAATAGGCACTAAAGATGTTCAGAAATTCGGAAATCCGAGATATGCGCAGGGCGCATGTCTCAACAGGTTTTCATCACATTATAGAACTAACTTCTAACCTCATTATTGTTATATATACGTGAGTATTATTAAATCAAAAAATAAACTTATTATGTATATGTAATAATGCATTTTAAAACGGTCTATAGTATAATATTTTGTTCAAACAAAGGTAACACTCGGCCGGGCTCAATTGAATATCTTATTTCAACCCTTGACCGTCCCTTCCTCCCTCTACCTCTGCCCCTCGCGCACCTCGTCTCGGCTTAAACTAAGAAAATTTTGTCTTCACAATCATAGTAATATACAAATTCTTGAATATTATCATTGCTGTACAATGAATTGTGATTAGGTGACATCCTCGTGCTAGTACCTCAAATCTTTATGTGAAAAACTCCGTTAAATGTCATTAAATTAAGGACCCTTTTAAAGTTGTATAGCAGGAGTCTATAAGGCAGTTAATATAATGTTAATACGATAGAGCTGCGTCTGAGTGGGCCCGCCTCCCCGCCACCCGCCTCGCCCCGCACCTCCCCCGTCGCCCCGTCCGCTTCGCTCCGAACTACGACGCCTTTAGTTTTTATTGTCCACTCGCCTCGAATACCGAATATTTTCTCTATTCCTAGACTATATTTATTAAGTTATTCCCGTGACGCTCGTAACAATAACATGGAGCTGTGATATTTTGAAAGCTGTTGTTAATTTTGTTCGAGAATTTTTTGAGACGGATATTTCATACAGTCTGTTTGCCTATGATGTATCGATTATTACCTGTGTATAATAATCCTTGACGGTTGAGACTGGAGCTTGATAAAAGTGCAAATTGATCGAAGCAGGCGAGTGGAGTCGCTAAGTGGCGTACTACGCAGCGTGCCGTATCGTCACAATGTACCTGTAGATTTTCCCTTTTATTCGCTCAAGAAAAATGAGCTCCTCATAAAAATGTTAGTTTATTGGCGCGTGTCGCTGCTCGCTGCAATCACGGAGAAATCACGCGAAATTCTCTTTACGAGTCGCTCCTTATTCATGTCCCTAATATAAACTTTATTTTATTTGTTGCTTTAGGACTTAACATATATGAGGAGCTTAGCCTGACTTCAAATGTTCTCAATTCCACCTCGAAGAGTTCTGTATTGCTTCCCTCGTGTTTGTTGGTTATATAATGTTATAAAATGTTTTATTTCTATATGTATCGACTTATTATCTTAATTTTATTCTTTTAAGTGTTTAAAATTGCGGTACAAATATGTTAAACATTGTTATACAAACATAACAACCATAACGTGTATAATAAAAAGTTGTCTACGATTTAGTTTTCTAAACTATAAAATTTTCAATTAATTTTTTTATCTTGGCTAAGTAAAATATCATTCATTTCAAAATTGTTATAAAATACGTCGAATCAAATTAACTGTATCTGTCACACCACGTCACAGCCGGAACACCAGAGCGGGTGTGGCGGTGCGGGTGGTTGCCAAATACCAATACCAATAAGCCGCCCATTTGGCCGAGTTGCTGTTGTTTATGATCAAACAAACGCCCCGGCTTCTCACGGGAGCAATGTATATGTTCTATACACAAACAATATAGTAGCATAATATGTTACTCGCTGATAATGTAGCTTTCTATGGGTGAAATAATTTTTAAAATAGTTCGAGTAGTTTTTGAGTTAAATCGTAAAAAACAAACAAACAAACCCTTGATGTTGTCGCTCTGAAGTTTCGACGCTTTTCCGCAGCAGCAACAGATGTCACTATTACCAACGTCACCGACATTCACCAGTGGGGGTGTCCACTTTACCGACAACGGGCAGCCGATGATGATATAAAAGCAGAGTTACCGCCACGAAGAGGCATTCCACGTGCACCAACTAAAGTAGTAGAAACTCTGCCCAATTGTGGATAATAATTACAGTATCAATTTAATAGTGATCTAAAGTGAATTATAGTTAAAGTTATACTTTTGTATCGTAGTATCTGAGTGGATATAAAGTGTGGTCATGTTACATTAAAGGTGTATGCATTAATGGTGTTTATTTTCCTCATATTCCTCTTTATAAAATTAGATTAGTAGATGTATCATCTGCTTCGTGAATTAGATTACTCTATGTAAAGCAAATCATACACAACTATAGGTAGATGATAATGAGCAAATCGTCTCATTTCCAAGCCCTTATTGTGGTGGAGAACTCGTTATAGTCGCGTAGTATTTTATAAATCTGCTTCTATCCCTCGGACCACCTTAATGGCTCAATGCGTATTGCACTTAGCTCTGGAGTTCGATTCTCATCATTCGAAATATTACCGTCGCGGTCGCGTCGTATAAGGTCTAACAATACAGAAATTAGCTTTTATTTCAACTGTGAAGTAATATAATTCTTGATTGAAACCGTGGAAATCCAAGTAGATGTATTTTCTTCACTTTGTCCGATCATTTAATGGTAGCTATTAGTGATGTTACGTATCATTAAAAATGTATATCCGTGGATACGGATCTTAACTTTCTTACTCAATCGGTGTCGATTCGCGTGACCTTGGAAACATTTATTGAATTAGTTTGAAACATAAAGGTGCCGAATATTTGATATTAAGAATTTAAAAAATAAAAGTCTTAATGGAATTTAATAGCTTTTCATTGCTTCATATTCACATATATATATTCACCTATATGTTGGCGCGGCATGGCGGCTTGCGCCCGGCCGGCGCGGCCCTCGAGACTCGCGACCACACAGTCCGCTTTCCTGATGTTTTCTAACGAATTTTTTCTCTGAAGTCCCATTTGTCTTGCTTAGATTATTATTTTTTGTTTCTTATTTTGTTTGAATTGTAGAAGCTTCGTTCGGTGATGACGCAAAAAATATTTTTATGTATATTTCACAATAAAACATTACAGCTCAGATAATATTTCACAGCAAAGCCGCAGCTGGAGTTCTACATTAAATCGAAATTATCTATCGATAGATTCAGTGTTCAGGAACGATTGAGTGCCTGAATTAGAGCATTTGATAAATTACTTAATAAGACTTCTCGTCTCGTGTTAAATTGTTGTTAAAGTTTTGATACGATTTTATCATATCGGGGTCACCAGTTGTAGGGGTTTAGTGCAGAGCTTGGACTCAAATGAAAGTCAATTTGATGATGCTCGGCGCCAGAATGCATGCGTCATGCGAAGATGCTGTGGACCGGAGGTTCCACAATATAAAAACAAAGTCGTGTTAGTTACACCATTTATAACTCAAGAAATGCTCCACCGTTTCAATTATATCTTTGTTTTTGGATTCGTCTATACCCTGAATAACTATTAAAATATCGGAAAATTCAGGAAAAAAATAGGCAGAAAATTTAAGGTTTTAAAATAAATTAGGTTCGCTTATAGGTTTTATTTTATGTAATTAATAATTGTAGCATATTCAAATTTAGATTTTTATTTTTATTTTGGAAGCCTACATATTGGCAAGACAACGTCTGTCGGGTCCGCTAATTTTTAATAAAGAATATTCTTTAATGTAACGCCACTCGACCAAACCGAGAACTGACAGCGAATATCTGTAGCGCGTCGGAACCGGAAGGTCGTCGACTTGAACGCTGACTTGTTTTTCTGCGCGGGACTTCACCGGTTTCTGTCGAACAGCAAAAGTTTCCACTTCAACAATAGGCAGTCATATCGTTTTATTTCCTGCTTGTTTTAAATATTTTTAAACCGTAAGATATTTGTGCATTTTTAAGAAAAATACATTGAATTTTCAGTTCAATTCAATGAAATTATTTAATTTCAACGTAAAAGACGTATAGGAATCGAAATTAGAAAAGGTTAAAAACATTCAAAACGATGACAATTTTAGTAAATAGTCTAGTTTAGACTATAAGTGGTATACCGTTACTACAAGTTGTTAACATCAGTAAGTAATATGAAACATAAATCAATGACTGAACCCAAATATGATAGTTGCGACGGCGCATATCGCCTTTTAATTATGTTATATCGCAATCAATTGTTTATGATTTCTATTGTCTATGTTTGTGTGCATAAGTGTCAAAAATGTATAATTATTAGCTTCCTTTTTCGGCGCCTTGCTTTGATGCAAGGGGCGTGCCGTGTGTCGCATACAAAACTAATCAGAAGTAAAAAGTGTTCTTGGGCTTTGTCTATAATAAAACATTGTAAAAGTTTGGTAGTCTACCAAACAATAGTATATTTTGTATATTCAGATAATAGAGAGTATAGGAGTGACATGGCAAATGGTAGAAGAATAATATAGCGTATTCTCCAGAGAGGGGTTTTTACATTTACAGGTATTGGGGTAATTACAGCAGTAATCTCACTTTGTTGGTGACACCTAATTACGAGGTCGACTCGTTCCGACAGACCCGTAAATAATGGTCGCTCATTTTTCTTCGGCTTATGAACTGAAACGATCCAATTTTGTAAAGTGTAATGTATATATCTTTTGTCTTTATATAATAGGGTTTTTTTTTATATAAAACAATACGTTTTAGGAAAATTGATCCTGCGGACTTATTATAACAATTAATTGGCATATCTATTTATAGATTACGTATAATATTTACGTATCAGCTATATTAACTATATTATAATAATGTGTGATGGTTTGTCCTTGTCTTCAAAATAATTTTATATATAATATGTTTTAGAGAATGTGAGAAGAAATGAGCATAGTTTATAAATTGTTTTGGTTCTCACCTGCCGCTGAATGTTGAGGCGCGGATATTAATAGTCTTCCCCTACTGCCCCCCCCCCCCACCACACCGCACCGCTAGCTGTAACTCTCATAAATCATCCTCTCACGCGAATCGCTGCATTGTTTTAAGACCTGTTTCTTTGTGACTCCCTCTCAGGTATTTAATGCGGGTGTTTACTTCGAAAGGAATGAATGTATTATGCGGTGGGTATTTTGTTTAAGAAGCAGAATTTCTGTCTGAGTTTACTTTTCTAATCTTATAATCTTAACTAAAAATCTTTAAATTTTGCAATTTAATTAGATTTTAGTATATAGCTTCTTTGGCTTTAGTAAATTAACATACATTTAAATAAATAAATAGATAGAAAGTCACATACATAAAATACCTTTTATAAAGTATCCATAATTTGTGTTAAGGGTACCTGGCTATGCGAGAAGGGTCCAGCAATGTATTATATTCATTGTTGGCGCACAAATGTTACGATTTAAAAGCAAATGAGCTTTTTGTTCCATCTATAATTAACATAACGGTGTACTTATATGATGTCGTCATTGTTCATTTAGCCTTTTGTTAATACAATTATTGTAATTCATATTGCTTCTTTTGTTATTAATATATAACTTATATAATAAGAATTCTCGTAAATTAACAGAACAGGAACTCAGTGCAGTACAAATTGCGAAAGTTATAGAACAGAATGGATATTCAAAAGAGTAGCCTTAACAGAAGTGCACAAAAGTTTCGACAGACGTCTATAAAGTTCAGTTTACTGCTGATAGAACTCGTATTGACTTGCGTTTGCATCTCACATGCGACATATCCGACGCTGCTACGCTGTTCTACTGTTACACCGCTACACTACTGCTCTGCTACGCTGACCCACGGCTACGCTACTACACCGCTACACTACTGCTCTGCTACGCTGACCCACGGCTACGCTACTACACCGCTACACTACTGCTCTGCTCCGCTGACCCACGGCTACGCTACTACACCGCTACACTACTATCGCGCTATTAATATTTATTTGAACATTATACATATTAACGGTGTTTAGTTGTATCACATAAATAAACAGTTTTTGTAACTTGAACATTTCTGATTCACTAGAAATTAATGAAGACCGAAAACGAATTCAATATTCTCCTCAGTATGCAGTGGCGGCGTAAGACCTACATTTTATGTGGGCAAGATTCATTTTGCGAGGCCCTCTGCCAGCGCAAAAAAATTGCTTTTTTTGGCAAAATTTTTTGGTGCGTTCGCGGCTTTTAAGTACCTTATGCATACATTTTCGGGGCGCGAGGCCCCCTGGGCCGCGAGGCCGCCACTGTCAGTATGGCTTAGATCCGAATAGTTATTTTGTAATTCATTTGATAATAGTGATTATTAAATTAAATATGTTTAAGCTAACAGGAATACTAAATAAGGAGATTACTGTAATAAAGATATAAATAAGTTGAAATTATAAGGAATATCTTCTTGAAATACTTATTAAATGTATGCAATATTGTGATGAAAAACTATCGCAAGAAGGAGACTGCGGAGCAATTTATCATGAGTTTCAATATCCAACACGGACCTTCAAATTGGAGGTTTTGTGTGGAATTGATATGGACAAAAAGTGATATTTCCGTGTATGTGTGTGTGAGGGTGGCGCATGTCACAGAACTCATAAAGCGGCGAAAACAGACCACGACACGCTGCGACAGTTATTGCGATACTCTGCTTTGCAGTTATTATGAGTTTCAGAGAAAAATTAATATTTCTAACTCTTTATATTGCACAAAAAACTCATTAAATTTAACTATATGATTTTTTTTTCAGCTGAGTGCCAGCTGTCATAACTACTCTGTGTTTTAAAAACTTGTATGTTTCAAACAACAATAACTCCTAAGTGTGCTTTGCGTTCCAACTCTTCATCGATGTAGCTTTATAAATATACGCTTAATATTTTGAACGAAATCAAATGGTTTATATAGTCACTATACTTAGGAACCTTTAGTCATCATAATAATAAAAAAATAATTAAGATTGAATGAACGTAGGTCAATAATATAATGAATGTATAAGAATTTATTATATTACCAATTTGATGGCTTCAAGTCCGCCAGTGGAGCGACAGGTATACGATGCGATACGACCTACTTGCTAGATGAATCTGACACAAAAATGGATCTTGGATACACATTCACCATTATTAAGATATCCTGATTTGACTGTAGTCTACAAAACCATATAATTGCTGTATTTATTTAATATGTGCAGCTCTAACGACCTAATGTACGAGGGTGAATAAAAAAATTCTTGGAATCAATATTAAAAAATGCAAAGATTTAAATAATAATATTTTATTTTTCTACATAATCTCCCTCCAATGCAATGCATTTAGAATAACGCGTTTCTAACTTCCTTATTCCTTGTGAAAAAAAATTATTTTCTTGACTCTCGAAAAAGTCCTCTACGGCAGCTATAACCGCGTCATTATCGTGAAATTTTGTTCCACGAATTTCCTCTTTTAATTTTGGAAATAAGTGAAAATCACTTGGGGCTAAGTCCGGAGAATATGGTGGGTGGTCAAGGAGATTGAAGCCAGCACAGCGGATTGCGTTGAGCGCAACTTCCGATCGATGAGCAGGAGCGTTATCTTGAAGGAACAACACGCCCAACGACAGTTTTCCACGACGTTTTTCTTTAATCGCTTCACGCACTTTCGGGATTAAATTTGCATAATAGGGTCCAGTAATCGTCTGGCCTTTTGGCATGTAATCAATAAAAAGGATTCCTTCACTATCCCAGAACACAGAGGCCATAACTTTGCCAGCGGTAGGAGCAACTCGAAATTTCTTGATGGATGGAGAGGATGGTCGTTTCCAAGACATGCTTTGTCTTTTAGTTTCAGGATCACAATGGTGGACCCACGTTTCATCCATGGTGACAAGACGACGGCAAAAATTATCCGAATCACGCTGGAACATTTCGAGATTACGCTTGGAAATTTCCAAACGTCGCTTTTTGTTTTCGTCGGTTAACATTCGTGGCACCCATCTTGCAGACACTTTTTTGATCCCCAGTGAATCAATTAAAATGGATTGAACGCTACCAAAAGATATCTTTAGGATCTCAGCTATATGTTTTATAGTCATTCTTCTGTCTTCCAAAACCAGATTCTCAACCTTTTTGACATTTTCTTCTGTAACGGAGGTTGAAGGCCGCCCAGAACGCGGGTCATCTTTACAGCTTGATCTACCTCTTTTAAATTCAGCCACCCAGTACGCAACCGTAGAATAGGGTACAGCATCACCCCCTAATGTCTGCTGAATGTCCAAAAAAATTTCCTTCGTAGACATTTTTTTCAAACTGAGATATTTTATCACCGCACGTAACTCACTTTTATCCATAATTTTGACTTTTTAGCAACTCGATGCACAAAAAAATTTATTACATGCGAACGAACTGACAAAAACAAGTGACAGTCTGCATAAATATAGTGTGATAGACACTCTTTAATTTGAATATCGAACTTGATCCAAAAAGGTTTCATATATATGCACTTCTAAGAACTTTTTGATTCACCCTGGTACTTTAAAAAGTACAAAGTTAAAACAGTACTTCAGGCCAAGATTGAAAACTTCCCGAATCTGCAAGGGACCAGACCGTTTGTTGTATATTTTAGATGCTCAATTCTACATATATTAATCAAAATCTTGAACTAAATTACTGCTATATTAGGCATTTGTCAGTAAGTCTTGTTATATAATTAATTTGTACTTTATAAAGTACGGGGTTATGATAGAGGGACTCTCATTCTGTTACCTAGTGCTCGTGAGCCACCTGTCATTTAAACCTGTTAATTTACACGGTAAATACTCTAGGAACAACGCAGGCAAGTACAATAGTTGTATAAACATGTAGCGTGTGCACACAGGGTAGAGGAATCTCGTCAAGTCCAGGGCACCTGCCGACTCGATCACTTCTCAGTTTCCATTATCTTGATAATCGTCTTTCATTCGCTTCCATATTATCGATTATTCCATTACAATAGAGTATTGTGCGCTCCGATATATCCTCATATCGTTGTGCCTATATTCATTCAGTTGCTCCAGTTCTTTTATTAATATGGACTATACTTATTGTACCTGTGTGCGTTGTTGGTTATTATATGACCTTAGTTTGAACTCGAAAGTGTTTTGCATCTTACATCCCTCGATACAAAACACATTACTCGACCTGACTGTAATATATATGCTAATGATGTGTTTGCTAAAGTCTTCGCTTTTTGAACTCATTCCAGTGTATTATAGAAAATACTTCAGGTATACCCACCCAATTAAAAAAAGAAAACCCTTAAATTTATGAATTACCGAGATCCTTACTATTGGGTGAAGGTTATGTTTTCTCACCACTGCCATAAAAGTATTTCATTTAACTAGAGAGTAGTAGACTACTACTACCGCCTGAAGGCCTTCTGTACTTGCGGGGTGGTGTAGAGCCACTAAATTCCTAGCCCACATCAATGGCAATAAAATTTGTCTGGGCCCGTCACCGAACCCTAAATATTTACGAGACGACAACATTTTTCACATTAAGTATATAAATAATATCGTAATGATTATTTCCCTATTAAATTACTGATTACTGAAGTTCGATAAATCTTTTTTCCAAGACATGATGATATCTCATGCAGTTGAGCGCCCTGAGCGCTCTGAGCGCCGCGTCTCTGTAAGGAGATGTAAAAATATTCAGTCTGTGCGTTATGGAGAGCGCTGCGCCGTTTATCTCGATATTCCAATTGTTCCGCGTTATATCTGGGATTTTGTTCTTTATTGGTGATTATTCCAACATGTTCAGTAAACAAGAGCCTTCTTTGGTAAACCAATATTTAGAAAGTTATTTCTGTGAACGGTCACAATTCGGGAAACAATTTGGATCTGCCATATTCGTGCATAATGTTTTTGTGTCAGTGTGGTTATTTCAAAAAGGATTATATGGAGAATGAACAATTCTAAAGCATATTCATAACGAAATTACTAAGTAATCCACACTCTTAGAGCAGTCGAAATATCTGAATTTATTATGATTATTTTGTCTCTACAATAATTTTCTTCCAATCTTGTGATCTCAAATTCTTGCGTTGGTAGAAGAAGACATCTGTATTGCAATGAGAACCAAAGCCAAAGCCTCCTGGTTTAAGCATCACTTGGAGAGCAATCACTAAAGTACACCACACAGATTTGTTATAACTTATAAGTAGACTGTTACGGGCTATTCAAATATATGTACTTAACTCTATTCAAATAAACTTTTACAAGTATTTTTATCATCCATTTTTAAAGCTGCCATTAAGTTAAAAACTCTATTTATGTAATGTTTTGGGTAGTTATAATACAAAAAACCAGGTGTGTCAGAAACCGGTTGAGAATCTAATCAGTTCAACTATCCAATCCGATCGGTCGCACAACAGACGCGCCGAATTGATTTTTCCCAAAATAACAAAAACAACTCGCGTAAAAATAAAGTTTCAGATATATCCGGTCTGAGCTCGCGACTTCCCTCTGACCCGTATCTGCACTTCATCCTACACATGTATTAAATTATATTTAATATTCAATTGTTTCACCTCTCACTGTTACAACTTCGAGTCTGGGTTGATATTTTGTAAAAAATTGTATGTAGATAAATAAAAACAGGGTGTTAATTAAAATGGGTAATTAAAGTGCCTTAATCTAGAAAAAAAATCAATATAAGGCAATAAATATAATAGGTATAATTGTCGAGTGCGCTCGGCGAGTGCTCGTTCCTGCGGACGTTTCAATGGACCACGTCTTGTGTTCCATCTCATAATTAGATAATTAATTAATAGAGATGCTTCTCACTACATAATTTCTTTTTATTCTTATTTAAATTAAATTGTAAACGTATGTAGTAGTAGTAGTTAGTAGGCAGGCAGGTAGTCTTGACCATAGTATTTCAATGATATAACAATAAAAAATTCGTAGGCTCAGTAAAAAGGAACTATCAATGAATTGGAAAAAAGGCTCACCGATAGACAATAGACAGGATAAAATGTTAAATCCTACTTCAAACGTACACTGAGTAGGAATTGGGAGACAAAACCGAGTGCATTAATTCTGCGCTCCAGTAGGAGATCGAAAATACTATATACAAACTTAAAATTCGTTAAGAATGTCCCATGGACGGACTCGAAACGCGTTACACACGTTACGCCTTCCGATGGGTTGTCAATTCGAATCCCGCCGCGTCTGCTAAGGTCATTATTTTATCTTTAACACGCTTGTCCTTCGGGCAGTAGGTACACGTGAGGTAGAATATGAAAATAATATGTATTATTTGTGAGTTACATTGTGTTTTTAATAAAAATAATAATATAAAAGATACATTGTGTTTTCATGCGATGGCCAAGTCAATTTATTTATTTTAAATATCAAAGATTTTTAATATTGATAAGATGTTTTTAGCTAATAATTACGTAATAACTTACGATAGAAGAACTGAGTTTTTTACAATTTATGTTTTTGATGGCATATTATTTTCATATATATGTATAGTATATATATAAATAATAAATAGGTATATAAACAGTGAGCCCAACTGTTGAGCCGTAACTGTATTTATTAACGCTTATATTAGTTCTATAAAAAAAGACTCGGTGCATTGAATATAATTTTCTTTTAACTTCAAATCAGCCGACGATACGATTGGAAGTTATTAAGCTGCTTTCAGCTCAATAAGTGCCGGGCCGCGTCGCCGTGTGATACGCTCGTTTTAATTTCCCTCGAGACGCGGCTCGCATCGAGCGGCTCTATCACTTACTTTTGATTTTATCAATACGCAGATATCTGTGCGGCTATTGTCAACATACTACATACATCCTTTAGTAAGTACTGTCTGTCGGACTCATCTCCACTCAGTGACCAGTCTACGGTGACCCGCCCGCGTCTCGCTCTACTGAGGAATTACGTTATTACGAGCTCGTTGAATTTTTGTGACATTTTCTCGGTGGCAAAAAATAAACCTGTGTCAGTCGTCGACTCAAATAATGCTACAAATTTCTGTTTTATCATTGGAGTAAATCATCTGAAATAATTTCCTCTAGCTTATTTTTTCCCCCGTAACGAGGTAATCTTTGTATTTAAATGCTTGCTTTTGTTTTTTTGGCTCCGTTTTCTTTCCTTTCATCATTAAAAAGATTTTAAAAAATAATATTTTAATGTCTGAAATAAATGTTTATTATTATTTCACCTCCTTAGTATGAAAGAAAGATCTACCTGAAACTTAAATTAAAATATTTTGTGTTATAATGTTAATTTTTTTTTTCTTTTTATTGTGTTATCTTTTACTCTCTTACACAGAATAAAAATATTTGTCTGCTATCGCTATTTTGCGAATTTGCTGTGAAGGTGTATGTAGAAATAATTAAAGTTTTAAAATCCTTTTAATCCCTTTCAGACGTACTCTTATGTTATAAAAGCATCAGCGTTCACATAACTAATTAATATTTCATGTTTAATTAGCTTATTAGCTTCATACAATGTAAAGTAACCGTTGTGGTACTCGCACCACAACGGTTACTTTACGGTACAGTAGGTAGTGTGTACGCGGGGGAGGCTAGCGGTTTCCTCAAAGGGAGTCTTCCTTCCGTTCGTTGTTTATAAGAGAATAGTAATAGTTATTTATAGTATATACAATTCATAATATATAATTAGGGTATATACGTATTATGTAGTATAATATTCAGTTACAGAAAAACATTGTCTTACGTGGGTATATTCAAATGTAAATACTCAGTATGAACGCTCTCTCGTTCCCTTATGATTCCTTATAATTGCGGCAAAAATATGATTTTTCCTTAAACAGTGAATTGAGTAAGTTTAGTATTCAGGTCGACGACTGAGATCGAAGGCTGGGACGTGCTCAATGAAATCTGTCCGCTAAAGTGGCGACTGCACCTCGTGGCGACTTGGATACTTCCCGGATGTCCATAGCGACTCGTAAACATTATTATTGTAGTGTATGAATATACATAGCAAGGATTTAATAATACACGTTTTTTAAATGAAAATAAAGATTTTCATTACGGGGAAATATTCCTTTGTTTAAAATATTTTCCGTTGGATAACTGCGACGATTTGTAGTAAAACTTATAAAAATAAAGTCTTTCGCATAGAAAAAAATATACCTTTTTAATATGTTAATATACTAAAACAGATATTTAATGATGATCATACAGATTCTTCAGAAAACGGTGCGCGCATTCAATCTATATTATTAGAACAAGTTTTAGTTTACGAGTCATCGACTGACGAGCAGTAGTTACAGTAGGACAATGGCTATTGCACTACTAATGTTTTTGAATGAAAATTAATTTTGAAGCATTTAGCAAAAAAAATATAGATTTTGTAATATTTAAAAAAATAACACAAGAGTGAGTATTATTGAAATTAAATTATATGCTGTGTAATGTTGAGTTCTAGTTATGATTGCAATGGTTACACGTATACCTCGTATTTAAAAAAGTTTGTTCTTGTCATCCAAATAATCTTTATATATAGTATATACTCGTAATTCTTCTGTGAGTGTGTATGTCACTGAACTTCTCTCAAACGACTGGACCGATTTTGATGAAATTTTTTGTGTGTTCAAGGGGATCTGGGAATTGTTTAGATTCACAATTTTGTCCGCTGGACAATGTTTTTTTAATTAATTTTTAATTATTATATAATTTCGAAGCCAAAATTGTGGCAGAACAACGTCTGCGGGGTCCACTAGTATATAAATAAAATACAATTTCTGACATCGATGTGTAAACACAATGCATGTACTACACATGTACACAATGTATTTGGTTTATCTTTTATTGAGCTCGCGGTTACTTCCGGCACTCCCCCCCACTCCCCCCACTCTCTCCACTCAACTCTACTGCATTCGACACTCGATAGCATAGATAGAGCACAAAGGTTCCCCGCGGGCCACAATAATTCTGCAGGTGCCCTTTTTGCTTGTGGTGCGAGCTAGCGCGCTCGTATATTTGTTTGTACTTGTTTTTTTAATTATATCAATAATAACTAATAGTACTTCGGCTGAGCAACATATTAATAATTAAAGCTTTTCCATCTGTGAGTGTGTGAAGCGCGAGTTGCCGAGTGAAGCATTGATTAGATGCAATTTAAATAAAATACTGTATACCGGATTAAAACGCGATTTATTGTTTAAATTATTTATCCCGACCTGAAAAGCATCCGAAACGTCGGGATAAATAATTTAAACAATAAATCGCGTTTTAATCCGGTATACAGTATTTTATTTAAATGTGTGATACTCGCGTTAATAAAAGACAATATTAGATGCAATTTACAGGTCTTCTGTGATTGTGATTTTTTTTTAACCTCATTCTCTTAACACAACGCGCACACCACTGTCCCGCCGCGGCCGCTGTGCCAATATATGCCAAATGTCGTCAATTCAGTCAAGTCATCAAAAATAATTTGAAAATTCTTCTTCAAAAGTAGTTCAGCCACGGCCGTGGTAGCGTTACTCTTGTTTTTCTTGAAATAACATAAAATGCAATTAATGTTATTCTATGTATTATGGCAATAATGGCGTTTGAGTGTGTTTGACACGTTCTCATAGTCCTAATTACTGGAGAGTCTAAAACTATGTTTCCCAACCGAAGTTAGGAGTATGTCTGTTTCAGTAGGCTGGTCTCCTAAATAATAAATAGTTAATATTTTGAAATATTTTTCATTTAAATGTGCACTTGATCGTAACCCGATGAGATATGAACATGTAATCCAATCTCAGTCGTAAGAATAGGACAAATCAAACGATCAGAACAAATGATATTGGAGGCAATTTAAAAAAAAGTAGGAGTAAGGAACGTTTGGCGAGCTGTTCAATAAATGTGATAAACGGCAGGGCATCGAATGCCACCGCTGTGCTGCCCGCTCTGCCCGCCCCCCGCCGCCCGCTCCCCGCCGCCCGCTCGGCCTGCTATATGACCACTAACGGCTAACCGCGACCTCTCAGACGCTCGTAAATTGTTCTATTCAGTTTCAGTACGCAGGTTATTCATAGATCACAGTTAAACCGGTAATGTTTAATAGGGAATAAATTATTCCCAGATACGAAATTTTTTGACGTGCTCGTTGTCGCGTTTGGTAGAACATCTGCCGTGTGCAATGATGGTTCGTGGGAACATGTCTTCTCTACGTCTGGTAACTTCGGGCATTGAACGGGTACCCACCCGATTCGAATTTCCGACCGGGTAACGAACCGCCGTTCATAGATGGAAAAACCGTAAAGTGCATATTGCTGAAACCGATTTCAGTCTATAGATTTCCAAATAGACCAGGGTCGATAATTTTTGAAACCAAAAAAAATTACAGTAGGATGAAACCCATTAGAAAAGGAGGGGAATATGATCAAAATGAAAGGAAAAATAAATTACGGTCGATCCGAGTTCGGGAAGTGGAAGTGGGGGGGGGTTTAAGGGTAAAAAACGGTTTATCTCGTTTTCCGGCAAAACTACAAGTCCTATGGAAAAAAGTCAAATGGCAAAGTTGTAGATAATAAAAAGATCTACAACTTTTGTATTTACACTTTTTTCACATAACCTCAAAATTTAGGTGAAAAATTCAAAAAACCAAGTTTTTGGTTTTTTATTTATATCTTTTTCAAAAATTATTTTTTTTCTACGAAATTTGGTGAAAACTTACCTTATTATGTCCCAAATACACTGTAATTTATTTGCTTTCAAATATTTATTTTTTCGCCTTATTTTAACTTAATATCAAAAAAGCACCCTAATTTTCAATCGAAAATTCTGCCGTCAAAATATCAGCTTTTTTCAAAAAGTCGGTGCGCTTTTTGTTCCTTGAAATCTCTACTTTCTGATGGTGTAAAAAAATATATACATTACTATGGTAAATGTTCTCAGAAAATGCAAAAACCAAAAACCAAATAAGTTAATATTTAATAAGACATCTACAATATTTTGAGAAAGTTGCAAAATCTTCTTTCAATTATAAGCATAGATGTCTATTTATTGCTTTTTTAAGATAACCTGTATACCTGAGTGACCTACGGAAAATTTTAGCCCATAAAAATGTATTTCATAGAGAAGTGGGGAAGGTTCTAGTAGGGTCTGGGCCTTACTACATACCTGTTATTTCGTAGCAGCTGTTAAAAAAGTATATATTTTTTTATACCATCAGAAAGTAGAGATTTCAAGGAACAAAAAGCGCACCGACTTTTTGAAAAAAGCTGATATTTTGACGGGTGAATTTTCGATTGAAAATTAGGGTGTTTTTTCGATATTAATTCAAAATAAGGTGAAAAAATAAATATTTTTAATTAAATAAATTACAGCGTATTTGGGACATAAAAAGGTAAGTTTTCACAAAATTTCGTTAAAAAAAAAAAATTTTTGTAAAAGATAAAAATAAAAAACCAAAAACTTGGTTTTTTGAATTTTTCACATAAATTTTGAGGTTATGTGAAAAAAGTGTAAATACAAAAGTTTTAGATCTTTTTATTATCTACAACTTTTCCATTTGACTTTTTTCGATAGGACTTTTAGTTTTGCCGGAAATCGAGAAAAACCGTTTTTTACCCTTAAAAACTCACCCCCATCCCCTTCCCAACCTCAGATCGCCCGTAAATTATTTTTCCTTTCATTTTTATCATATTTCCCTCCTTTTCTAATGGGTTTCATTCTATTATAATTTTTTTTCACTTTTCATTATTTTTAAAGGCTTCTACCCTGGGCTAAAATGCTAGAATTAAAAATAGTAGTACCTACCTTACTTGTCAATCAAGCCGACCACGGACAGACATCTCTATTTAAAAAAATATTAAAATGTCATGATTTCGTAAGACATACATACAAACATACATGCACACATATACGATAGATTTACTTAATTATCTACATTTTGTTAGAAATATTTATGTTACGAGCTTTAAGTATTTTACGTATGTTAAGCGTTTTATTTTGAAACCACATACCGAAACATAAAATATTAAAGCTAATAATTTGAATTTTGAAAACGTTTTATAGAAACTGTGTTTTTGGACGTACGAAGTTATGTAAACAGAAACGGTAATTATTAAAGCATGTACACATGACATCGGCAACGTAGCGCGCTTCTGCAGCGGCAAAAAACGCTGTTTCCGCTGAGCCGTGCGGGCGAGTGACATGCGAGGCCGCTACAGCGCGGCGCTTACGGCGCTGTTTTGTTAATGAGAGCAGAAAGCTGCCGACACACGTATAACTGCGCACATTAAAACTAATTGTTTAATAAAACTTTTTACGTAATCGTTTGAGTGCTGTTTTTAAAAGAATAATATAAAATATGAATAGAAAACATGTCTTATATTTTATATTGTTTGCTTAAAAAGTGTGTCTATAAATGAAATGGTTTTTAGTAACTAGTAGTCTACCAGCGGATCTGATTCCGTTTATTAAAAGCCATCTAAACCAACGAGCCCGTTTCAACCTGTGTATACATACGTAAACTCGCTCAGCCCGGACTCCGTTCGGAATCCTTTTCGCTATTAATGTATGTAAGCTGCTTATATTTTTACATTAAAGCTTCTCTCAAATAATAAAAGTATTTAAGAAAGTTTCGTTGCTTTTGGAAGGACTAATTATTATTAATTTAGAAGCATTTAGCAAAATAAAAATAGATTTTGTAATATTTAAAAAAATAACTGGTTGTAAACCTGTGTCTCTCAAGCGATATCACCCGAACTAATCCCGTCACGTGTGCGCGGGCGGAGTGGGTAGCGGGGAGCGGGGAGCGGACAGCGTCTCATGAATATTCAGCGAGAGATCACAGCTATCCGCCGATACCACTAAATACCTATTATCAGTTGATCGTGAGAGGAAACATAATACGATGCAGAGGTGGAAGCCATACTGCTGCAGATACGGACGGCCAGCTGGCCGTACAGCGTGCAGCAGCCATACCGCGATACTTCTTCTCGTCTTCACGTTAGCTTATTTTCCTATATACTGAAGATTAAAACGGGCCTTGTGATAAGTTCATTAACTTTGATATAAGCGTATTTTTTATAACATTTGTGTTAAACCTTTCAGCAGTACTGTGCAATAATAATTGTTATCAGATTTAAATTGTCTTCTAAAAAAAATTGCTTCTTTAATAGTGATGAATTCGTGATAGCATGGTATTACGTATAAATTGTATATAGAATTTTAATTACGTTTAGAAAAATGTATTATATCATCATATCAAAATGTATTATAGATCATAATGATCCAAAAATAGTTTTGAAATATAGAGAATGTAAGGTTGAAGTGTCTCGGCGGAGCGGGTCAGTGACGGTCGGTTAAGTCGGAAGAGCTTCAGTGAGACATACGCTCCCATATACGAGGGAAACCGACATAAATTTCTGCCAGCGTCCGATATACATCTGAATTACCCGGAAATATAGTGATTTGTATGTCAGTTTAAAAGTAACCGAATTAACTTTAGTTTTAAAACTATCCAGGTATTGGTGCATTGAATATTGCGCGTGCTTCGTATCTATTAGTTGCGGATTCAACTTCATTTTTGTGATATCTCTAAATTTGACAACTTCGAAAAGTACAATGAGCGGGAGGAATATTGATATTCCGGTTTGATTGCTTTTTTAGGCTTCAGTCTATAAATTTCCAAATGCTTGAAGTAAAAATAAGATATTATGTCAACTGAGCGCTAATTTGATATACAACATAACATAACAAGTCGAAGGAAACCTTCAACGATGACTGGCTTTTAACGATAAAAGTTCATATTATACTTTCCTCTATACCACCGGGACGACGTTTATAATTTTCTGTAATCATGTTTTCTCCACGTCTGGTAACTTCGGGCAATGATCGGGTGGGAGGAATATCGAAATCCCGAGCGGGTAACGAACCACCGTTGATAGATGGAAAAACCGTGAAGTGCATATTGCGCGTTTCGGTTTCAGTCTATGGATTTCCGAATGCTCGAAGTAGAAATTAGGTCGACAGCGCATCATTGACTGATGTTCTGTGGCTGAGGTATCACCTACCATCAAGTGAACCTCATGCTCATCTGTCGATATCTGACATAAACAAAAATGTGACGCTAATTACATTTGTATCGATGACAGACGCTTCACACCTCGGTCGGGTACTCGGCTAGTTAAGAGTCAGCGAGCGTAGCACTATGAATATTCAGTGTCTCGTAGCGTCTCTACGACATTCGTAGCGCGAAAGCGTAGTGGCTTGTTTATATTATGTAAACAAGAAATATGTGCTCGTAAAACAACAATGTCTTACAGCTTGGAAACATTCTCGCTTATTACATAAAAAAATCAGGTAGAATATTATGGTAATTTGTTCTGAAATTTATACACACATGTACAGCATGTCATCTACAATGTGTCCGGGTATAACTGAGACCGTGCCTAGCCGGAATAAAAAGTACTTATTTATGAGTAAAAAGTTTAACTTATGATGATATTAGTATTGAATATCATAACATAGAAAATGTATCTTTTAATATCGTTCCAATAGTATTATGGCAATAACAACATGCGTTGTGCACAGGCGAGAGAGGCGCGGCCGATAATCCGTAACGAGTCGTAGCCGCGCGGAAAATGAGCAACAGATTATAGCTCAATTTTGTACAACACGGACTGCACCTGCATTAGGGTTTCATTTATTTTAAATCGTTATAAAATTAATTAATTATAAAAGTTAGTATCTTGAATATTTTGCTTGTAGTGGAGAATTTTGCCACAAATGTGTGCTCGTACATAAAAATACAAATAAATAAGAATCCTTCCTATCCTACTAAATTTATATATATATATATGTCGGGGCGTGATGATCAGCAGGGTTTTTTAAAATAACGACGTCGGCAGTGCCGACGTCACTACCCTCGGATTCACTCATTTGCAAATAACAAAACACTTTACCAGAATACTTTTAATTATTACGAAACTAAAACAGATTATACAATTCACACATTTAAATTTGACTTATAATAGCAATAGTTACTCACAGGTTCTATTAGGCCACCTTCCTCGAGCCAAGCTCGCAGAATAATGTTCTTTTAACTAACTCACAGCACCAGGTCAGAAATGGCGTTGTTAAGTCAATACATTATCTTAATATTGCAATACACTTTTACTAAACTTAATTCTTAATTGCGTTTATTATCTAAATTCTTAAAAACTATTTATTAAGTTAGTTTTAACATTTAAACATTTCAATTCGGGTTTAAAACATAACACTAGTCATTTTTTGACTTTGTTTTAATCAATATAAAATCTCACCGATTGTAATTATTTTAAGCCTTAACAAAAAGGCTAGAAATCTATTCATCATCGCTTAAAAATCGAGACATGAATTATAAATTGGCTTATTTAACTTATAATCAATTTTTAAACGATAATGAGTAATAGTTTGTCGTCCATAACGACAACAAACTCCTTATTTTATTCTAAAACAATTTAGTTTGTCACTGATGCTATAATAACTAGTAAATAATCATAATAAACGGAAATTAGAAATAATAATTACAAAATAGATCAATAAATCAATGGTAAATTAAAATTAGTTGTTATTATGACTGTCTTGCGTCGACATATATATATATATAGATATATATTATATATTTTTTATTTATTTATAATTTTATAAATGCGAAAGTTTGTGAGTTTGTGGATGGATGTTTGTTACTCTTTCACGCAAAAAATACTGAACCGATTTTGATGAAACTTTACAGTAATATAACTTTTACATCAGAATAACACATAGGCTACAATTTATAAAGATTTTTTGTATATTGGCCATAATATTACGATAAGTATCAAGTAACTCGGAAAAATTCCTGCTTTCTGAGGGCTATCTTGGCGTGCGCTGCCTAAACCGTTGGAGTTACAAGAATATAATGTATCATGGAATTGTTTGTTTTACAAAGTTCTAAATAAAAGTCCGCGATAGCTTATATTTATCTTTTATATGGAAGCCAATATACCGTAAACAATGAGAAATAAACATAATTAATTTTGATACTATTTTTTAATTGCACTTTTTTAGTGAATTTAGCTATGTTAATTCTTACCCAAATTGATACATTTTTATCTTTGTACTACACTAAGTACACTAAGTAATTTGGACGAATAGTTTAAAAAATATCACGATAATAATCTTGAGTGGTGCGCCATTAACCTGAGATTGATGAAAAAACCGCTCGGTTAAAAAATAAGCTACCGTAGTACTAAATCTATGCAGACGAAGTCGCGGGCAGAAGCTAGTAATATATAAACATCAACGTCAGACATTTTGTTTTGCCAATATTAAATTTTCTGACGATGTTTTTGTTATTTTAATCGGAAATCCATAATTGTTACCTACATTTATGATTGATGATGATTTAACATTGAAGATGCTGTAAAATATTAAAATTGGCGTAAATGACTACTAGTGGGTAGTTATTTATATTTAATGCTTATAAATTAGAAGTAAGAGAGCTCAAATAGTGTTATTATTTATAGTTTTGATAAAGGCAGCTCTGACAAAAGTGTCAGCTGCGTCTGCTAAAATATTTACAATCTAATCTCGGAAGCGGATGTCTTCAATATTAAGCACGCTTTCGGAAACAACGGTCCTAGTTATATCGGTCATATCATCCAGTTAGCTTTTATTGACACTCCTAACGCCCGGAGACGGAGAAAAGGATTCCTTTTTAAAGTGAACGAATCTCACCAGCTGCACTACTAAACGGATTCTATTTCAGTTCATAAAATGAGATTAGAATAAGATTTCGTTGTTAGCATTTTAGTACAGTTTACACAAAATGAAAAATAAAATGTTATTTTTACAATTCTAAAAAGCACAGGGCATACGTTTTAATTAAACCCGAGGACAGAAAGCGAGGAGCTTTAGGTGTGTAGCTCTAAATAACATGATAATGCTCCGCTGAGGGCATCGCGCGGCACGCGGCATGTCCTAGCATTAACTGCACCACCCAGCACCACCAAGCACCACCCAACACCACCCAGCACGCTGGTGACACGCTGGGGGCTTACCGTTGATTTACCGTATAGAGGTTTCAAAAGTTAAAAATGTTTTGGTATTCTAATTATTCGTTCTCAATAAAAACAATTTAATATTATGATTATACATGTGATAAATACGTTGATGAACAACAGAATTAGCAAAAACCAAATAAATCGAGACCATCCTAAATATGATTAAATTAAAACGGATTACTAATTATATGCAAAAAAATAATTTATTAAAAAACAAGTCGATATAGCGAGTAAAGGCTATAATTTTTTTCTATTAATTTCAACAATTCATAAAACTCGTAGATAATTTAAGAAATATTTAGTATTTATGGGCTTCGTTAATTGCTATAGGTATCGTATCCACAGACGTGATCGCTACCAAAACGTAGATTGTACCTACACACACACAGCCTCTTGTGAGTTGACCTTTTTTATTCAGATGCTTTTTGTCGTCATATTAGTCAAATAGTAAATTATTTGATTCACCCAGCAGTTCTAAAGAAATAGTAGTACTCAATATATACATTATACTGGCTTGTTCCGAGAACTAAAATATGAAAGCGAATTTTATCAGTAGCAGACTTTATATTGTTATTTTTATCACCGCTGTAGCATTACAAACAATGAGGATCGGTGTCGGGTCGTTAGTTCGAGTCCCGGGGGAAATTAAAACGATCGTAGCTTATTGAAATGCTCTTACAGTTACGAGTAAGCCACTTAGACACATCACGATTTCTCGACACTGTCTTGGTTCGGTTCAATCACTGAGAACACTGAAAGAGCAAAAGTGGTTGAATAAAAATAGATAAAATAAGTTACTCATCCCCTTCTGCTTTTCATTTTCCACTTATAATCAAATAAATTGTGTTTTGTTAAGCTAGTATCATACTTTACCTACAGTGCTAGCCCTCGAAGCGTCGTGGTAATATAATAAATTAATCGTGTTTTGATTGGGTAAATGTTTCCTTCCATTATTGTAATTAAAGTGGAACGTTCAGAGTTGTTTCATGTGAAAATTGAGGGAATGTAAGTTATTTTGTAAAGCGTGCCCAGTTATTGAATGCGTGTGAAGCCACTGATAAATAATTTCACTAAGCATATTGTATATAAAACTTATTCGAACATTGAATATTCAACTAGACTCCAATTATTATATCAGGTAGTTAGTAACAGAGACTGAATACCGGTTCATTTACTATGGGAGTTATACCGGTATAGTTAAGGTTTTTGTTAATATTCTTTCGTTTTTATTCATATTAACTGAAAAAAATTACTGTGATAAGTTTAGTGTGCACCTATTACTCTTTAAAACTAATATCATGGTATTTCAGTCAGACACGTTTTGGAAAATAAAAATTAACCGGTTTTAGTCCCTGGTTAGTAGTAGGAAGGCGGGCATTGAGAGCTCAAACTTAATTTAAGTTATGAACATTGTTTGAGCCGAAAGTTCTAAACTTTATTTTTAATTGAGGTCCATGACCTTGAGTTTTAAGATACAAGGCCGCCGGTTGAACTGTAATTCTTGTATTGTTTTTATTATACAATGAATATTTAGTTTATGGTCTGTTCTCACGTAACGCCAGGGCCTCGGGCTCCGGTGAGCTGTTCCCCACCGCTCGGTCACTACGTATAAATCGTAATCAGTGGCGACTTAAGGCGTGGGCGACATGGGCCACCGCCTACGGGCTCGCGACCCAAGGGGCCTCGCGCCCCGAAAATTATGCATTACTAGCCGAGAACGGGCCAAAAAAAAATTCTGCCAAAAAAAACCCAATTTTTTGCGCTGGCAGAGGGCCCCGCAAAATGAATCTTGTCCACATAAAATTTAGGTCTTACGCCGCCACTGATCGTAATGCTCTTTCATACAAGTCAGCTGGATGGAGGTGAACACTAAATCAGAGTTAGCTAAAAGCGCCATCTGTTATCATTATGTGACAGAAATTTTGTGCCGCTGATGCTACCTTAGCACCCATATAATTCATAATAATTTACGCACTGGGAATATAAAATTTATTGATTACACAATGACAACACATCTCCGCTGTCTTCCTGTGGATTGTATTTATAGTTTAGTATATTTATAGTATTAAATATACTAATCCTAAATTATTATTAATTTAACAGAAATAATCTGTAGCTTTACCTTTATATTTTTATTTAGTAACGTCATTTTTTTATGGTATTAATTCGGTAAACTCAAATAATTTACTTGCCATTAGGAGAGCAGTCTTAGCAAGTCGGTACCTTCTTCCACTCATTACGTACAAGTGTAAGAAAGTTTGACCGTTTACCATCAGAATCATTATACATATATATAATTTAATTCTATCATAATTTAAAATCTGGGCCCTTGAGAGGACGCGTCACGTGAACGTATCGCAGACATTAGTGTCACGTGTCACGTGTCACGCGTCACGCTGTCAGGTTCCGTGACAGGACGTGCTCGGAGTAAGCAGAGCTGTAAAACTGCTGAGACACGCTGGGGGTTGCCTGTTACACTGAATACACATATAATAGAGTCATGTTTCTATTTTTAAACACACCTTGTCATGCACAAAATATAAAATGTGCATTAGGTGTGTGCTATTGCCAGAAACATATTATTATCTTCTTGATTTATTTTTATATCAAATCTCGGTTCCATTTTACCGGTATATTAGTTGTCACGGGCCTAGGCCAAGTGACAATCAGTTCATTATATTAGATTTTGGTCATTCTGTAAAAAATTCCTCACAATTCTGCACGTATTTAATATTACAGCTTTTTGTAGGGTAGGTAGTAGGGTATACATAAATTTATTATTATTCTTTATTTCAGGTAAAATACCCATAAATACAAATCCATCTACAATTACATTACCTTATTGTACAAATAGAGGAAATGGAAAAACGCAAAACAATATATATTTGATACACTACATAATCACTGTCATTGTATAAAAAAAAAAAAACGTTGTATATTCATTGAATATACAACGTTAATTCTACAAAATATTTTCACGTAAGGTTTATATAGTTGTTAGATTCCAAAACCGGATTGCAAGGTTCCTATATTATGCATTTCGTATTATACATTTCGCATCGATTAGTTCCTATATTATGTGCATTCGATTTATATCTGCAATATTAGTTGATATGCAACTAACAATATATTTAAACAAATATCTATATCAGAGACAAAAAAGCTATATTGTCCTACGAGAATGTACTAAAAGCGTGTGTGCGTCAGGCAACAAACTTTGTGTACACTGCCGTACTCGTGCGTTCGTGTAGACCGAGCTGAGCACACCAGTAGAGGGTTTCCATCATTTCTAAGGCATACCATTACCACCGTTCATTGATGGAAAAACCTTAAAGTGCACAATGCACGTTTCGGTTTCAGTCTTTGGATTTCCGAATGCTCGAGGTAAAAAGTAGGTCGACAGCTCATCATTGACTGATGTACTGTGGCTGGGGTATCACCTACCATCAAGTGACCTTCATGCTCGTCTGTCGATATCTAACATAAAAAAAAGATTGATGTAGCCTTTCAAATAAATGTACTTACTACGAGAGTTGTATTTATTTAGGCAAAGACAAAGTTTGAGGACGAGTGTAATCGAATTGTGTGGCCTCTACCGCCTCGTTACACAAATTGGGCCGAATTCTTCCGAACCGAGCCGGCCGGGTACCGGTACCGCCTGCTAACTTGTACGCGACGTCTAATGACTTAACCTAAATACCTTAATAACTCCGAGTTACTGCGGAGTTCCCGAGGGCTTGCGCTAACTGGGCTACCGATATTATGCTGAGATTGTTCTCAGTGCTGAAGCTATGTATAAGCTGAAAGCGAATAACATTAATTAAGAAAATATCTTATAATTCATAATATTAAAAAAATCTTCTGACTATTATCTTATTTAAAATCTCCTTTCCGAAAAATAAATAAATCCTTACGTTTCTGTATTATTTTGCCACCTCCGTGCACCCAGATAAAATAATAACATAGTCCGTAACATTTTTTTCTCGAAGCCATTCGGGCCATTTTCGACGTCCTGTAACTTCACTGTGGAAAAACTTAGAACCTGAATTTTGCAATTGCTGTCTCTCTATTTATTCAAGAAATAAAAAAAAATTAATGGTTACTATAAAATGTTTTTAGCTACCTAACAAAGTATCAATTTATGACAAAGTAGTTGGATAGCTGCTCCCACAGACAGGTAGGTACTGAATTAACCGACTTGGCTTACATTACATTTTATAACTTTTTACGGCAGTAGAACTGCGTTGCGAGACTTGTGCATTTTCCACCGGAAAAAATAGACAAATTGATGTAGATAATATAAATTGGTAGGTATAAGAATAGGTCGTAAAGTATATTTCATATCATTGATTAGGCTGTCTTTATCCAGACTATATTTTTCTATTTTATTTTTATAATAATAAAAAAATAAATAGTTTTTGAAATACATCCCGAGAGAGATGCATCCCATCTGTATTCATTGAGCTTGTATTTTATCTTTCGGAGAAAACCACGATCAGTATCTATCCGTTCCTTCTCCAAAATTGTCTCTTAGAAGTTATTTTATTCCTCATTAAGCTTTCGTTTTAATTTATACGTATTTTGTGTTAAACGAGATTAACTTTGACCTACTTTCTTAAAGAGTTACCAGGGTGAATCAAAAAGTTCTTAGAAGTGCATATATATCAAACCTTTTTGGATCAAGTTCGATATTCAAATTAAAGAGTGTCTATCACACTATATTTATGCAGACTGTCACTTGTTTTTGTCAGTTCGTTCGCATGTAATAAATTTTTTTGTGCAACGAGTTGCTAAAAAGTCAAAATTATGGATAAAAGTGAGTTACGTGCGGTGATAAAATATCTCAGTTTGAAAAAAATGTCTACGAAGGAAATTTTTTTGGACATTCAGCAGACATTAGGGGGTGATGCTGTACCCTATTCTACGGTTGCGTACTGGGTGGCTGAATTTAAAAGAGGTAGATCAAGCTGTAAAGATGACCCGCGTTCTGGGCGGCCTTCAACCTCCGTTACAGAAGAAAATGTCAAAAAGGTTGAGAATCTGGTTTTGGAAGACAGAAGAATGACTATAAAACATTTAGCTGAGATCCTAAAGATATCTTTTGGTAGCGTTCAATCCATTTTAATTGATTCACTGGGGTTCAAAAAAGTGTCTGCAAGATGGGTGCCACGAATGTTAACCGACGAAAACAAGAAGCGACGTTTGGAAATTTCCAAGCGTAATCTCGAAATGTTCCAGCGTGATTCGGATAATTTTTGCCGTCGTCTTGTCACCATGGATGAAACGTGGGTCCACCATTTTGATCCTGAAACTAAAAGACAAAGCATGTCTTGGAAACGACCATCCTCTCCATCCATCAAGAAATTTCGAGTTGCTCCTACCGCTGGCAAAGTTATGGCCTCTGTGTTCTGGGATAGTGAAGGGATCCTTTTTATTGATTACATGCCAAAAGGCCAGACGATTACTGGACCCTATTATGCAAATTTAATCCCGAAAGTGCGTGAAGCGATTAAAGAAAAACGTCGTGGAAAACTGTCGTTGGGCGTGTTGTTCCTTCAAGATAACGCTCCTGCTCATCGATCGGAAGTTGCGCTCAACGCAATCCGCTGTGCTGGCTTCAATCTCCTTGACCACCCACCATATTCTCCGGACTTAGCCCCAAGTGATTTTCACTTATTTCCAAAATTAAAAGAGGAAATTCGTGGAACAAAATTTCACGATAATGACGCGGTTATAGCTGCCGTAGAGGACTTTTTCGAGAGTCAAGAAAATATTTTTTTTTCACAAGGAATAAGGAAGTTAGAAACGCGTTATTCTAAATGCATTGCATTGGAGGGAGATTATGTAGAAAAATAAAATATTATTATTTAAATCTTTGCATTTTTTAATATTGATTCCAAGAATTTTTTGATTCACCCTCGTAAGTATATTCCCAAAGTTAGAATTATAATAACATGAACATAAGACGTAGGTCAGAGTCGTCAAAAATATTGTTAAAGACAGCGCTCGTTCTAGTGATGCGGGATGAGAAAATAAAACGAGTACATCGGCGGATGTTTTGTTTACGTTGCTAATGCTTTTTAGATTTCTCTGCTGGAAGCTAGAGGATGACGCTAGTTCCGAGCGAATATGTACTTCGATACAAGGTTCAGTCCCTGGCGAGATTTGCTTGTTCAGAGAAAACTTGAAGAGGAGAATTAAAGATCCTTACGAAAGTTCTTTTTTGCATTACTTTCCATCTGGAGAATAATAAAACTATCTCTAACATAATTGTATTGTATTCTTAATCAAGAGGGTTTCACCGAGACGCATACTAACAACTTAGACATTTATTTTAATGAATAAATATTTTGCGATCGAAAAAGTTAACGAAGATTGTCGCAGGTCAGTGACCCCAGTTAATTGTAGGCTGGATCCGATGTGACATCACAATTCGGTCGCCCGACCGGTCCCGCGCGCCGCTCAGGGCTGCCGCCGCGCCTTGCACGGTGTATAGAGGCTCATATTCAATGTGGTACATAATTCACCTAAGAAAGTGCCCGATTACGAAAGAAGGTGAAGTTTGAGACCATTGTGTCTGTTTGTGAGAAATGAAAATAATACAGTTCCTATCTGTTGCAAAAGCTTCTAGTTCGTTTTAGAATAAAATATAGGACCAGTCAGTCGACGGCTCTCTATTAATATTAATGTCAAATGATATAAAAATAAAGAATTATAAACTTAATTATATACCTAACGTGATCGATATGATGTTTTGAAAATACAGAGCTGAAGGTCAGGAGAGTTGTCTCGGGTAAATATTAAAAGCATTTGCATGGGAATGTCTCGTGCGAAATATGATACGAGTGTCAGCCCTGCGCGGACTGGTCGAGCGAGCTCGCGAAACCTGCGCACCCGCCGAGCGCCGGTGGCCGCCAGTCGCGCCCGCGCCCCGGCCCGACCGTCCGTCTAGCCGGCTGTCCGGCCCCCCGTGTGTCTGTGTCCGGCTGCTCGGCTGTCCGGCGGTTCGTCTATTGGGTCTGTTTGTCTTCCAGTGTGTGAGTGTGTCTAACGTGTAGTGGCTCCCGCGGGGGCGATGTGGCCATCATCGCAACATGCTGGCAGTCCGCCACGCCAAGGTACGTTGATATCACATGTTCACTGGTTTCATGATAAGGGTTATACTGGCTTACAATCACTGTAACTAATAATTGTTATTCGCGAAATATCTCGCGAAATAATATAATTGTGTACCACTTGGTATATAAATATTTTCTTAGATATCGGAGCAAAGCTTTAATTTGCATTATTTTGAATTGTCTATCACATTAATACGTTCACTTGATGCTCCGGGCAAGACAGGTTAATTTATGAATAGGTTAGTCTTCCGGAAGGCCACCTTTCTTGAATAAAACGGATATTGTGTCTACGAGTAAGCTTTTTCTTGGCTTTGTTAAGCTGTTATTCAATTAAAAAAGTATCGCATTTTGCTCTGAGATGATTGGTGTGTTTTAAAGGTACTTATTTGTATCCCTGTACTCTGGAACAGACATCAAACCAACTTCCTCGCAACAGCAACCGCATGACCTTTGCAGATACAATGTGATGCGATCGCACTGAAGGGACAGCCGGGTCAATTTATTTGGTTTCGAAAGTTTAAGACTTGTCAGTGCAACGAGAAATCTTTTGATTTTTCAAGACCTCGATTAATGTACATTGAAGTATTGTTCATTAAAAAAATATCTGCTGGTTTTCATTTATATATTACTTGAATATATACATATATTTTTCTTCTTAATACGAGTATTAGAATGTGATGTTAATCCTAACGCGGTAACATCCCGACGTTTCGAATGCTTTTCAGTATGTGTGGTCACGAACAGACTGAAAAAATATAACGCGTTTCGATATGGTATTTTTTTTTGCATTCAAACATTGCATTAGGTGAGGTTAATTAATACTGTTTTCCCCTTTATTTTAATGTATAATAGAAGCGAACATCGGCTCGTTCCATTAGTTATAATAAAAGCCGCAATTAGTTTAAATTGAATAGCCCTGTAAGCTTTACTGTTCTCGTTAAATTTTAAACTAAAACTAATCACACTTTATGGTTTAACGGTAAACTTCACTACAATTTAAATTTATATCTTATTAGCCTAAAAAATTGATATTTTTTAGGTTAATAAGAAGTAAGATTCTGCTGAGTATGATTATATTATGTCTTAATGCTTCTGTTATCCTTTGTGGCCGACTGACTTAGACTCGCCTCGAGATGGTAGCCTCATTCCATGACATCACCTAACTTTGGTAGTAGTCCAGGTGTTGGAACGAAAGAATATTACGTGGTAGCTGAAGCTAAAGCAACCCGCTGGATCGAAACTCAATAAATCTTCCCCATAACATATTACACTATTCCCTGTGTCTCGAGCTCACAAAAATTACTTTTCTCGAGGAAACTAGAATAATCACGTAGAGAACATTTGTGCGACGTGACTCTATTGACGGCGGTGAGTTATATCCGTATAGTAGAGTCGCTTGGAGCACCCGGCACCCTGTGACACCTGTCTTTTAGAACTGTAATCGTATCTTTGCTTCTCATGAAGCAACTGTAAATACTTTGTCAGCGCAAGCCAAATTACAAAACATATATGATAAAAATCAATATATTAACATAAGGTTTTCTGTACAGTAGAAGCACAAAGTTACGATAGGAAAATATATTTTCAAAGAAATGATAAAGCTTTAAGTCTCTGTTACGAAATATGTGAACGAGTTTAGTTTATGAATCTGTTTACTTTTCTTATTTTGTTTATATCATGAGGATTATATTATTTAGGTTTCTCGCAGCGAGCTTTACGAGGTGCCTATAAGATAGTTTGAACTATCAAATTTACTGACTTCCAACGGCTTTATGGTTTTTAATTAAAAGTTTGTATTTTAATTCTCAACCGCGCAATATCCTAAGTATATTTGTTTAATATAACGCCCTATCCCTTTACAAGAAATATCAAAATACAACAGAGTGCGTAATCACGTAATGTGGTCGCAAAAATAGGCGGACAACAAGACATGTGTTTTGGAAAACACTAATTAAAATTATATTGTCATCTGTGGCAGGAACCGAATTATTAAATAAATTGACTCCTAAGTCATTTGAGAAACTGAAACAATTACGTACCGTAAAATGAGCCGTTAGAATTTATTTGGTAAATGGCAGTAACCATAATTGGTGATTGGAATTTGGTTGCGAAATTTATAAGGAAGAGGAGAGAATGGTATTTGATCGAAAGATGTTCCTCGTTTTGATCTTTGAAGTGAAAAGGGATAATCAATTACTGACCCGTGTATTGACGGACGGTAGGCATTTTTATATCTATGTATATATAATAGGTGATGCAACATTTTTATTTAAAAGTTAGCGACACGTCTGTCGGTAGTATATTGTTTAAAACTGTGGGAAACTCTGTACTTATCTTTAGATTTTTATATTCTACTCTTGAAGTTTCTTTGCAAATTAACAAATAAATATTTTAAATACGGAGGTGTTTCAATCTTAAAAAATATAATCATTTGAATTATTATTGGTATATTTCCTACATTTATGTAAAAGTTTCCTACAGCGGGCCGGTCAGTTCATGTTTTCAATAGAATATTAGCGACACAGTCTGGTGTTGTCATGTCGAAACGTAACTCGGTGAGACGCGGCGTGGTGCGCGCGTGAAGCAGATAATGAAGGCACTTATAAGAAACAATAACAGAACATGACGGCTGCTGTCGTGAGGTGAGAGTGAATGGCAATAAAAAGCGAATGAGTTGTGAAGTCGTGTGTAATTATAGACGAGCGGCGGGCGGCGGGCGCGGACCGGTCGAGCGGCATTCAGACGGCTGTCACCCCGCGCCGCTAACTCGCTCGTGATCATTATTAATCAATTGGCGTGACGACTAATGTGGAAGAACGTCGATTGCAAGTAACTTTGAATAAGCCATGGGTGACAGTGTTAATGCGAGTGGCCTTACCATTAACCAATTTCATTTTATTAAAAGAAAGGCATCGTCAAAAACCTTATTTAAAACTGTTCAAATAATGGGTATGATAGTAATGAAATGGTTTGAAAAAGCAACGAATTTTCATCCCATAATTAGATTTTAATTTAATGTTATACAAGAGCTTGTAAATGATGCAATATATTGATATATAATATTTATTCAATAATTAAAAACAAACAATACTGCAATATATGCAGACGTAGTTTTCCGCTAGTCTATACCATGCTTTATCAAGAAACCGTTTCTCTAATAAATACAAACAGGTAATTGTTTATTTGCCTAATTTATTCGTTAGCGATAACGAATGTTAACTTTGTTCAGAACATGGATAGAACATCGCACCTCATATTAAAGACAGCTATTCTAGGTCAAGTTCAAGTTGAACAACGTCGAAGACTCCGTGTGTTTGTCCGGGACATAATACGAGAGAACAATTCTTTCTTTAAATATGATAGCGATAGATCAAGAGAGGCTCAGCCCGCAGGTGCAGGTGTAGATGCAGCAACCGCCCCCACACCCCCCGGGACCGAGCTGCCGCTTCATGTCTTGCAATGGATTTTGAAGTGAGCTCTGATAAATGGCTCTAGAATAGATGCGATGCGCTCCGAATTGGAAACCCGAGCGGCGACAAGTCTGCTGCCAATAATATTCTCATTTCACATTTTTAACTCCAAAACTTATCTTATTAAATAATTGTTATTATTTTGTATTTTTTTAGAATTGAGTGTTTTTATTATAAAACATAAATAAACGAATAAACTAATTATAATTATGCTAATATAATTATATAATATACTAATATATAATTATACTAATTATAATATATAATAAATAAACTAATTATATAAACTTAAATAACATTTTCAAAATCATACGACAATATTTAATAAAAATAATACAAATTGTTGATGTATTTACACGAGATATATTTTAGTAATATAAGTTTTCCGACAGAACTCAGCCTGTTCCCATCAGAAGGGGCCAGTCCACAGAAGGCTGATTGCTAACTTAACTAATGTTCTGATCATCGCGGAGTAAAGTTAATTTTATCATGATTAGAACATTTGAATAGAAGAGCAATCTATTTGCCACTACAGCGACGTTTCACGTAAATAAGCGTGAAATAAAACCTCTTCGGTTAACAATACTGTGTAATGAATGGCGTCAATGCCGGAGATGCTATCGCGTTATTAAGTACTAAGTAGCATTGTTGAGATACTCCGAGCCCTTCGCCGGCTCGAGTCCGCCGGAACAATGAACTACTCCAAACGTAACTCGGTTAGCGCAGCGGGCTGCACTGTAGTTATCGAACTCTTCAAGATGTACTGGAATTAATTTATGAACCGCTATTTATAGTTAACGTTTTATTAACGAATATCAAAATAATATAAAAGTCGTTGGCGCGTTCGGTAGAACACCTGCCGTGCGCATTGATGGGTCGTGGGTTCGATTCCCACCGGGACGACATGTTTATAATTTTCTGTAAGCATGTTTTCCCCACGTCTGGTAACTTCGGGCATTGATCGGGTGGGAGTAATATCTAAATTCCGACCGGGTAACGAACTACCGTTCATAGATGGAAAAACCATGAAGTGTACATTGCGCGTTTCGGTTTCAGTGTATGGATTTCCGAATGCTCGAAGTGAAAATTAGGTCGACAGCGCATCATTGACTGATCTTCTGTGGCTGAGGTATCACCTACCATCAAGTGAACCTCATGCTCGTCTGTCGATATCTAACATAAAAATAAAACATTTTATTTTATAAGATGTTAATTTTTTGACATTGTTCATAAAAATTCAATTTATGATGGCAAAAATTACTCACCCTTTGCTTCACCTAGTAGAGGAACATAGTGAAATCATATTTTTATTTATTCTATCAGTGGATAGAGGATAGGGGCAAGAGAAGAAAATCTCAGTATCTCTTTGTGATAAAAGATTATTGTTTGAAAATGTTCTTGTCAGGTTATATTTTGCTGAAGTAATTTAGTTGAAATTAAGTGAAGTAGTTCATAATATAAAAGATACTCTTTATCCACTAAAAATCTAAGAAAAGTGAATAACGTTAAACAATTTTCCTTGCGTCTCTTTTCGCCGAAAAATACAAGTTGGGTCTCGTCAAGGTGAAAATACATAGACACCTTGGTAGGTTCAACCTATCTCCCGGACCGCAGCACCACTTACCTACCACCAACTGGGGCAGTGGTCAAACGACTGTCTGTCAACAAATACATTATCCATTTAACCAGTTAAATTGTTTGAGTGAGTGTATTATAATGGTGATGAGTGCCCGGAAGTTTGCGAGTAAATAATAAGAAATGAGTTCCAGCCGCGCGGCGCCGGCGCGGATCATAAACGATTTGATTTAACGACACTTCATACTGTGTTTTCTAATTTATTCACGCAACGTTTATGTCTTTTATTCAAGTGAAAAGGAATTACTGTGGCCGAGACAAGCGTTAAGTTTATACATAGGCAAATAATAACAAATAATATCAAAGTATTTTGTCACGCGATTGGCAGTTCAAACCTCAACCAGACCGTTTAACACATCTGAATATTAAAATAACGATGCAAAGAAAGGTCGAACACTGAAAGCAAATTTCGTGATATAATTTGTGGGTTTCATAGAATTGACGAAAAGCGCTATTTTACCGGAATAAAGTCCGAAAGCAATTAAATTAACGAACCAGTTTGAAAGCGCGGGTTTTAATTATAAATATATAGCCTTTGAATATTGCGCAGTGAACGCTAAGGTGAGAGTTTTATAAAATTACTTACTGTGCATAAGAAAAACTCATTTGATCACGACATTAAGGTGAAGCTTGAAATGTCCTGCTTCGATCTGAGGAGAAGGAACCTTCGACAGCTGGGCTTGAGGGCTTGCTTCATGATAATTAATTACTTACTTAGTTACCTCAGCCGTAGGACATCGTCAATGATTCCACTTACCTTAAATGCTACTTGTAGTGGTCTAGACCGAGGATGGGATGCGCAATGTTTAAATTGTGATACCCATCATTGCAGACTGCAAATTGAAATTTGAGTCAGCTTGCGAAGGTCTAAAAGAAGCCAATATTATTAGATACTTCAATTAATATGAACAATTTAGTCAGAGTATAATCGCTTTAGAATACAATCTGCAGCCAAATGCGGATTTATATTATGTTACTGTCCGTTTACAAGATATTCTGAGCTGACCAAATATAAATATCAAAATATTACTTGATATTTGGTCTGTTCAGGCGTACCAAAGTGAATGTATGTTTATAGAAACCCCGCAAGCGTTGTGTAATTATTTATTTATGTTTGTAATCTACAGAGAAGTACAACATTAAACCAGAGAGACACCGCTTTTCTCTTAATAAGTTGTCACGATAATAACGAGATAAACAATTATTTGCTAAAATGTTAGAAGTTGTTGCGGCTGGTCTGGAGTATTCGTATTGTTAATTTGTGTGATGAAATTGAATACAAACAAATGACGAATTCTTCCTTGCGAGTTATTCGTACTTGGGTGTATATAGAGAAAACGTGCAAACTCTGGACAGTACTTTGTATTGTTTACATTAAAATATAAAAAGTTAAAAAAATACTTTTTCTTAGGCAGAAATGTAATTCTCTAAATTGAATTTCATGAAATATGAAGTTCAGCTCAAGTGCGGCTGTCGCGTCCCAGAGTGAATGAATTGCAACGAACTATTTAAAATATCATGACAAGTTGCAGTGCAATTGAAGTTTTTCTCTCGGAGTTGTAGCCAATTGGAAACTAAAAGCAATTTCTTGCGGCAAACTTCGGCGCGCACCTCGCATACCTAACGAGAGCTCCACCTCACACTATTACTTTAGCTCTTTGATATTTTGATGTTCGTAAAAAAGTAAGTAAGTAAGAATTCAAGTTATCTTCAAATAACCACAAAATATAGTTTTATAAGTGCGGCATTTGTGTATTTTGTTCAAAATAATATAGTATGTTTCGTGCGATGATCTGTTTGATTTATTCAGTAGATTATGAATAAATTTATTTTTTTGTATGATGTGCTTAGACTTTACTCTACTTATCTGTAAACAGATTATTTTTGTCCCACGTCTCAATGAATAGCGGTAAATTCACATCGTATAGTGTAAGTAAGTTAAGAAAATAAACATTGATTGTTCAGTAAGAGTTTTAAACTAATCTCCTCTGAAGAGCGCCGCTCGCGGATATTTTCTGAAGTTAGTCTGCAACCAACACATCTCGAGTGCAATCTCGCAGCCTCTTGAATTAAACTGATGACTGTTCGAGCTTCATCTCACGACTTCTGCATTTTAGGAAGAGCACAATCGAACGCTTCGCACATTTTCATGTTACTCAGCATTCTGAAATAATCCGTATTGCGAATTATTAAATACTATAATCCCGTGCGTTATCGGCAGCGTGAAAAGTTCCTTGATTAAAACTTATTCGCATCGCAAGAGGCACGTAGTCGGTAGAGTGCCGAGTGCCGACTGTCTATGATGGATTTGAACTGGAATCAGTTAAAAACTAGTTAAATATGTATATTAATGACGAAGTTCCGTTCTGCACTTTGAAGAACAGAAACTTTGCATTCACCGATAATTGCATTGCACGTGAACCGCTCAACAGATCTAGAGAAGTTTTACTTTTACTTGCAATATTGGAGAATTATGATTGGTTTTTTGGTCAATATATTATATTTTGGTCTTTATTTTTAAATAAATTGATTTTATCAATAATAATGAAACTAACCTTTGTTGTTGTCGATGATTACCATTATTGTCGACTATAAAAATTTCACTTTTATTACTACTCTCTTTTTTATTTTTTTCTCCTCATGTTCAATTATACGAATTTTACGTTTTCTGTAATGTTATATTTTTAAGAATAAGAATTAGGCACCGGATTTTATCAGGAACAAATAGTTCGCTTGGTTAATTAAGACTCAACGCTGATCAAAAATGGCTTGTTTATTTTGTTCCATATTTTGCTGTTAAGATTTAGTTTGAGAAGTTTGATCCCTTAACGACACAAACTCGGGAGATGTTGGACCAAGTTTGGGTCAAGACGCCGCGAGTTGGTATCACTTCGGCCGCCAATAAACGTGATTGATAACTGTTATGGGGACTCCATACATCATTCATTCTAAATAGTTTGTTTTTAATTATAAGTTTATTTTAACACAAAACAGACGTTGAATCACTCTCTCTTTCTACTGCATATATCAGGGTTTCGTTTTTATTCTTATCGCTGAAGTCAAAAAACGAAGTTATATTTTAATGTATGTCCATATTCAGGTGATTTCCAGTCCATATGCACTAATGTTTCCTCTATTTAAAATCCTACCGTTTTTATCAAAAAATAATAATTACTGAACATTAATCTTTGAATCTGAAAGTGAACGTACAATTATCTCAGTTTTGTATCGATCGTAGTTAGTACTAATAAGCGTTTTGATCACTATCTGTTAAAACAAAGGTAGAAATGACAAATTAATCTATCTCATGTCCCACCAGGGAATATGGTAAATACAACAAATCGTTTCGTTTAACAGTTTTGTTACTGCACTGATGAGGTTTATTACTGAAAAATACAAACAAAATATTTCGTTTGATGAGTCCCAGTAGAGTGGCGCTTCAAGCTGGAAGCCGCTTTGACACAGATTGAAGAGTCGCATCCGGTCGCGCACACACATGCGATTGTATAAAGGATAATTTTAAACAATTCAACATGTTATGACAAAAAGTACTTTGTATGGCATAATATGCTAATAATGCATCCACTCGAACTACCTAAGACTTCTCACATAGATTTTGCATGAAGCATCAAGTTTCTTAAATCTATATATATAAAAGAAAGTTGTGTTAGTTACACCGTTTATAACTCAAGAACGGCTGTACCGATTTTAACGATATCTTATTTGTTGCATTCTTAGCTTTTTTGGAATAACAGATGTCCACTGCAAATCAGTGACATATTAGACAATTATAGTGGGTAAATGGGCATATTCAAATTTAAGAATAATTATATAATTTCGAAGCCAAAATTGTGGCAGAACAACGTCTGCGGGGTCCACTAGTATATTAAGTTAGTTTTGATCAGATGAGTTTCATTTAAATTTTATAAAAATATCTATTACACCGCCATCTATAATTTTCCCCATGAAATCAGTAGTACTGAGGAAGGAGTTTTAGCTTTCAGCTTTGTAAAAGATACTAGGCGAGTTTGTACTGAGTATGAACCGACCGCCACCCGCTAGATGGCTCTTTTATAACAGAAGATGATTCTTTTATAACCAAACAAACACAGATGGCGTCATTCACTATAGTCAAACTTCAAAACTGAGGCGCTAGCACGAACGACTTGTTCGTGTCGTCAATTTTTAATTTGTATGCAATTTTTTTCACAAATAAAGTATTTATATCGCCAACCGAACGAATGCAATATTTATTTATTCTCCGGTCAAGCCAATCAATTCCTACCCAAAGGTAGTAAGTTCATTTCTTGTAGTGAACATCAACGAGCAGTCAGAGCACTCCACTCGCAGCGACGCCGTAGCCCGTAACCCGAGCGGTCTGCGGTCGGCCGCGGCAACAGCTCGTCTTACGTACACGATAAGCCGCCGCCCGACGCGCGTAGCTCAGCCGTTCGTCACTCAACGGTTCCTTTACTTCTAGATTGGGTTTCACTGTGCAGCTTATAAGCTTACTTAATTAAAAGTACTCTACAGCTATTGAAGTTCAAATATTCATAAAATATTAAAAAACCGTTCATCCTTTTCTTAGGCCCGTATTCCAAGATTTCCAAGTTACTCAAGTCGTAATCTATTCTTGAGAACTGTCAATATGTCAAAATTCTATAGAGGAAAAATGCTTTGACAAGTCTCAAAACTAGATTCAAAACTGAGACACGTCTTGGAATCTGGGCCTAAATCTTCGTAGGTACCTTTCTAAAAGAGAAGTACTTTAATAGTATGCATAATATATGAAAACTGAGGACTAATAAACGGAATAATGTTATTCGAAATATGATCTCAGTAAAACATTTTCATGTAAAGCCAAACGCCAAGACGAGTAGGTACATATTGCTTGTACTCTAAAAATGTATCTGATCTTATGGAGATCCAAGCTTTTAATTTTTCTAAAAAGCTTAGTAAAAATTTGTGTTTAAAACTTTGCATGTAACGATAAGTACTCTATCCTGAAAATTTGGACTTTCTGGCACTATTCAGACCGAATTTATAAGGGTACAAAAATAAATACGACGGAACGCTTCGAGTAAAGGCATGTAGTGCCCTGCGCTTCCGCTGTCTTGTCTTGGCGATAATAGATATTTTAGTGGATAATTTAGAAGAATCACAGTAAAAAGTTCTCAGTGATCTATCAATTCGCGATTTTCCAAAATGTTCATTGCATTTTCAGTCGTTCTCAAACGTGTACAATGTAGGTAGCGCGGCTGCGACGCGAGCCGGTTGTGCGGCGTGCGCTGGGCCGAGAGACATCTTAATTAAATCCCTGTACATACTGGAGCCTTTATTAAGCCTCCCCCCCCTAAATTGCTGCCCCCTCTTTGCCGAGATATTTCTAGCGCTGTGGAAAATTTGAGAGATTTATTTTTTGTCGTTGAGATAAATTTGTAAAAAAATGAACGATTACAAATACAATTAGCGGCGTATTATTACTTTTAGGATAGACGAAAGAACTATTGTAAAAAGATATGTATGGTATGATTGGATATCATACAAATTATGAAATTTCGAAATTCTACCTCGTCTGTATGCAGTAGCGGGACCACCATACTCATATGAGCCCAAAAGTAATATATTATATCTTAAATTATAACGTAATTGTGTTAAGAGCATTATTATTTTCCTTTTTACATTAATAAGGCAAGCCGGGCTTTTGGGCTTTTATTGTAGTCCCGCCACTGTGTTTGTGCACCATAATAATATGTTCACGAGTATCACTTACGATGGAAATGTAATGCTTTAAGCTAAACTGGATGTATTGTTTATGTGCAGTACCTGGGTTCGTTTCCTGCGGCGGGCGGCGAGCACGCGGCGCGCGTCGACACGGTCACCAGGAGGCTGCATCTCATGAAGGTCAGTAGTTCAGAGCAGGAGCCAGTTCCAAAAGATCCTACTTTATGAAAAGAGAGAGATGGTAGGCTTTTTAGCTGTAAAAAATATTGGTAAATGTTTACAATCGCGGCTTTTCCCAAAAAGCGTCCTAAGTCGCCGGTAACAGGTCAACAAAAAACGCTCCCACAACTTATTTTGGAGAGGGGGAAGGCAAAAAAAAATACGGCCTTTCCTGTACGCAACAGTTTAATGGTGGTTGGTGGGTTAGGTTATGTTGGTATGGTGACCAACGCGCACGAGTCGAGCGAGCGAAGCGAGCGGTGCCTCGGCAGCGGCCGACGAGTGCCAGAACCGAATCCTACTTATTCACTTGGAAAACGTTTTTATAAAAGAAAATTTAATCATATTTTACCCCCTCTCCGAAATAACTTGTAGGACCGTTTCTTATTGATAACTACCTGTTACCTGCGACTTAGGACGCTTTTTGGGAAAAGCCGCGATTGTAAATATTTACCAAAATATTTAATCAGCTCAAGGAACACTGCTACGGTATTATACATATAATGTAGATTCAATATATTATGTGTTGTTATAGCTGCAGTGTCACACTAAACTTATAGCGGCATAGTGCCCCCGCTGCTCTAAGACATCAGCTGATAAACCATAATATTGAAATGAGTCACTAATTAGTTAGTACTAATTCTACAATATCATAAATACCAAATATACGTGAATCAATACGCACATATCATTTGTCCTGATCGAGATTGAACCCGCACTTATATGAGACTCATTTGTTCGAATGAAACATCAGCAAGCGTAGCTCGTTCACTTGTAAAATATTTGATGAAAAACTGTTCTGAGTGTCCCGGGAGCGACCGGGAGCCCCGCGCGTGTTTACGAGCGCTTCGTCTTTTATGGCGGCCCCTGAGCCAATTGGCCTCCAACAATCAATCTATGTACGAGTACTCTTAATTTTTCGCAAAACTTTTATATAGGTACAATTTTAGTTTGACTTGACATTGAAAAATCCTCGTAACAAATGGGATTTGCTGATTAAAAATTGATTGTATTGTAATTATCTATTACCGTTGCTTACAAAATAGATATAATAAAGAAAGTTTTTCTACCATGAAAATAATTGGCATATCTTCCTAAAAAATACCCTTTTTTACTACGTACGTTGGATTAAAAGTTGTTTTGTTTATAATTTAGGGCATTATGGATTATTTTTATTATAGAAAATGGTAAATAGAGAAGTCATAATGACAATGATTCATACGTTGTAATTTTCACAACAACAGTTCATCAGTAGCGCGTAACGAACTCCTCTCCTCCTCGCGTCATCTCAACACTTGGCCCGATTCACCCGAGACCGATCGAGCTCTCGTTTGGGATAATATAACACATTGTAGGATAAACGCGGTGAAAAACAAAGCAAACCCTGACAATTTTTGTCATATTATTTTCAGTCGTGTGTTTTAGAAAGTAAAGTTTAAGTTGGAAAAAGTTTTGTCCGTAGATATTCTTAACAAAGGTATTTTGTAGATAACAAAACGAGGGCTTTTGCATTTTAATATAAATATTGTATAACGTAATATTTTTAAATATTATAAAGTCTAAATATATGTATAATTGAATAATCACCTAAAAATAACCCAATAATATTATTATGAATGTTATGATTACATTTAGAAATGTTCTAAGTAGAAGCCTTTTTAGTCTCATAAGCTCTTTACTTTACCATTTAAATTTGAAAAAAGAAATAAGATTGCTTATATCAAATACTTAAATCTTTTGAAGTACGAAGCGTTCGATTTAATAACTTTGTACAATGAAAACTTAAAGATCGCCGCCTGAGGAGACGCGGTTCGGCGACGAATCTTGAGTTCCCACTTGACTACGACGCCTCGTGCCCGTGCCCCGTGCGGGATGCGGGGTGTACCTCCAGGATGTAGGCATAGACACTAGACAGCAAGGCGCGAGTTTTAAACTTTCACGCTGCACTCACTCGAACGATAACCAGCACTTTAAAATTTAACTCGAGTTCTAGACGTTTCAAAGTTTCTTGAAAGATGTTTTTATTGTTATTGTTCGCTTTAGATAGTATATTTAGGAATACTTGTATACGATCCTAAGAAGTGATGAGTTTCGTTATGTGAATCAAAATGTAGCGATCTGCACACGATGACTTCACAATACTTCTCAATAGATAATGTGGACGTATTATGAAGTATTATATTAACATATACAACAATATACAAGGTATCTCATGCTCTTAAAGAGATAAAACTGTCCTGTAATCAACTCGTTTAAATTCAAACTAATTTTATAAAAATAACTTTAATCCTATGTCAATGATAATGACTGAAAAACTAATGTTAAAATGTACCGTTGCTCGTATAGTTCTTACATGTAGACGTTCTGAACGTTTATGAAAATATAATTATAAATTATGTCACATTATTAACTGCAGAACCGTAACTGCTTTGAAATGTAAAACATGTTAAGTCGACGCTGGCTCGTGTCGGTAGCGAGCTCCGGCCGGCGACACAAGAATGCCCTATTTAGTCTGTTTTAAAATGACTTAGGAGTTCATTAACCGAGAGAGACCCCAGGGCTTTACTGAGCCCGTTTCTGTTTTAATTACTCGAGCCTAAGAACTGTTGGTACCATGGGGCTGTGAGGAGCTTAATTACTGTTTGAGGGGAACTGATGATTGGAAACTGGGGGGTTGGGATGTCGCGTGGGGTGCCACCCTTGATAGTGGTTCGTGTCACGGTGTTCGCTAATGGTGTCGTTAAAACAACCAAGCTTCGGGAGTAAACAAAAACTTAAGGACTGTTTCACACATATGCACTTTAGTGTTTCGTCGTTTGTTTAAAAAAAATAGAAATTTCATAATTTTAAATCATAAAAAATAAAGTATTATTATGAATTATTATTGAAGTGTGGTTATATATTTGGTTTTGTTAAATACATATGTTATCTATATAGATTAACAGAAGGTTCATTATTATTAAGTGGTAGACATAGACAATAGTCACAGGTGGTACATTTCCATCAGTGAGCTCACCCCGCGCCTCCAACGCCACTGACAGGGTTGAGCGATTGGAGTTGATTTGATTGTACCTATCCCATATTGTTTTATTTTTTCTCTTGAGATGAATCTTGGCATTCAAAAGTATACGAAGCTACGTCAAAATTCCGTCCGAATAACATTAATGGATGAAAAATACGTCATATACAGATAGCTTGATTCTGATGCGTATGTGAACAAAAAGTCGAAAGAGCATAATTTATTGATGTCACATAACAGCTACATAGCTGAGATGCCACCAACTTTTAAATGGGCTTTAAGCTGTTGATTTTTACTATTTTTTAAATACATTTAGTGACCGGATCTGCTGTTTTACATAACTGAAAGCTATGTCCCTGAAATCCGAACTGCTAAGTTTCACTTCAGTACTCGACTATGTATTCAGATTAATCTGTTGTCTCGTCGGCTCGTCGGTCGCAAATAAAGCAAAACCGGCCTCGGACAAATCAAAAGCCTTTGTGCGTAGTAGAGCCGGGCCGAGCGGACTACCGCACAATGCCGCGTCTGGGGAAATATTAATATTTTTTGCAAGTTCCGCCTCGGCTAAATACCTGTTCCGAGTATAAAGAATGGCGTCTGCACTTCATTTAATTACAAAGGAAGATTAAAAAGGATAAAAAATGTTACTTTGAAAGTTAACTAAGGGCAAACTGGTTGCTCTCGCTCGAGTCAAACAATTACTGTCTCCTGTGAGACATTACCTACGGATCTAATGGATGTGATATTTGTTTTGCAATTATCTACGAGTATATAAAGCTTTAAAATAAATTAATTAGGGCTATTATTATGAAAGAGTTTTTGCGGAATTTGTGTTTACGAGACAGTTGCTGGGAACATGGAATTTGTATATCTTGCAATTATATAATTTTCCCTAGTAAAGTATCAATCTGAAAGAAATAATAAGTGAAAATATATCTCAGTTGAAAATTAATATATTCATACTTTGTGGTAAATTGTTTATATTACATTAGTCATTGATTTGCAGTGGACATCAATTATTACAATTAAGCTATAAGCGTACGTGACTTGAGAAAGATGGCGGAATTCCAAACCTAATTTATTTAAAAAGTAATTTTCTTGAATTTTTTCGATATTTAAATAGTTATTCTGCTATTAAGATATCATTAAAATCGGTGCAGCCGTTCTTGAGTTATAAATGGTGTAACAAATCTGATTTTATTTATTTATTTAGAAAATAAGATTACGTACCTAATTGTCATGTTGTTTAGTCGGTCTTGGCCGCTCGTAGCACTTGGCGTAGCACTCGTAGCGGAACAAATGTTCCGCAGCCAATCTGCACGGAACCGCTACGACTCCTCGGAGACAGCTGCCGAGAGGCGGGCGACTGTCGATATAATCTTGATCTTGTAACTTCATTTTATTCGAAACATTTTTGAAACCGTATTTAAATTATATTAACATATCCTATAACGCGCTCTTGTTTATCAGTAATATGTAACAATGAGGAATCAAAAATAAACAATACATTTATAAAAAATTGTATTAGTGTGCTTTCTTAATACATTTGTATTTTATTGTTAAATTTCTTCAATTATAAAGTATACTGAAAATATCAATATCTAATATATAAAATTCTCGTGCCACAGTTTTCGTTGTGCCACAGTGTTCATACTCCTCCGAAACGGCTTGATCGATTTTGATGAAATTTTTTGTGCTTATCCGGTATGTATGAGAATCGGCCAACATCTATTTTTCATCCCCCTAAATGTTAGGGGTAGTCCACACATAAATTTTTTTTTTTAATTTTTGGACGAAATTTTGTTTTTATTTTTTTATAATGTGGCATTAAAAAATACATACAACCCCTGCTTTTTTTGTCAAAAAATCTTGACCCGTGCGAAGCCGGGGCGGGTCGCTAGTTGTTATATAATAATCCTCTCTATTCGAACTTCAATAGTGATACCTATCGATACAATGAAGACATCACTGTTTGACTGAAGTTTTACGGTAATTCAGATGGTTCTAGTGTTGGCCCTCGGGGCTGCGATGTAGTCGCCGTGATGTGGTGGCTGCTTCACTAGACGATCTTACGGGAGTTTTAAGATTCTGAAAGATTTAAACATAACGTCGCATGCATGAACCACAGCGAATTATTATAATTATAAAAAAATAAACACTGTCACTCCATCTGAAAACTAACGCCATGTTAACCGATCAATTTTATCAAGTTCAATCTTCGATCAACAACTATGTCAATGAGTTCAATAGATACGTGATCGTGACGTCACGTCAATCGAAGGATATAAAAAAGAGAGATTTTTATATCTGCTAGGTCTTTTAATAATTAATCTAGAAAGGAAATGTTGACGATATGTTATTGAAACGAAAGTAAATAAATAAAATAGTTGATGTTAAACAACGGCCGATTTCAGTCCTCTCGTTCGAATGCCGATATCGTGCACAAACTAAACCAGTCGTATCGTCAAACACGTAACTGTTAAACACACTGAACGTGAAGAGCGTGATCTAACTTTAGCAAATTCATCGACTACGAAGCTTTTATGAGCCATAAAATCGCAAAAGTCATTAAAAGTTGACGTGACGTTGGTTTTGCCATTAACACGCTTACTTTACAAATATGTGTACTCATTTCGTCTTATAGAAGTAACGACTGTCTCGAGGAAGTAATTACACTAGCTTTATGGCATTCCTTACATAATGACGTATTTTAATTAACTGTTCATATCGTAGAATTCGAATCCTAATTTTGTAACTCTTAGCATAACGTATCGTAATACGTTGACGATTTCCATTCATACTTCATACTATCATAACTACCATTACTTCATACTACATCCATACATCACAATTATATTATAAATGCTCAAATCATATATAATAAAACTATAGATATGAATAAATCTATGAATGTTAAAAACCTGAATCTCAAGAAAGTGTACTTGCTTGATTTATTTGATTATACAAAGATGTCGTGACGTTTTATTTTGGAGAAGTAGATACTACCTGAACAAATCTCGCGATTATAATATTATTTCAAAAATATGTTCCTTATAAAACTCCAACGCGATGTACATATATTATGCGACATGCTATAAAATACATATGACAAATTTTACGAGTTGACATCTTCACGTTCGCACATGTTGGTGAATCAATTATTGTCACTTGTACCCATTGACATAGTTATATTGTTGATCGAAGCTTGTACCCGATATAGAGTTCGAACTTTATAAGAAATATAAAACTGACTCACAAATAATTTTGCTTTACTTGTACTTTAATATGTCTGCATTCAAGTGTGACTCTAAAGCAGTTTATCTAGAGATAGACAGAGTTCGAAGTAATATTAGTATGAACGTGAACTAATTGTAAGCCGTACACTAACGCCAGAGTACACAGTTAGTGCAACTTCACAGTTCACAGTCTCTAAAACTAATTCGTAACTTTGAAACGCTCAGTTGCCTGATGAGAGACTGTTCAGTAACAGATTTCGGTCCATTCTGACAGAACTATTTTCGTTTTTAAAGCCATGAAAACTAACCGGAGTGGGAAAGTTTAAAAAAAAATACAGCACCGAGTCTAATAGAAATACTTAAGGTTTAATAGCGTTACTTGAATTAAGGTTTACGGCCGCCAGGTGGCCTCCATCATACTTTAGCGAGATGACGAGCGTCAGGCCCGCGCTAATCTACTCAGTGAGCTTAAGGACAGACTCATTTTACTATTGCCTATTATTTTTTATATCGACAGACAAGCCTGAGGTCATTTGTCACCAAGTGACCTCGATGATAAACATTGGTATGTAACTACTATAAAGTTTGTTGAATTTTTAAGAAATGTATTGCATCACAACATCATACTACATACAGTCATATGTGTAAATGTTATTTTAAGTCAAAGCAGTATTTAAATTTATAAATCTTACGGAAACGTATGTTATATAACATCCAGCTCTGAGCCTATAAGTCAAAGAGATGTCCAACTGTTTAATGCAGTGAATATATCTCTCAGCTGTTACTTGCTCGCGTAACAGTGCGTGCTAAGTTTTAGAATTACTTGAAAAACTTTCCAAAGCTTTGCAACTGTCAAACTTCGAGGGTATTCTCATGAATTACGTATTAAATACTCACTTTTTCTTATCTAACATATTATAAAACAGAATATTATATAATATAGTAATCTACAGCTTAACAAGATTAGTTGTTAATTTATCATCAATAATTTTTATGTAGCAACAGATTTATGCGTGAAAATTTGGTTATCACTAGTTTATATATTTTTTTTTAAGAAAACGCTAAGGTTTGTTTACACTGTATTAATTTATGAAAATTCTGATATTTTTAGGACTTCTGTTGCAGACTGTACAAGACCTTTATGTATTTGTTGTTAATACCCGCCTGAACTATGACCGTGAGAGTACCGCGTAGTGCCCGAGCTGGCTTCACATATTATGCATAAGATCATTATTATAGAGATAACTTGTTTAATTAGTTTTAATAATACACGAAGAAAGCGTCCCGGAGATAGCGGCTCGGTATAACGAGCTTCTGTAGCAGCTTTACAACAAGCACTGTGTCAGAGCTTCGGTTGACGGAAGTTCGTGATGTTGATAGTTCTTTCAGTTGATATAGTTTCAGTCTGATATCCGACTAAGACGGTATTGTATAAATACCGCAATTTTTTTATTTAGTAAGTTGAGACGAAATCGCTACGAATAAAACTATAATATTGATATGAATTACCGCCTTTAGTGTTTCCATCCGATTTCGAACTCGATGGTTTTAAAAAGCGAGTATATAAATTTAAAAGGCCGACAACGCATCTGATTTTATGCCTCATTACTCAAATATTTTACTTTTATTTCAAAAATACCAAGAGCTGATATTTCAATTGAATGTGCTATATTTTAACTGTGGATTTGTGAAATATCTGTCAATGAAGTGACCAGCGCTAGGTATGATATCAGAAATGCCACAAGCAGGAAATACACCTAATATACAATTATTAACCACAGTCCACAGATATTCGTTCCGCTGCGCTGCGCCTGCAGTTTACCGTTTGTCGTATTATTATTATCGACAAAAGTATTCGAGTCATTGCCTCTTTGACCTCAAGTCTTTTGTAAGAGTTTGCAAGGCTCATTACTTATGGTGAATATTTTGTCTCCTTTTTACGCTTGTGCGAATAAGTAATGTGTGAAAGAGAGGGTCATAACAATATTTATTTGCATTGAAAAGTTGTTCGTATATTGCGTTCCGTAAACATTTCACGGTAAAAATGTATGGTATAGCGCATCACGAAACTAAGTTATTTGTTGTTAAAGTGTACCTTCATTGCTTTAAGCCTGATACTTGGTTTATCTTACGGTCAAGTCCAAACATTTATTACTTGTAAGTAGTAGTAGGTTGTTCAGGGGCTTCCCTTTAGGTTGTTATTAGGTACATTAAGTATATGATTATTTAAGGGACATCATCGACAGTGTGTTTAATTGAGCCCTGAGCCTTCAATTTGAAGTCCTGTGAGGCATTGCACTTAAATTCTATGTCTCTCTAGCCCCCAAAGATGTTGTAGTGACCATTTTACTAAAAGTACTGTTTTGGGGAAAAATGTTTGACTCAGTGCTTAAACATCTATTGCAAAGTAAACGTTAGAAATTTATGACGTAAGCAAAGTAATAACATAGATAGCTATCAATAGAATTGCTTGTATAAAGACAAATTGGAGGGGTTATTCAATTACCTCTGATAGCGCGTATCTCGGAGCCGGCAATGGCGGACGCATCCCATCTCGGACCCTTTCTTATCGCGGCGTAGCGTCCCGCTCGAGTCACGGCTCTACACATTCTCGTACCTACACTATTTTCTTTACTTATTTTTGTGAGAACAATAAAATGATAGAAAAAATATGAAAAATAAGCGATTGTACGTATCAATGAGCGAATTTTCAGAACACATCTATGTATGTGTGAAAATTTAGTAATTTTAATTTGTCAGTTTGATTATGATATTAAATAATGAATTTCCGACTTATGTGTTTCAGTTGCGAAAGTATCCAAAGTGTCATAAGATAAATTGAATGTTATCAATATTAGGGAACGAGACAATTGTGTGAGCTTAATAAAATGCTTAGGGGAATGATTAATATCATGTAACTGATGTATGTAATTTTGTAAATGTGCTCTTAGATTCAATCGTATTTATAATGTATGTAGGTAAGTTTTTCTGTTACTTGTGAATCCTCTTCGTTTCCAATAAAGTTCATTAATGTCGGTGTAGACTGTACAATTTACATAACTGACGTTCTGTGGTTTTTAAAATTCATAATACGAAAACGGATATTGTTTTATAATTTTTTAATATGTAGTGATTTTCTGTGATGTGCATATTGCGCGTTTCGGTTTCAGTCTACGGATTTCCGAATGCCCGAAGTAAAGTGTAGGTCGACAGCGCATCATTGACGGAGGTTCTGTGGCTGAGGTATCACCTACCATCAAGTGAACCTCATGCTCGATATCTAACATAAAAAAACAAAGCCCACGTGACTGAACAGCAATCCACAGGACTCAGTACGGAACCCTACCGGCTACAATTTCTTAAAACACTTTCGTAAGTGGCGAGTTTTATGAGTGAGGGTCGAGGGAAAGATAAGGTAAGGCTGAAGCTATTTCTAGACTTTGGTCTTTATTTGCCGCTGCCCGGGGCGGGGGCTGGGGCAGGGGTGATAAGTAAATGAAATAGTTTGATTATTTCACCGCTTTCAATATGTATTCGTGGAATAGTGGATGTGAATATATCATATGAAGAATCTTTTCTCAAAAGCTCAGCTAGTCATTTAATAAACGTAAAAACATTGTAAACAGTAAGCCGAGAGATAAATCTTATAACATAGTACCTGACTACATGCAGGATATAGATTGCGAATTACACTAGAATCTCACTAATCCGGCACTTCAATAGACCGAATCGTCCAATAATCCGGCACCCTCTGTCCGCGTACTTGTAATTAAGTCTAACATAATATTTTCGTATATAGAATTGGTGCATAAGCAACCTTTGCTATTCATATTGATATCTTTTCTTTCATTTCTGAATTAAATATTATACAGAAAAGGTTTTTTATAATATACTTCATGAATATTATGTAACTAGGGTACAGTACGAGTGGTGCTTTATGGGCCAACTTCGCGCGTATGAAAATTTTTAATGAAATCCCGCGATGAACTGACTTAACAGCCTCCAATTTCGGAAAAATCTTGCTGCCTCAGGCTTTTGATGAAGTTACATAACTTGTACATAATAGATGTCCTATAATTTGATTAATACTACTTTGGTTATATTTTAACATATTTTTTGTAAACCTTGGGCCCTGCAATAAAATGAATAATCTCACTTATTCAGTGATACTAATATCGTTTTCTTTATTTAAAAATATTAATGTTTTTATTTCCTCTCTATTGTCAAGATTGAGTAATATTTACAAGAAGTGAAACCTCTAATTACAATAATTGTACAGTTTAAAGTCAAGAAAGTTACAAATTGGATGATAATAACAGTCCCTTACCTGTATTATGTCGAAGTATTTTAAAGATAAGTGAGAGTCGGTTGCTGACAGGCTCTGGCTTCTGCATGATGTGTGCGGTCCCTGCTGTCCGGTTGCGGCTTGCATTGCTCAAGTATGATTAAAAAAAATTAGATATCGAGCATGAGGTCACTTGATGGTAGGTACCTGGGAGATCCTCCAGCCACAGAATATCAGTAAAAGATACGCTACGGACCTACTCCTTCGAGCATTTTTATGATGTATATAGCATTCAATTGTATTTTACATTACTAGTATTTAATTGATGAAAAAACTTAAATACATATATTTTCAATCTCCAGTTCGAAAGACAGGTCCAAAAACTTCAGATGGCATTGCTTTGGCTTTAATATATTTTAACCAACAATTTGAAATATTATTGCGAGTACGAATTCAAAATTTTCTACTGTATTTTTAAAATGTAAAAAAAAAAAGGATTTTTTACTCAAATATTTTTACAAAATCATAATTTTTCAGTCTAAAAATAATGAAATTAAAAGTAATGTGCAAAACAACATCTATTTGCATAAGCTAGGACGTGATACGCTCCAGCACTGATTTTACTGATGGGCTCATGTTTTGAGACCGGGCTTTATATTTATATGTACTAACCTAATCTCTTTTGATCACCACGACCATTCAATATCTGAATTAGTTTTAAATAAAATAAAGGATAAATAACTTCGCACAGGATAAGTTCAGCCTTAGCCATCAGTAGCCTTGTCTCTGAAGTAAGTCTACGAGCGTCAGTCGCGCGTCGCACGTGCTCGCGTTTGCATGTGTCTTGTGTTACTTATTGAATGGAAGTTTTATTTTATCGAGTGTGTAGTTAAAGGGGTTAGTATGTAATTTACTGTAATAAGTTAGAGGATTGGACATGTTGTTTCTAGTGTGATAAATAGTTAATTTCTGTTAAAGTTTTGCATAATATGGAATAACGTGGGTAGTTTCAGTATATAAGAAGCTATTCATGGGAACTGACCTATATCGTAACTAATTGTAAGCTATCACATATAACATGTGATGGAGTCTTGTCTCTTTTATCATACCTATGCATTACAAACAAATCCAAGAAAAGATAATATTTTTAAAGAAGAACTGCTTTTCACGACTTATAAACGCTTTGTTTTCTCAGGCTGAGATTCGAACCCTGATCGTCTTCTTCAGTAAGTCACGGTCGTGCGTCGTTTAGTTTGTCTCATACAGACGACCTTATTTTTAAAACAACGATACTTAACATAGACAGAACTAACGATACGTATAAGATAAATAATAATTCTCATAAGCCGCGCCCCGTGCGTTGGCCCTGGCCGTAAAGTTCCCCGTGAAGCGCTCGCCCCGGGCGCTAGTCGCGACGTGTCATCACCGGAACCATTTATTTTTCTCATTTACGAGCTGAAAGTTTCATTGACTCGTAGGGGGCCGGGCGAGACTCTGTGGCAGAGCGGAAAAGTTTTCCTTGATTTATTGCATTTTTTTTGTAACTTCACCTTTTGGTTATGCTTTAATAAAAAGACAAAGAAATTGTAAAATTATTACCTAATCAAAAGTTTTATGTTGAAGTGTATATTTCTACAAAAAGAATCAGTTATTCAGTCCAATTTTTCAGGCTCGTAATATTGGCCTATGGACGAGTACCGATCACATTCTTAAATGAAAAAAAAAATTATCGTATTTAACCGCGATTTACTTATTGCAATATAAATACAGACAATTCGAATGCATAGCACGCGTGGTTGTGGGGGGAATCACTTATTAGTACACCACTCACCACTAAGGGCACGCTACATCTATCAGTGTAGTTAAAACAATTATTATATACTAGATGATGCCCGCGACTTCGTTCGAGTGGGATTTATCATAAGCTGAGCTTTTGAGCAAGCTTTCTTCATATTATGATATATCCTACAGAGTACTTGATGATATCTTGAGGGAAAGAGCTATTAGAGTAGTCATTGACAGTTTCTTCTACGATCTAATTGGATTGATGAAAAGGCGAAATGAAAGATCTCATAAAAAATACTTTATAAATAAATATAATACGTCAACAATACATTCTCTATGTTATAATATAGCACTTTCCAAAAAAAAATACAAATAAAAATTTTTTTTCAATGAAGTTTCGAACTCGCATCTGGAGTTATGCAGTGGGACCGCATATCCACTCTTCTATGAATACATATCGAAAATGGCAAAATAATCAAACTATTTCTTTTACATAATATCAAACTGTGATTGACATCTGACAATTCGAAAAAGTTCAACGCGAGTCAGTTTGCATTGCAATTTGGTGAAATTGTGCCTTTAAAATAATATTTAAATGATGATAACTTTTCTTTCCGAAAACCGATTTCGATGAAACAAAGCCTAGGTATATGTTGCCCCGGGCTTTACTTAATATATTTGTGATTGTATGTACCCCCCTTAATTTCTGGTATAAATATTTAGTGAAGCGTAATTTCGATCATACTCTATATATATATACTAAAAAATAACTTTGAAATAATGTAGAAATTTTTAATAATAAGTAATAACATTTTCGCTACGATGTTGACTGATTTGACAAACAAAGATGTTAAATTGTCTCATAAGACCGCGGGATAAGCGCTCTGAGGTCTGACTTGACGTCGTTTCGTATATAACATATGTACTTATTTTTCCTTATCTTCTATTATAATTTCTCGTTTTGAGACTATCAAATAATATAGGGTCTAGATTCTAGAGAGATTATATCAACGTAACATTGAATACTATTCAATGTTACTTGTATAGGTACTTAAAAAAAAGTTAAAACACTATTTTGAGAAACCTGTACCCTTCGCGACTTCGACATATAACTATGCAGACGATAATGTAATGTGAAGAACTTGTAAGTATTCCATGTAAAGTAATCCAAATATTAATAGAGTCGGTCTGCCCCACGAAATATTTGTATCGATTTGACATTCGAGCCGGGGTTCTCGTGTTACGGGCATACGCGCGACCAGACACACGCCACCCTCGCACTATCTCAAGGATTCGCTGTGATTTACAGACAACCCTGTCAAGGTGCTTTGAAGGGTAGAATGAAAATATCTTGACAGACTTACAGCTGGTGTTCGGATCGATTGTACTCATTCGGTTCGGGTCTCGGCACAAGGTCGAATGGAAATGTTCTCATTGTTTATCTCGTGTAAACGAACGTCCGAGAAAATAATGACTCGTCCTAAGGACGTGTGGTCTGTAAAGGACTTTAACTCAATGAAATGCAACAGCGGCTTCGATACTTCACGTTAATGATTTAAGGATGTACTAGTCGTTGACGAGATGAGTGACGCACTTGACATGTATTTTATATAGTTACGTATTCGATTCTCGCCGCATCTGATATGAGTATCTCGCTTTGAGTATGTTGTAACGTAATGTTTTTTATTTAACTGATTATAATTATGTTTAACGTCCATACAGATAATCAACAGAAATATCATTGAGAAAATAAGTGAGAGTCCTCGTTGTATTGAGTTATTGCACTAATGAAGAGAGCACTTATGATAATTTCCTATAAATTAATAATAAAATATAAACGATTATCGAGTAGGACATCGAGTGTTCGATCGCAGTCGAGTTAATCGAATAGCCAGCTCGAGTGGAGCACTCTACACTGTATTTACAATTTTAATATTCGCACCGATATCGCTTGCAATCAAATATGTCGGAGCGAAGTGCTGTCGCGTGATAAGTGGATATGAGTAGTTTAATTTACAATATATATATGACAAATAAAGTAGACTTTTGTGTAATCAGTTAATGTCAACCTTTCTATCCACATCGGAACCATTATAACCACAGACTGAGCCGACATACATTAATGTTCATATAAAGCAGTTCACAAGAGTGCACTTTACGGCTCGTGACATAGAAATGGTAAAATAATAGTAAAATGGGATAAGAAGTAGTTGCGGGCACGAGCTTGAGCGCGTTTTAATGGACCGCGACCCGCCGCCCGCCGCCCGCCGCCGCCCGCCCCGCCGCCCGCCGCGAGGTGCAGGAGAAGTCGGATCTTCTACTATAAAATAAAGATCTACCATCCAGGAACACATAAACATATCATTAAATTCGCGAAAAAATATTAAAATCATACAACAGTCTCAAAACTGACTGAAAAATTATATCAGTATCTTGGCAAAAGCCACTGAGTCACAGTAGAGAACCACAACGATGGACGCAGGTAGAAGATACGAAGAGTGACTATATTTTTGTTTAAGCAAGTAACCCCTAGTGATTCATTACTTTATTTGTAAACTAATATAAAGAAAATATCAATCGTCAAAAATCTTCTTCAAGTTTTCGCATTGCGAATTGCGATGCTATTTATCTTGTCTTGTTAGATATAGTCAGAAAATATAGTAAAAGTCTTCGTATGAATAAAATTACTTAAATAATAAATGAGACGCCGATGTTATCTTCTCCGAACGCATAAATCGTATAATGACATTTACTTTATATCTTAATAATCATATATAATAATATACTTTATTTCGGGTAAAATGCCCATAATTATAAATCACAATTACATTATATAATTCAAATCCGGTGGAAATCAATTATCAGAATTTCATAGATATATCCGCTATCGCTTATAACAGATTCTACAAATTTATTGAGCTCTTGAAAGAATGGTTTTCGATGTACAAAGCGAGAAGCGCAGTGTTCTACCGCTCGCTGCACGTTCGAGAGTCACTTCACTTCACTTTGTCGGTTCACTCAGTGAGCGCGCCCTAATGTGTTACGTAGGCATTATAACTTTGGTGAGTGGATTACACTCGCGGCGACACCTGCCTTTAGCTTTTAGCGAAAACAAACTCTAACTTACATTATTTATATGAAACATTCTAATTATAATCTAAAATCATCTGCAAAATTTAGTATAACCGTCTACATATTAATTATTTATAGTTTCAAGAGTTTTACTGCAAACAAGAAAAACACCTAAATTCGTTAAAAAAGGTACACCATTACAGCTATTAGAATATGAAAATAAAAGCTACTCGTATATACATCAAAACTAAGTAATAAACTATTTGCTAAACAGTTTCATAACCTTTGATCTAGCAACGTGTTCATCCAATTCAGGATGTGGGAGGGCATCAGCTCGTTAGCCTGTCAGCACAACGGATTAACGGCTTTTAACTAAGACAACATCTAAAAAAAAGATTTATTTTGTTCCAAAAACACATTACATAGAAAACATTAGGGTAGCCCTAGCTCCCACACTAGGATTCCCTGTCTTGTGGGCAGCTAGGCTCTTCCAATTACAACAATAAATTAAATTAAACTAAACAAAACTTCATATCAACTGAACAACTATCTATGTCTAACTAACAAAACTGAAACTAATCTCGGCAAAAGTTCCCGTTATTCGCGTGTTTGCATCATTTATTCGTGATTTTGCACGACAAAATTTTCTTTACTAGGGCAATATTTAACGGTGCGATATGTACTTTTTATGATTTTGACAGGCTCCTTGGCACGTTGAGTAGAACACCTAACTTGCGTTCCGATTGGTCGAGGGTTCGAATCCCGCCGCTATACTTGTTTATAATTTTCTGGCCTGGTCTAGCCACTTTGGGTATTAAACGTGCCGATGACAATAGAACGATCCGTTCATAGATAGTAAAGGTTTCGGATTTTGTCTATGGAAGCTCAAAGTAAATATCAGGACGACAGCGCATGATTGAGTGATGTTCTGGTGCGCTTGTATTACCAAGAATCTAGTAAGCCTCGATGTTTAAAATTAAAAAACACTTGTTGGTTAAATATCGATTTGTTAGTGTTGCAGTGGGTCGCAGGTTCGGTTCATGCCGAGTCGGAATTATGTATACACTATAGAAAAAACTTCTTATCGTGAATTGTGAGACATACATAGGCGCGGCGCTCGCGTGGGTCGCCGAATACCTATTCACACACCCAATTACAAATAATAATATTATATTAACACCCGCACGGCACCCCGAAGTCGCGGCTGTCTTTTTATGTAATGCATATTGTCTTACGGGCGTTTGTAGTTTTCGATCGACTACTATTTAGTATTGGAATGCAACGAGACAAAATAGTGTGTAACTTTTCCACATTTATGAGTAATCGTCTAAGGTTGATAAGAAGTACATATTTCAGCGCACACACTCAGGGCTACAGTTTAGTGTGTGTGTATGTTGTGAGCTGACACACTTGCTGGCGCCGCCAGTCGCCGGGTGTCGTAACACTGATTGTGAAGAAATCCTTTGTCAAGCGTAGTTTTTCGTTAGTTTGAAACCTCTTTTGTTTCTCGTTGGCCTCAAAAGTTTCAGTTTTAGGTCTCCCAGTTCTCGACCTCCCCTGACACGTTCATTTGCGAGGTTTTTGGTTTGAAGCTCTTGAAAAATATGAAAGTTGTTTTCCAAACTTACTGAGAAGCTGTGATCTCAATGATCGTTCAGGTTTCATGATATACATACATATGATAAAAAGTTTTTTTATACACCTTATGAATAAAACAGTTGAAATATTCATCAGAGTCGCTAGTCGCTCACTGCTAGTCGCTAGTCGTCGAGCCGAGAGCGGGCAGTTTGCATATAAATGTGAGTTATTTGCTGTTAGGACGATATTGCGACCTCAATACAGAGCCAGGCCTCAGGCGTATTAAAACAATTTAATAAAGAGCTCTTCGTGAAAAAGTAGTTATTGGATTTATTTCTTTGCGTAGGAGTTATAAAGGATGCTTGAAAAAGCGACAAAGAATGACAACGAGACTGTTTGTGATCAACCTATAGCTTTGACTATACCATTAAAAATATAATGTGAAACAATTACTTGCCTTTGAGATAATAATACAGATCTTCGTTAGTCATATTGAACAACAGTATATTGTTACAGTGAATTCACTCGTAATTTATGATAGTTATTGGGACCCTCATTTTTATAATTATTTATTCCTATCGTCAGTGTGTGAGTTGTATGATACACTAGCGAACTCGACATACGTTGTCCTGCCAGAATATTGGCTTCAACAATACAAAATATATTTCAAAATTTAAATGTGCTGTGTGGAATAATATTTAATAATAAGTTTTGTTATTAATGTCTTTTTAAATGTAAGATATCAGATTTGTGATTAGTAGTGTCAAGTCAAATGTTAAATGGGAGTGGAAGAATAAGTTGTAAGACGAAAAGATGTATGACGTTTGTGTACTGTTTTAATCACAGACTGTTTTAATTTAATAATAAACATGGTAGAAAGGGAAGTTTCGTTCTTAATCATCTAAATCACACACATATATATATATATATATAGGGTAACTAACACGACTTTATTATATAATAATATGTAAGATTATTTGAAATTGAATATAATTATTGGTAGATCGACATTCGATTATACGAATATTTTCACACTTCATGTTGAGCACTCTGTTGTATTTCCTTGATGTGTATTGTGTACTCATGAAAGTACATGTATGCATGTTTATGTATGGGGATGTGGTGTATTGACTTTCGCTTCAAGTGTGTCCAGCCGGGCTAGCATAACCGCCACGAGATATATCTCGCGCGAGAGAAGACAAACTAAGATGTTAAATATCTCGATATATTATATCTCGACATCGACAATTTTGATAAAAAAGATATCTCGAGCGACAAATGTATCTATTTTTGATATTAAAAGTCGAGTTTTAAGTGTAATTGTCATGTTAGACCCGAAAGAAATAAAGCGATAGTCGATTGAAACACGAGAAAACGGTAGACAAAATTTTGTCGCGCTTGTCATGCTAGGCCGGCTGTAACCTGACATTTATATACGTGTACTAATTAGAGTCGTTTTCTTACATCACTAACATCCCCCTACACGTGATTCTAAAATCCATTTTGCTTTTACTACTCAGGTATACATTCTAACTGAAAACCCGCATACCATCGCGACCAGCGGACGTCCGCCGGACACAATAACGTTCATTAATGTATACTCGTATGTTACCCGCCGCAGCGTACACGCTTGTGTATATTTATTCCTCTCGTACTTTACTCTCGCTTGGTGAAACTCCATTATTACAGGTTTCTCATTAATTCCACCGCCATTTTCCTCTTTAATATTGTGTAAACTGTTCGTGTCCACATAAAATACAGTAGCTTATGTCATTCTCAGCCACCTTGGCTCTGTGGTATTGTCTTGGTAAAACAAAATTAAAATAATTGATTCAGGTCGGGCAGGGTACATACTGATGACATATTTGCTCCTAAAGAAGATGATCAGTGAAATAGACACAAACGCCTTACAATAAATAAAATAATACATAAAAAGGACAAGAAAAATTACTACAGTACATTTAGAAATGCGTGCAAATGTTATATTCGTAATATTAATAAAGAATATATCAAAATTCTTTGCAACGCTTCAGACTCGCAGTTGCATTTAATAATACATTCGAAGAGCACACTCACTCAGTATTGTTATTAATAAAAATATATACCATTTCCAAGTTAAGTTTCAAACAATTCAAGTCTAAATAAAAAAAATATCATTCATAAATCGATTATAATTTTAACTTTGTTATTTTTCCAAGTTGTTATAATATGTTATCCAGTAGTGAATAGTGAACATGGAAGTAGGTAGTGCGAAAATGTAAAGTAGTCCTATGCTCCCGCCTAAAGAGAAGTCAGTCTTCGATGTTAATACAGAAATGTTCATAGAAATAAATATAATATTATAGTGGTGCCTGAATGCAAGGCGCTTTAATAAAGTTTGTGAAAGGGAGCATGATACTTCTGTTAGTAGCAGCGTCAGGAAGACTAAGCCTCCGTTATTGCTGTAAGCTCTCAAACACACTCATTACCGTCCCACAATGCACGGCGCTCAGTGGTTCAGTCCACAGTGGGAGCTCACTCGAGACTGCGGCCTGCAAACTAACTTTTCAGCCAAAGGAGGCTCGAGTAGTTTTAAATTAATGTTATATTATTATAGTAGGGAGGTACGAACTGTACTAATGTATATGATACATTTTATCGTTTGATGAATAAATAATAAAATCTTTATTGTGACGAAAGCAATACACATATATAAAAACAATACTGACGTCAGAGAGTAGACCGATCAGTTTAAATCGAACGCAACAATCATTTTCAGCGGCTTCCTCATTTCGATTCAGCCTTTATTTGGTTAAGCGAATTGAATAAATTATAGAGTTGAATACAATAAATGGCGACTGTAATATAAGTAAATTGGTAAATTATAATAGAATTAAAATGCAAATATCTTTAGACCTATTATTACATTATAAAACGTAAGCCTGAATTATAACGTGACTTTTTTTTGTTCTTCTTGTCCTGCGCTGTTCTCTTTTTATTTGGGATCGACGCAGTGTGTTTTATTTTCCATTCTCCACTTTTACTCGTTATATTGTCAGTAATACCGTTCAAACATATATTATTTTTCACACATGAATGGCCACCTTTTTTGGCCTCCCTCTCACCTCTTTTGAGATATGATATGATACACAACTGAGAAGATTACAGTTTTTGTCACTTTGTCAAAAACAAAGCTTCAATTTGTTGCTTAAGGTATGTTTGTTTATCAGCAGGAGAGCGGCTGCGCGGTGCCCGTGCTGCTGGTGGTGGCGCTGTCGGGGGTGGAGGTGTGCGACCCGGGGGACCAGGTCGGTTTGCGATACTTTACTTAGTCCTTAGTAAGGTATAAGTGTATACCCTAAAAAAAATACCCTCACCCCTCAAGCCGCCATAATGGGGCCCACGGGATCGCGATAGCGTACTGCCGCAAGCACCCGGCGGTCAGCCCAAACGGCCCCCTCTTCGTCCCGCTTGTGCATCCTTCCCATGCTCAACATGGGAGGAGTCCTCGGGACGAATTTTTAGAAAAACTTGTTGACTCACCACTAGTTAGTGCCTTACGTGCCCTCTGCACAGGTTTCAAATTTCCACCAATTTTTATGTTATCAACCCTTCCGGGCGTCAAACATCCCTCAAGTTCTCAAACTCTGATCACTTTTAAAAGCGAGAAACACTTAATGACCAACCTAGGAATCGAACCCGGGACGCACTATGCTCTTACGGATGAACGTGCAACCGCAAGGCTACATACGCAGTTATAAGAGTATACCCTAGTGAAGGATATATTATACGTTTATAGCAAATTTTTATATGTGCTATCCGGTGATACTAGTGATAACAGTCTGATTGTGGCGCAGAGTGTGCGCATGTCGCACGCGCTGCGGCGCATCTCGTACGCGACGTGTGAGTCTGCGCGCGCGCTGTTCGCGTTCGTGGCGCGCGAGCCCCGCGCGGACCCCGACACGCAGTACTGCCACGCCTTCGAGACCGACTCGCCCGACCAGGTAACCCGCTAGACCCTCGCGCCGGTATCAGTTAGTGTTGGGTAGTACAGGACTACCAGGTCTCCGGTACTCCAGCCGGCCTAGCATGATCGCCACGAGATATCTCGCGGACAAAAGAAGACTAAGATGTAAGATATCTCGATATATTTTATCTCGACTTCGACAATTTTGATAGTAAAGATATCTCGATCGACAAATATATCTATTTTTGATATTAAAAGTCGAGTTTTAAGTGTAATTGTCATGTTAGAAGAAATAAAGAGATAATCGATTAAAACACGAGAAAACGGTCGACAAAATTTTGTCGCGGTTGTCATGGTAGGCCGGCTGTACCTCTTATTCACTCTGAGCCAATTCAATGACCCACTTCAAATGAGGCGAGGAGTGTGAAGCATAGACTAGTAAGGGATACGTAATGAAGCTTGGAGCGTCATTTCGAGCCGCTCTTACATTTTGACGCCACGGGACAAATGTACCGCCTCGTGTATGTCCTACCCAACACTAGTATCAGTCTGACTGTCTGACGTCTGCCAGCGACCACGCTTGCTGGAAAATGTTTATGGGTGTAATAGAAAAAAACATCTAAGAGGTAGTCTACTCATAAACTCTTTTTCGTTGGCGCGTTCGATAGAATCCCACCGGGATGACGTGTATATAATTCTCTGTAAGCATGTCTTCCCCACGTCTGGTAACTTCGCACTTTGAACGGGTGCGAGGAATATCGAAATTCCGACCGGGTAACGAACCACGGTAAAGTGCATATTGCGCGTTTCGGTTTCAATCTATGAATTTTCTTATACTCGAAGTAAAAATAAGCTAAGGCTGAGGTGTGGAGGCGGATCTACCATCAAGTGAACCTCATGCTCGTCTGTCGATATCTAACATAAAAAAGTCATGTTATAGTCCCCTGAAGTGCAGTCTCTATTTGTGCATCAAAGTTAATTTTAATGACTATCCATCGAATATTGTTTTGTTATAAACTCTTATATTTTGTAACTAACCCAAGCAAAAATTTGTCTACGCGTGCAATGATAGCTGCGTGCCTCACCCCGCTCGATGTTCACATTGTGTGCGCTCTTTGTTCCCTTCTCCAATCGAGACCGCGAGATTATTCCCACAGCCACTTCCCGTCTTCGAAGCGACTTTTCAAATCAACATCGCACGAACGTCGACTCGCACTCGTTGTATTAAGAGCTGATAGCCGCAATCTGTATCGGATCTCGGATCCGGAAAGCCACTCTCAAGTATTGCGCGGATATTGCGCCCGGCTCGGGTCCGGCTATTGGATATTTGTCGGAGATAGACTTCAGCGAAAATAACTTTTTTATAATATTTTTTTTTTAAATTAGAAATCTTCATCACAGCTGAATTAATGATGTCACTGATTTCGTTAAAAAGTTTAAGAGTCGTTGCACTAATATCAAAGTTCTTATTATCTGTAATATTAACATAAAAGTTGTTTTTGCGGAACGATGGAATCGATTACAAAGATCTCAAAAATAGTATCTATACTAGTAATCTATACTAATATTTAAAAAAAAAGGAAAGATTTGTTTATTTGTTACGATTACTCTACTCGACCGATTATAAAACTTCTTTCACCAATAGAAATCTACATTATCAGCGAGTAACATAGGCTATTGTATTTTTGTGTATAGTACACATCTACATTGCACCCGTGCGAAGCCGGCGTGTTACAAATATATTATAATTTACTGAAACAAAATCGCTGCTATTTTATCTCTTACTCCACAAGCAAGTTTCGTCCTAGTTTTCTGAGCGCTCGTGATGGCGACTGCCGAAGTAGCCCTCAACTGGCCTCAACCTACTTTGGTATTTTCCAGTCTTTGAGTAAAAAATCTAAACTTCAAATCTAAAGTCACAAAATTTAGCAAAATTATAAGCAATGATCCCAGATAAGCTATATTTATTACATAAAAACCCATATATTTCTTGAATTTAGTTTTAATTAGTGTGAATATTGGGTATTAGTATGTTAATGATTTATTTTAAATGTTAGTTTTAATTAAAAATTAATAACGCTACATTTATTAGCAAATATATAAAATTAGCTATACTAGTGTGTAGAGTCGCGACGATCGTGATTGTATTAGAAATATGTGCCAAACGAGAGTTGAGCGCGCGCCGGCCGCGGCCTTGTCGGAGGCTATACTACACTTAGTTAATTCATATTCCAATGTCAATTATCAACTGTTCCCACTTCTCATTGAGAGGATGTAAAGTAGATACATTGCAGGTATTATCCAATTAATTAACTTCAATTTAATCAAAATCAGGCTTCCAATTAATTAATTAAAGTAAATTAATTAAAATAATCTATTTATGTTCAAACAACTAATGAATTCTGCAGTTCATTAACGAGTCGTGCAGAAATACAATATTTTATTGATATTTATATACACGTGTTGCAGGTATATAATATGTATGTAGTGAGTTATTGATGGCTGCGGGAGGCGGCCATTTGAAGTCCAACGGAGGAGGTCAAGCCTTCAATGTTTCATGTGTTCGAACTTTATTCTAAATGAACCATTCTCATGTCTCTCACGTTGATGAATGGTCGCAATTATGCGACAACTCGAATTGCGACGTTGATGTCGGCATTCAATGTAAATGCGTGCGAAGTTCATTAAATTCGTGGAGGTCATCAACCGATCGGCGCGGGCGCAGAAAAGTTCGTCGCCTCAAAAGCAGAGAGAAAAAAGTGGTTACAGGTGCGCAAGAGTTCGTGTTGTGTGCTCAGCGCTGGTCCCCGCCGAAACTTTGGAACGAGTTATCGAGTGTCGAAGGCTGATTCTCGAAGTACTTCAGTAGCGGTCGGGACTCGCGCTAGTCTGGACGTGTGGTGTGTGCAGTGTTGTGTTGTGGAGTCACGTTACTGTTCATACCGTGCTAGTGTAACCCTACGGACACGACTTCGAGACGCTAACGTGGGAGCATTCCGAGTGGTATGCGACTCTTTTACATTCGCTATTGGAGAAATTTCCGAGAACATTAAGCTTTGTATAGTTGTGCTTTCAATTAAATAATAACAATGAGTAGAACATTGAAATGTGTTCAATATTTCCCATGGTTTCCGATTACGTGTACTTTCAATTTACTTGCTTCATGCTTGTTTATTATTAACTTATTATGAAGCTTTGTAGCTTGTGATGAGTGTACAGAGTATATTATGTTTAATTAATGATTATTTGAAGAGATAGATCTTTTAGTAAAATATATATTATATAGTGTGATAAATGATATAATATAAAACAATAATTAATATTTAAAGTTTAAAGTAAAAAATAATAATACAAAATGGTAAGCAGCTTCTGTTGCTGACTGTGCATTGGGTTAAGTAGACACCAGAATAGACCCATACTAAAGGTATATGCACTATTAAAATGCATTGAGCAATAAAACAGGCCTACATACTCGTATTATCCACGAGCTTAATCATAGAAAGTATGTGTGCTTAACTTATCTAAACGACTATAAACAAGACTGCGAAATATTGTTTACATGTAAACAATATTTCAATAAAGACTACACTTTTTTTTAATAAAATTAAGTTCGAAATTTGAATACTTGCCATTAGGTATACATAAACCTTATTTACTGTGACAATGTTGCTCTTCAATGAGTCTATAAAACATATTCAATACTATACGTACATATATATTTTATATCGAAGCCGCTATAAACAGTTTAAGTTGAAGCTTGCTATTAATGCCTCGATTATATCAATTAATATTATATCCTTACAAAATCGATTTGATTGATTGATGTCAATTGATGATAATACCGGATATAGTAGTACTTATGTATAACGATAGCGAAGATACACATTTAGGGTGTAGGTTTTGTATTCACGTATAACATATACGCTATGATGAAAGAGAGTGTTAGGTTAGAGCGTGTAGAGAGCTTGGCTCTACATAAGATCTGATAACTTTATTGTAGTGCAAGCAATATGTACCTACTTGACTTGGCGTTCCTTTTCATGCAATTTTTTTGGTAGGATCATTATAGGTGTATATTATAATATTCGAAGTGAACTTGATGTTAATGAATATCCTGAGTTGTTTCATTGCAATTACAGTGAGTGGACCCCCCCACCCCGCCCCCGAACCTACAAGAATTTAATTAGTGAGCGGACAATGTCTGTTTGTTGCGGCGGTTAGCAGGCCCGTCGCTAACAGGACGTACTACCAGTTGTTCCGATTGACACTATACCGATTACTGCACCACACACGAAATATCTCTCTTTACAACGTTACTAGGCATACTGTGATATTTTTATTTTAAAGTTATACTAGTTGTAGTTTTTTTTTAATTTCATGTCCTATTAATATATTTATGCTATATTGCATCGTAATTTGACTCGACAGGTGTATTCTAAAAGCTCTTTTTATTTTATTTTAAATAGTAATCATATGAACGATGGGTTGTGGTATCCGATATAGCTACAACTAATTATTAAAAGTCTTCAATTATAAAAATAAAATATACATAATGTATTCAATTACATTACATATAAATGCAGCACATTTAAGCATCAATTGAGCTTTATTCGAATGATTTTCATCATTTAGAGTTTAACGCACAACGAATCTCATGAACTATAAAATTAAAAAAAGTCAAATAAATTGCAATTCAGGATTTTATGAAGAGATAATAATTTAAACATTGAAACTTTATGGGATAGATAGGTCCATAAAATGGGTTTGCTCAGTTTGAGTACGGACCACTCCGATGATACAAATTTTAGACACAGTTTTGAATAACTTCTTGTGGCACATGGCAGGTACAAAAGCAGTTTTTTGAATATTCGAGTTGTTGCCATGGAGGCATCGCCGGCTCGTTGTTGTTACGATACGGTAACGATTTAACTTGGATTGTTGTTCGAAGTTTTTACAAGCACCTCGAGATAAACATGATGGAGTACTTTTGTTTCTTACGGAACGGGATTTAAAAAGTAATTACGAAAATCCTTTTAAAGATTTTTGCAAAGGTTTTTTTTACGACGTAGATTAGTCTGACAAAGGTTTTATTTATTGAACCTATTACTTAGTTCTAAAATGTACAAAAAATAATAACATATTGTATACATTTGACTTCCTAATCTTGTCTTAGACTTACTGATAAAATACGTTTTGTTTTTTCCAGTATCCTGAAGTATCCCTACAATCTAAAATAAATATTTGACAAAACTCATTTCAACGCGCCTTAATGAACTTAGTTAACATTATTTGTTAGTTAACATTATAAGTGCAAATGATTAGCTATTGATTATGTACTCACTATTGGAGATGTTCTGATGAAAGTTGTAATTACGCTTAGTTTGAATAACGTGAGAAACTTACTCACTGTGCGGAATTCAACTGATGGTATTTCTATGAATGTACAAAGTGGGTAGTAACGGACGAATTGGACGATTCAAAAGCGCTTGTGAAAGTTTATTTGAAACAAATTACTTTTGATTTAAATCTATTATATATATTATAATTTAATATAATTATCGACAGATAATGAAATCTCTCCTGTATGATAATGAGTTTAGATGTAGTTTGAACATAATAAGTGCGTTATCGATGCACAGTGAGAGCATCGCTAGAGCGTCGTGCGGCGGACGGCTGACGGCTCATACCAGTAATGGCTCCATTGTTTCCCCAAATCGAGCTCTAATGTACATCTGTACACTATTTACCTGACTCTTGTACCAAATTTGAGTGAACTATGGAAAGCTAAGCTTTTAGAGACCTACTTACAGATGTGAGCAACGAACAATAGCGATGTTATTGGTATTGTAAGGGAAATCGATTTGACTAACATTATTTTTTAAAAGGCCTTGAAAGACGAAATGAGATCTTGCAAGTGGCAATTGCTCCGTGTTGAATTGATGCACACAAGTTGAAAAAAGTTCAAGTTCGCTTGGCTAGATCTTATTACGTGTCGCAGGCATATGTAAAACCCTTTTATTTACTTTTATATTGTACTAGAGTATAGCCACTTTTCGAAGCCCTCTTATGATATTTAATTTAGAAAAACTTCTTATAGTTTTGTTTCCATGAGGCGCACACAAGCAACACATCCACATATACAAGTTACATTATATTCTTGGCTGGCAAGAGTGCTTCAACTTTGTGATGAAAGTTAATTCATGTGACGAATCTAAATGAGTGGTAACAATTTGAGTAAAGTTTTATTATCCTTTCCGAAATAGATTTAATGGTTTATTTGTATGTTCCGTCCCGCTCTCCTCCCGTTTTTCTCCACTAGAGAACATATGTTGTATTCGACTAACACTTCATTCATTTATAGCTGTTTTATCTTCAAAGTATCTATTATTTCCGGCATTAAAATTACTATTATCTTTCTTTCCACTAAATGGGCTAAAACAGTCGTTAACCGTATTTAAGTTTTATTACGCAGACAATTTCGAAGTACAAAAAATGAATTTACATACATATTGGTATATCAGTAATATGTTAGTTTAATATATTATATGAAATGTATTAAAAAGGTTTTGAACAAATTATTATATAGCACTTGTTTATCAAAATATGATATTGAATAATAATTAAATATGAAATAATTTGCCTTGACTGCATTATTTTAAAGTTGCGGGCTGTAGTTCAGCTTCCAGCGGTTCAGTCTCTCTCCAGTATTACCAATAATAGAAAGCTCTAGACAGATTGATAGTATATACATTATACATGTTATGTATAAAATATATAAAATTAAAAATATTTTTTTTTGTTTTGATTAATATTCGGCTCACTATTGTGACTTCTTATTTGCTTAGTTGGCCGAATGCCTGAAGTCCAAAGAAGTATTTATTGGGAAAAAGCATTAAGTTTTTAATTATGTGAATATATTGTGAATATTACCTTTGTTGTTCTGTCAATGCGATTGTATAAATGTTGATAGTCGCTGAACGCTCATACTCGTACGTGTACGGTGTAACTACCATACATACCAAGACAACGGGTAATTAAAACTAAAATTGTAACATACAGTGTGATAATATTAGGTACATAGGTTCTGTAATGCCTTTTGCTGATAAAGTAGAGCGTACTAATTCATTTCTTCACTTATCTCCACATTTAAATACTCTCTCCTCGTCTTAAAAGGTTTTTAACATCACAACTGAAAGTTGTAAGCGTGCTCGTTGGAATGTTATAATTTGTCGCGCGATAGACCGTACGCTAGTGTTGTAACTTGTAATGTTATTATTTTTTTAACATTTTAAACATTGATGTTTTTTACGTCTTTTTTGAAAAATTTCAAAATTGCTTAAGTAATAAATAAAAAAAATTAACAATAAATTGATTTAAAATAACTAATAATCGAAATTCCAAACGGGTAACGAACCACCGTTCATAGATGGAAAAACCGTGAAGTGCACATTGCGCGTTTCGGTTTCAGTCTATGGATTTCCGAATGCTCGAAATAAAAAAGTAGGTCGACAGCGCATCATTGACTGATGTTCTGTGGCTGAGGTATCACCTACCATCAAGTGAACCCCATGCACGTCCGTCGATGTCTAACATAAAAAAAAATTGTTGTTTTCTTTAGAATATATCTTTGATGTCTACTTTGTTAAATCCGCTGTAACGACTTCAACTTAAACGTAAAAACGTTAAACGTAACTAATAAAGTCCGTAATTTTAATGACACGCGTATTTTTAGTTAATGGAATCTTGTTGGCCAGATGAAATGTTTAGAGACAACACGGTTTATCAAGTTGTATCGTTATGTACGCGCATCTGATGTCACGTTTTAAAAATAACCGTGCTTTTAGGTTTTAAATTAACAATTGAATTTATTTTTATAGATGCTCGTAGTTATTATAAGTAACTGTAAGCTTATTTATGCATTGTGTGCGCGTGTGTGTGTGAACGGGCAGTGTGAGTGAATCCCACCAACAGTCATGTAGAATGTTTATCGCTGACTCTTCTAGTATTAGTTAGTTAAAAATGACAGTGAAAATGTTGTATTTTGTTTCCTTTGACAAACTATTCTTGCTACTCTGATTTCAGTGTCTGGTTTCTCGGTGAAGATTTAGACATATTGTCCGTGGAATTTGTGCTTAATTGGGTGTATAATGAGTCGGTCGCGGCTCGCGTGCCGGCTGGGGCGTGGGGCGTGGGGCGAGGGACGAGGGACGGTTTCTTGGAAACAATCGCGTTCCCAATTGTAATCATAGCCGCCTGATTCTGTTACAATTCTCTTCGTTTTTTTATTAAATTTCTGCTCTTTTCGGAACATAGCATTGATGGGATGCCATTTGTCACATTCAAGCTAAACCTCTTGTTCTAAAACATCCTAAAGAAATTTTACTATTCTTATGATTCCGTTGTTAATCGTAATGAATGTTGTCTATTCGTGTATTCCTTCATCCGGGCGCCTCACGGAAATTGGGCAACTACGATCTCTAATAGTTTAATTTGAAAATAAATAAGCATGAAATCAATGTTCCGTCGCCGCCGGAGAGGAAGGCATCAATAAAGACACGCGCCCGCATCGGATCAAAGCGCAGTAAAAATAAATTTTATTGCCTTGTAAATATCCGCTTTGTCGATACGCGTCAGCAAAGCTGCGCGTGCGCCGGTCGGGGCGTTCTTCTCGAACAGGACGCATCTATAGAACAATCAATATTACAAACAACATGCTATTATAGCAATTGTTATAATTATGTGTAACTTAAAAAGCTAGAATTAAAAGTACACCGGTCGCTGGATGTCGACAGAATTCTTAATATCTGATTGTCCCGTTTTAAAAGGCTCATATCATTAGTTTAAACTCTGAAATTATAAAGAAGGAGTATTAATATTAAATTGTATTACTAGAGTCCGAAGATTTTATAATATTAAGATGAAGGTACAGAAAGAAAGAAAGGACATGCGTTTATCTCCCAGTGTTAGCGCAGTAAGGTTTGGGTTGATTCCTGGGTTTGATTCTCAGTAAACAGTGAAATGTTAGGTGAAACCTAATGTTATAATTTTTATTACTATATACATAAATGTATTTTAATATTTATTTTCCTAATCAGTTAACTGCTAACAAAATATTGAATTGCCGAACGCCTGAGCCAACATCCGGTTGCCGTTCGCGCCGAGATTTCGTTACCGTTACACGTGGTCAAGAGCGTGTCGGGCCTAACGAGGTTTTTTAATACTGAGGGATATTTAGAGTGGCGATCCGTAATATTGTAATGTAACTTGGAATCTCGGCAGAAAATCTGTCGTGTTTCATTTTTGCATTTTGGAAATACTAGTTCTCAGAACTACTATATTAAATATTTAAAGTAACATTTAATTATTTATTAGAGATTGGAAGTTCAGCATTTATTTTTAGTAGTGAATTTTTTTTTGTTAATTCAGTTCAGTTCTAGTTCGTTGTGCATTTCTCCTTAAAATAGTTATAAGTTAGGGATCCATTCATAAAACAATGGGATAAAAGGAGAAAATTGAATATGAAGAAACACCAAGAATATGAGATTAGAGGTTTGGCCCACGTGACACGTCCCACGTCCCACGCTTACCGGAGGGGGATCGTTACATTTACATTTTCTGATAGTTCACTGAGAACTCCGCCGTGACACGATCATTACGGTGTTTTCATAATTCCTATAATTAATAATCCTTAATTTTCATGTTTTTTCTCATTTTTGTAATAATTTTTTTTAAAATACATATTGTAATGTTTGGAAAATTACCTTAAATGTTTAAAACATATTTATTTAGACCCTTTACTGTAAAAAAGAAAGTACAATTGAAAAACTTAAAGTAGTAGATAACTTTTTATTTTTACTAAACAAAAACTAAATTGATCATTGGACAGAAATCTTTTTTATCTTTTCCTCATTGTTTCGTATTTGTCCATGTTCACTTGAAAAATTCACGTTATTATCTCATTCTCATGTAACAACGTTTGCTACCAATTCTATCAAATAAAATGCAACACATGCCCCCCCCCCCCTGAACCCACCTCCCCTTCCAGCCCCCGGGTGAGCGCACATATACAATCTGTTACACGACTCGCAATAAACTTGTTGGAATCGTGTCGGTGATTGTCGGGTCCGGAGAGGGGTGCGGAGGTGCGGGGGGGAGAGGCCGCAAACAGACGACACTCGATATCCCTTTATCAATAAAATCTCGAGAAAGCCTTTGTGATACAAACAATATACATTTTCTTAGGTGTTACTTACGACGTATTTATACGTGTAGTAAAAAATTACGATATACTTGATATTGTACCAGAATATATGAGCTAAGTCCGACATGGAATGCGTGTTACTTTTTTATTTGCTATACAATAATTGTAGAGTTTAAAATAAACAGGTAAATTATTTCCTATATATCCCGAGGCCTATTCAGGCTCTGTACAAAACAATAGTAATTGCCTGGTATCTTTACTACTAGATCTCAAACAGATCCTATATTAAACATTGTCCAGTCTCGGTAGCAATAACCGATAAAATAAACCTAACAATAATTGCAAGATATTTTACAAAAATAAGCGATTGTAACTGTATGTATAATATCATAAAGTTCAATTTACGTTTACTCCATAAAACGATTATAGCCTGTTACTAGGAAAAATGCTGTACATTACCTTGTATATTAGAATGTAAAAGCGCGAGCGCTCGAGCTTTCAAATAAATAATGCGATGTAGGCTGTACGTCAGTGATGTTTCCGATCCCGTATCGTGGAAAAGCCTTAGAGAGGTGTAATTAGATAAGTAAACATGAGGCAAGCGGCGGCCGCGACAGGATAATTTGCCGGATAATAACAGGATACTGACCGTAAATATTGATTTATTAGTGCAAGCGCTGCGTACTCGCAGTCGTGATCGATATTCATCTAGATCGCAGAGCAGTTACTGGATCTAGTATTAACTATTTACTCAGGCGAAATTCTTGACAACCCATTTTTCGAATGTTGTTACTTGTAGCGGGCAGAGCTTGAGTAGTGGTAGGCCACAGGCAACATAACGTCAGTAGCACTGTACTGCGCTGGTCACCCTGAAACGTAAATTGTTGTCACAATTGCTTATTTATTTCACTACTTACGTCACCGAGTTAAAGTTTAAATACAGATTATTAGCAGACTGACTTAGTAAAAGCTATGAAAATTTTGTAAAACTTGTTTAGCGTCTCAGTCAGTGTGTTTTTTTTTTTACATTCCGTACACCGATGAAAATATTAAAATACTGATTACTCTCAAGTGTATGGGTATATTCGTCACAGACCATTTCTCCATGATGCAATTAGTATAAATGTAGTGCATATAATATTTGACCCGATAGATAGAGGTATACAAAAGTTAAGCATTACTTAGGCGTAAAATATTTTTAAGTTATGATAGTTAATTCGAATATATTAATCTTATAATCTCTTTTAATTTTTTCTTATATATATTATCTTTGGCTAATTTATTAAACCCAAAATTACTGAGTAATTACTGACTATTGAATGAAATGTTTACAAAAATTAAAACATACAGATCCCGGGGAACTCGTCGAAACAGCCAATTATCATATCCCGAGTGGATTAAAAGCTCATTAAACCAAATGAAGGCACTCGCGGGCCCGGCGCTCCGCCGCGTAACGCCCGCGCCGTCTCGGATTCCTCGCGCTCTCAAAGGCATTTAAGAGAAGTCTGAACGCTTCAGTGGAAATGAATGTCGTCTGTCGGCTCTGGCACGTCCATGTTTAATGTAAGACTTGAATTAACACTGACACACTCCAGCCTTGAGCTCTGGAACCTTCAGTTGTATAAATTGTAACTCTATAACCAGCGAAGCTCTCACGGATGTTCCATAAACTTAATCTTTTTAAAAGAAAGTCGCTACATTACCACTGATATTAGGAGTAGATACTGCGCAAGTTGTGTGACTGCGTATTTATTTTAACGTTACGTTCACTATCTATAACTGATATGTATATAGAAGTTATGATTTTCGTTTCCAAAACGATCACAAAATCACGGTGTCTATAATTAGATCCCCTTCTTCTTAAAGTCTAAATAATTATGTTTACGGGAGTCCAACAGTTATTAATTAATTTTAAAGGCAAAGGGTAACTTCTCATATTATTATATCATGCGGAGTATTGAAACCTGTTCCCTCTGGTGCTGCAGACGGCTGCCGGTGATCACTCATCAAGTAATCATCTGTTGAGCCATCCGCGTTACGCTACAGGCAGACTGCCCTCAAAATAGTAGTTTACATTTGCATAAAAGAAAATTATTATAGAGATAGGAGATGAATTATAAATACTTACAAACATAGTTGATTACTACTATTTTTCATTTAATAAGTTATTTATTACCATAAAATTACAACTTTCAACCCAAGATGTATAATATTCCAATGTAGCCTTTAAGAATATTATTCTTCGTTACAAAAAAAAATATAGTTACATTTGTTTTCAACAGGTAAAAACAACAGCTAAAGTATGATGTCAGACAAAAAGAACAAAAAGCCGTTAAAATAAAATCATGTTATTCTCATATTTAACACAGCTTAATGATTTTATATATGTATACTATAAGTATTACTATTTACAACCGACGCGGGTGCGGTTCTGGTGGTGTCCGATGCAATCTCTGAATGTTTGTTAAATCGATACCGCTTGTGGGCTACACGCGGTCGTTTATCTCGAGCGCCGGGACTCGAACCCACTGCATTATGCATCGGGGACCACGATACATTAATATTTACTATGCTATTTTATTACATTTAAATTTCAGAGGAAGGCTAGTTTTTAAGGAAATGTGCTCTCTTATATTAAGTCCGGAGCTATTTAGTAAAATATTTTTTTTCTTTTGTAGAATGCAAGAAATTGGGGATGAACAGAATGTAAAATAAACGTCCGCTGTTATATATTAGTTAACTTACGCTGAATCTGAAAATAATATTAACATTGAACGATTTTTTTGTAAATATTATTGTATTCAAATTTATATTATAAATTAATTACAATTAGTAAGATAATTTGGTCAGTCTGTGTGTATTAAATTTTCCTGTAACTACACTTGTAACTTGTTGTAAATAGTATTTAATTACGAAATTTAAAAATACATAATACATTAAAGATAACGAATATAGTACAAACATACTAATTGGTTTAAAATTATGTCGTTTATTTTTTTTAAATAAAATGTATAATATATTTCAGGCGGAGGAGTTGAACGCACTGGTGGGAGATGCGTTCCGCATGGCGTTCGCGTCGCAACTGCAGCCCTCCGCTCCGCTCTGGGTAAGGTGTTTTTTGCATTTCTACCCTCAGTCATAATACTACATACTGTCATACTGCAAGCTAAACACCTCAGCATATTACGCCAAATGGGATAGTTTGTGTTTACATTTTTACGCTCAACGGTATTTAAGAAACTTAATTAAAAAAAATATGTACCATAAAAATCGACTTCCAAATTCAATGCATGATAGAAGTATAGAGAAATAAGTAGAAGTATAAATATATTTATTATCATTGCACACACGCTGCACCGACTCTCAAAATACTATTTGTACTTAAAAGTTTAATACAACGAAAAAATCGAATCCTTCTTAATATAAGTAGTACCTACTCGTATTATATCTCCATTACGGGGCTACCGGGTGCGAGATGCGTCGCTCTAACGATGATATAGAGCGGTTTAATAGGGGCTCCACTAATATTAGCTCAGCACCGGACTCTGTAATCATTAAAGAACGCGGTACTCAATTAATATGGAGTTTTTATATTCTCTATCCACTAAATACGGTCCACGCGCGCGCTCTACACTATGCTTAAATGAGAGAACTTTCACTAATAGTAGAAATATTTTAAAGACTTTTTTCTTTGTCCAGAAATTGAGAAGGGGTGAAGGGTTGTTACCCTTAATCTTTTCTGTTGAATACATAAAAAAAACTTTATCTGTCTGTTTTTGTGTGTTTGGAGATTTTTGTAATATAGTTAGTATTTTAATTTTTAATTTAATTGAATTAAATATGGCAACTTTGTGACATTTCAAATATAAGACACCTGTCATCTTTCAGTCTCCCGCGACCACGGTTGCTGAAAAGCATCCGAAACGTCGGGATAAATAATTTAAATAATAAATCGCGTTTTAATCCGGTATACAGTATTTTATTTAAATGTGTGATACTCGCGTTAATAAAAGACAATATTATATAGTTAGTAGTTACTGAATTTTTGATGCAGTTATCACAGATAGATTAGATTTATCCTGGAGCCTGGCTTTGTTTCATTAAAATCGGATTCAGATTCATGGACACAAGCTAGTAAAATACATTAGATTTAATTAGTAATCATATTTTTTCTCTATTATGTAATCATTTGTTATTAGTCGTAACTCTCGTAAAATTCTATGGAATGTTGCGATCAAGAATAGTCCGATAACGCATACAGCCAGAATAAACATTCCCACTTTCACTTTTATGGCAGAGTATAATCCCAATGTTTTTGTTCGACTAATGACTTATTAACTCGGCCTATTATCTTCACTTCCCGGCATATAATCGTCTCGGAACATGCATTTTATTTCTCAGCTTGTTACCGTATGAGTAGGTACGTTGTAATAAGCTGCGGTGTGGGCGGTTGTCCGTTGTGAAGCCGCGCTGTATAACACTTCAATCAAAGACTTCAATGTTATAAATTATACGATTAGTTCGTATTAACTTCTATAAAAAAATCTTCAATATTTGTATTTATTTTTATGTAAAAATTTATTATGAACCACTAGTAATACTAGCCGATAACTTTGTTCGCCAACATTTCTTCCCGACATCCGAAATTAAAACCTTTATGTTGCACCAGACTAAAAATATTCTAGATATGAAAACTGCATTAAAATATTTTCAGTAGGTTCGAAGATTAGAGTGAACTAACATACAGACTGACAAAAAAATGAGTTTTGTGTATTATTATATTTTACTGTCATCGTCCCCCCTCAATTTCTGGTGAATATGGTATATTCACTGTAGCAATTTTTATTATACTCGTATGTAGAGGTAATTCAATGTATTGGTATTACATCTCAGCAATAATCTTTCCTACGTTTTTCAATGATCATAAAAATACCTTAAAGGGCGTACTTATTATGGATCTTATTTGCTTGACGTTGCGTTGCCGAGTTGTTATTAAATATTTATAGTTGTTTTATATATTCTGAGGAATTAAAAACTCTCAAAAAGTATGAGTAGGTAAACGTTGACTAGTGTGAGTCTGCGGAGAAATGTGAACAAAACATAGATATATAGAGGGAAACAAAGCTGAGGTATTAATAAAAACCTTTAGATAAGTAATGGCTGGATTTGTAATCGAATCCGCTACCATTGTTAGTGCTTGCGTAGCCGGCTCTTTTTGTATGTACATGTAGAAACTCGTGTTATGCGCCATTTTTGTTACTTCTGGCTCGCGTCTTCTCTTGAAATACTTTATAAAACAATTGTTATATTTTATTGGTTAGTTGGTTATACGTAAAATATAGTTAACGCTGTCCGAGTTCTAAAACTTCATGTTTAAAATGGAAATGTAATCACTTACTGTTACTGGATGTTGCCTGGTACTACATATATCGCAGATTAAGGTTTCTTTGCTATTTGATCCTGATCAAATAATTATGGATTTTAGTTAAGAAAATAATGATTTTATATGAGATTAATTAATTAATTGCACCAACACGTACAACTTACAAAAGCACTCACTGATCGCGTCCTAAATACTTTAATGACAAATATAAAGGCCATAAATTCGATGAGCTCGTTCTTGTCGAAGTCGTCGAATTCGGTCGCCGGATAACTGTGAAAGAGATGCAAATATGAACTGCTTCGTGCCGAAGAGAGTCAAGAGAGGTTCGGGACAGACATAATTATTGTGGAATTTCTCTTTAGAAAGTATTTCACGGCGAATGGCGTGCAGTTTTGTTAGTGGAGGAATATTTTTAATTAGTTCGCTGAGATGTCGATGACCTTAGCGGAGGGCAGCAGGAAGTAGGGAATATGATATCGTATTGAAACTGTTGCACTGGAATTAATTGTGATTGACAGTTTTGTGCAAGATATCGATAAATTCCTATGATTATAGATATATTACTGAATAATATTAAAAACTATGTATGAATGGCTGTGTAAGAATTGTGGTTTCCCGAAATTAGGACTTTTTTTCTTACGACTTCCTTCTTACGTACGACTTATCACTAAATACCAGGGAACTGCTGAAAACAATCTAACTCACTGCTTTGTAAACAATCAAATAATTTGCATAGCGCTGTGATTGTTATATTATCTTACAATACTCAAAGCAATAAATTACATAAAACCACTGTTTAATATCATAAAATAGCTATGTCGGTCTGTATATGCAAATAAAACGGACCAACATACATAATTTCGCGGGCGGGTACCTAAATGTAAAATGCATGTTAATTTGGATAAAGGCTCTCTGGAGGGAAGATGGCCCCCCGCGGTGCGCCCGCGTTGCGCCCGGGGTGGCCACGGTTGTTATTATTTGAATATTAAAGTTCACGTGAAGTGACGTCATAAATACCAACTTCGCGTGAACAGAAGTGAAATGATAAAAGTATTATGACGTCATTTCTTTAAAATATTTATACATATAATCATAAAACAAAAAACAGTTTTGTAAACAAGAATTTCGTATAGGAAAAATAATAATATAACAAAAGAGTTATAAATATAGGTTTCTCAAACAGCAGCATTAAACTATTATCTTTGACCAGCTGACGATGTGTTGCAACCGTTCACACACACAGTCACACGACATTCTAATTTCTATTATTTCGTGATTCAACCTAATAAAAATGTAACAGTCCTCGCCTTAAACAATTAACTGAAACTATTTTCATATTTCAATATTATTTATGGGGACCGTAACCAGGGTTGTCACTTTTTGTCATACTTTTATTATTATTATTTTATAATATACCTTTTAAATTGATTGTAACATCTAGATATACGTTATTAAGTTATGAAATTCAGTAGTACATATTATAATCTATTCAACCAATTACTAGTACTTAATAACTATCATCTAATCTTCAATGCTAAAGCCTATTTTTTGATATCATTCTGAATGAGCTCGACAGAAGTCATTGTTGATGTTGATTACATCACTTTCATAATATATCTTCCAGAAGAAATTATAGCTATTTCACATTTGAATAGATTTAGTAATTTTAAAAAATGAAAGCAAATCAACAACACACCATGCATAATGAGTTGCTTGAACATAATTTCTATAATCGAAGCTGTTAGAATATTGTGGCAACCCTGCGGCGGGGAAGGTCGGCACAATGTGAGGGTGCTGCCGTGCCGAGCGGCACTGAGGCCGGAATTATAGAACCTCGATAAACGCCGCGCGGCGCTCCCGATCGGTATCGCCCGAAACGTTTGGTACGGAGTCACAAGGCGCGAGAGACGGCGATCATTGGTGTCCACTAGAAGTAGGAAATAATAAATCTTCAGTTTAAAAGTAAAACTCAGTGTCCTTTTAAATCAAAATATTTTTTACTACTTATCCTACAGCTAGAACAAAGCACTAATTGCGTATTGTCCATAACAAAACTACGAAGCGCAATACGCACTACCTAATTGGTTCTTATCGTAGATGTAGACAAAATTATTTTTATTCAAAACTAGCAATTGCCCCCGCAACCCCCCTTGTGGGTTGAATTTCGTAAAATCCGTTCTTAGCTGACCTCTACTCGGCGAAAGGAATATTCCTACCATATTTCAAGTCGCTACGCCTTATGGTTCCAGAGATATCGTGATGAGTGACTATATAGGTGGAAATCTCTTTTATATATATAATATAGAAGAAGATTACACTGAGTTTTACCTTTGTACCAACAAAATGAAATGTTTAATTGATGTACCGGTTTATTTAATAGTTACAGTTGAGATTGCCCGGTTAACTGAACTAAAATTGTCTTCTGCAGTTTTTTTAACACATCTAATGTTTTTATTAAAAACTGGCGATTGATTAAAATAATTAATTACAAGACTCAGTAGCGTTATTAATACAGTTTATTATTGTCAAGCTACCGCTATATTAGAAATTCTAAAAACTCAATAAGCAAGCACAACGATAACCGGCCTGGAAATATATTATATGATATAGCCAAAAAAATATAGAATTAGTTTTATCGCTGTAGTTTTATATCTTGCACCACGATATCGGCCGCTAAGGAACGTTTAGGTAAATGGAGGCCGCGATTATTTGCCGATAGACGCCGTGTCGCGCTCATCGCCAGCCGATAGACGCCGTGTCGCGCGCATCGCCAGCCGCCGTGGACGGCGACATTACCACATACATACTGTATAGCCTTTACACGGTGCTATAGAGTATAGAGCAGACACATTTGCACATCTCATTCAATAACCTACATACATATACATCACGCCTCTTTTCCATTGGGGTATCACGGAATTCCATATGCTCCGATCCTTACATACCACTTTCGCTTCTTCCACTTTCATCAATGTTTTCATATACGTTCGTCGGTTTCGAGTACTTTAGACCTGGCCTTATTGAAGAACGTCCCCGATCTGATCGTGGTACGTTCGCCTAGCTCGACTACTCTCGACTCTTCCATAATAACAGTTACTATTTATAGTTGAAAAAGCAAACTGGTGCAAGGTGCGACTCTTTTATTCTATAAGAAAAATTTATTTCGCGTGGAAATGTTCTGTACTGTTTCTTGAGTATCCCGTAAAATTTAAAGTTAAATTTCAAAATTTTAGGCTTAGTTTTTTCGAAAATAAAGTAGGAGTGTTTATATTTCGCTTATTTTCATTTAGGATTATTTCAGTATTTTGTACATAAATTTTTTATGCACAAGTTGTTCCTGCGAATTGGTACTTGTGGTGATTTTTTTAGCACTGTTAGAGGCACTATAAGTAGGTATCGTAAAAATATATTAATAATATTTTTTTTATTTATTTGAGGAAAATCTACAGCTAATGTTACATTATAATGTATAAGAAACAGAATATAAAACTAACAGCTAATTAATGGTTTTCACATATAGAAACAGATTATTTTTTTACAGTAAGTCGCAACACGCAAGCACAGTAAGACACAAGCTATGAATTAAACATTAATAAAAACAGAGGGAAGAGATAGTGTATAATCCAAGTGAAATAAATTTAATTTGACATAAAGAACTCCTGGCTAAGCAACTGCTTACGCACAGAGATATTAAAAATATAATATTATAATATATACCAAGTTAATTAAAACGATATTTTATAAGAAGCAACACACCAAATTCTATAACATGTACCGCACACACACAACAGCACGGTTGACGGTACTGTAGCGGCGCTATCGTAACGAATTGAAACTATCACCCGCTGATAGCGATCGTGTCGTGCGGCCGGCGGCTCCTCTCCCTCCGACATCCCTCAAGAAGCCCTCCAGCCCGCCCTCAGTATCTCCGATACTCGCCTTTTGCGATCAAATTCCAACTTTATCTATCGAGCCTCCGGGTGCTTCAGTTTTATTCGAGCATTGGCAAAAACTTATTTGAATAGATTTACCCTGATAGGAGCAGTCTGTAGATCGCGAATATTTGATCCCTGACGACAAAATAGTCACTCTAGTTACGGTCGGAGCTGTGTACGAGAAGAATATAGAAGTAGTTACTCCATATCAGAATAGTATATGAATATAAATATTAAATGATTTGATAAATGTAGGAAACAGCGTGGTTTTTGAAGTTTTAGATGAAGGAATATCGGAATGTATTCGCATGAGAGACCGCCGTTCATAGATTGTACATATATTTTATTGATATGCATAATCTAAGTGCAAGCGAAGTGCATATTGTACGTTTCGATACAATTTATTAAAGGTCGAAATAAAAATATATAATTTTAACAGTCTGTCGTTGAACGATCATTGTATTGTTTTTATTCACGAACTAGTGGACCCCGCAGACGTTGTTCTGCCACAATTTTGGCTCCGAAATTATATAATTATTCTTAAATTAATACCCCCGCACTCTTATGAAGAAAGGGATTTCTTAAGATTTTTCAAAAAATTTTTTACATACAAACCTTCTCCTAAAAATTCTGAAGACAACAAAAAAAAATTTAGCTCAATCGGTCCAGCCGTTCTCAAGTGATGCGAGTACATACATGCGGCATTTTATTTATATAAAATAAGCAATTGGAAAAGTAGCACAAAGCTCGCCTCCACTGGGATATCTATTTCTATATGAAAGTTTATTTTGTATTTCCGTCAGTCGTTAAAAAATCAATAGCAGCGTAAGACAGGGCCCGAGCGGCGAGTCTCCATAAACTACTATTGTCTGACATTGTGTTGTAAACTTTTTCCCATAATTTATGCGCCTGCGTCGCGCCCCGTGACGGCCCACATTCATATGATACTAACAAATCACAAAATACAAAATTACTTAAAACAGATTCTTATTTTTTGATAAAACACCTAAAAAAACTCATAATTGAATGTATTTTAAAGATAATTTATCGCAATAATATTAAATTTCAAGTAAGTAAATAAAGACCAAGTTCATTGGACCCGTATCAAAAACATTACGAACCAAAGACGTATAAATTACCTTCAGATTTTTTTATCATTTTTCTACTGTAATCTTAAATTGTTAATAAGTAATAATTATGAACTTTTAATATTAATTATGGATTGTTTATCATACTGAGGAGACCACCAATTGAAAACATACCATGATACTCTTATAATTATTCATTAAACCAGTAATTGATTTTATTCCGTTTAATAATATAGTAACTGTTTATAACAAGAGGAATTGTATGGAAGGGTCCCGTATTTTGAATATAACATACATACTCGTACATATATGTAGCGCGGTGCGGCCGGCGCGGCGCTGCGACACTTCCGATATTAAATATTCATCTGATGGTCTTTTGCTTCTTTACATTTTATACCCACTCTTCCTGAAAAGGTATGTTTACTTTTATTTTTTAGAAAAATGTAGTTCACCTTACCTAGAAAAATCTTCAGATTGACTAGATACATACTTAGAGCAGACCAATCTACCGATTTTCGGTAGATTTAGATAATAATGTTATCAGTGAGTAAAATAACATTCCTAGTTTAAAATAAAAGATTTGATTAAATTTATTGTATTTTTATTCATTTAACGTATTTTGGTTCAAATATGTATATTGATTTTACTTGGCAATCCTACCGATTTCGCATTTGACTTTCGAGACACTGACTTACGCTAACCCATTTACGGTTCACCATTATTCTGTTTGCTCTACTATGTGCGTATTAGTTGTGTCTCATATCGTATTGAGTATTATGATAAGCGGTCGCGCCATTGTTCCGATGCGGTCGGGCCGCATTCCCGCCGCGAGGAATGTCCAGCCGACCGGCGCGGGCGCAGGCGGCGGGTAGAGGTGGGTCGTTGACGGTTTTTGTGTTCACGAAATGAAACTGCTAATTACAAACTGATAACCTGTTAAAAAAGCAGCTAATTTTATCAATAGTTAATAAATTCAACTGTTCAAAGATGTTAGCGACTACGCGTTGAATGTTCGTTGAGTTAATCCGCGCGTTGCGTTCGAAAATCGTTGAATGAAACAGTTAATATATTTAACGGCTTTTTCATTAAACGAAAAGCAGCTAATTCGTTAACATTAGAAAAGCAGTTTAAAACAGCTGCTTGCTGAATTAACGTCCACTCCTAGTGCACGCCTCTGTAGCGCTCTGACGAGTAGCACGCAGCGAGATGCAGTAGCACATTTTATTATTTATCTTTCAATATATTTATTATGTCCGTCTTATATAAATACAAAAGTATAGTGACCAATATGGAGGGCGAATTGTATGATAACGATGACCTAAACTACGTCTTATGCTTATAATAATAAAGCTTTTAAATAAAATACTGTATACCGGATTAAAACGCGATTTATTGTTTAAATTATTTATCCCGTTTCACCCTCCATTCCTAAGGAAAAAGGTAAAGCTCTTCTAACTAAATATACACATTTCTGTACATTTAACGCAAGATCCCCAGAACGGCTAGTCACCGCGGGGGCAGTAGACTACCACCCTCCAAAAACCAATAGAACACAAAAAATTCACATTGCTACGTTCAACGTCCGTTCCCTAGCAAATGAAATGAGAGTGAAAGAGCTGGAACATGCAATATCCTCAATCAAATGGGACATTTTAGGCATCTCAGAAGTACGCAAAGAAGGACTTAAAATTGAAGATAGAGGCAGCTATGTATTATACTACTACGGAAAAAAGAAAGGAGAAAGAGGAATTGGATTTCTAGTAAAAAAACAAAAAAACGTAGAAGTGGAAAATTTTATTGGCATATCAGAAAGAGTCGGCATTTTACAATGCTATATAAATGGGAAAACTTATACTCTGATACAAGTTTACGCACCTACTGATAAATGCAATGACACAGAAATACAAGCCTTCTATAACGACTTAGAAAAAGCAATGGACGCAAGCACAAAACACATCATACTAATGGGCGATCTAAACGCAAAAATTGGAACGACCCAGCCAAATGAACACCTTATTAGAGGAATCTATGGATACGGCAAAAGAAACAAAAGGGGACAGAGATTCTTAAACTTCTGCCACCAGTTCAAGCTAAAAATTGCAAACACTCTATTCAAAAAGCCACAAAAACTTAAATGGACATGGAGATCACCTGATGGAAAATTTCGAAATGAGATAGATTTTATAGCCACAAATCTGTCGCACTCCGTGACAGACCTTAGCGTTCTCAGTTCTCTGCATCCCAGTGACCATCGTATCATACGGCTTACTTTATCGCTAAACATTTCCAAACCGTCCCGCTCCGACTATAGAAATGCTTCACAAAAATGTATGATAGATCTCCAAGAATTACAAAAAAAAATCCATATAAACCAACCAAACGAAACTGAAGATGTACAAACTGTATACAACATACTGGAAAAAAATATAAAAGACTCCTCAAAATATCGCTCTTCTCGAAACTCAAAGATTAAAGACACGATTTTAACTGAAGAAATAATTGCCCTTAAAAAACGAAAATTTGAATTAAGAAATATTAAAAATAAGACAAGAAAAGAAAAATTTGAATTATCTCTATTATACAGAAAAATCAATAAGAAATTAAAACACAACCTTAAAAAACAAAGACTAGAGACCTTCGAGAAATCTCTAAAGAAGACAGGAGGGATAAAAAAGGCATATAAAATACTGGACAGTACAAAGCAAAGAATGACACAACTATGCAACCCATCAGGCTCCATCGTTACAAATAGAAAAGGCCTTTTAGAAGTAGCAACAAATTATTATAAAAATCTTTATAGTCACTCAGAAAAATTTGAAGAAACTGCAAAATGCAAACACAAAGCTAATGCAGAAAGGATTCCATTCTTCTTGGAAAGCGAAGTACACCTCTCAATCAAACAGCTCAAGGCAGACAAAAGTCCAGGACCAGACGGAGTCACTAGTAATATCATCATTTCATGTATCGAGATCCTGACAAAACCGCTTACTGAACTATTTAATCTTATACTAAAATATAAAAAAATACCTTCTCAATGGACATGTTCAGATATAATCCTCCTATATAAAAAGGGTGACCCAAAAGATATTTCAAATTACCGACCCATTAGTCTTATATCATCTCTCTACAAAGTATTTGCTTCAGCACTCTTGAGAAGGATATCACCAATAATAGACCGAAATCAAGCTATAGAACAGGCAGGCTTCATAAAAAAGTTTTCAACTATAGATCATATACAGACGTTAAAGCAAATCATAGAAAAGTACATCGAATATGATAAATCGCTATATATTTGTTTCGTTGATTACACAAAAGCCTTCGACTCTATCTCACATGATTCTATCTGGCAAGCACTACAAGAGCAGGGTGTACATGAGGAATATATAGACATAATAAGAGAAATTTATAGCCACAGCAGTGCAAAAGTGCAGCTAGATTCGCCTGGGACTCCATTTCCCATACTAAGGGGGGTAAAACAAGGTGATCCTCTATCTCCGAAACTTTTTATTGCAGTCCTAGAATCAGTTTTCCAAGGTCTCGACTGGGAAGATATGGGGCTACGTATAAATGGGAAGTACCTATCACACTTAAGATTCGCCGACGATATCGTTTTATTATCAGAAAACCCAGAGGAACTACAGATCATGGTTGAGTCGCTAAACGAACTGAGTAGAATTGTGGGATTACAGATTAATATTGAAAAAACTAAAATTATCAGCAATAAACATCATACCCCCATACAATCTAATTCAATAACAATAGAATACGTAGAGAACTATATATACTTGGGACATCTAATCTCGTTCACTGACTGCACTAACAAAGAAATAAACAGACGCATTAATAATACATGGAATAAATACTGGTCTATGAAAGACATATTTAAAGGGACTCTACCAACCCCCCTAAAAAGCAAAGCAATGGACACATGCCTGTTACCATGCCTAACATATGCCTGCCAAACATGGTCTTTAACAAAAAGCTCTTTGGAAAAGTTGAGAATATGTCAGAGAGGAATGGAGAGGAGTTTCTTAAACTTAAAACTGAAAGATCGCATTAAAAACACCTCCATAAGACGCAAAACCAAAGCTAAAGATGTTGCCAGACATAAATTAAAAGTGAAATGGCGATATGCTGGCCATTTGCAAAGGGTACAGGATAATCGATGGTCGCATATTGTAACAAACTGGCACCCCTATGATAAATTACGTAAGAGAGGCAGGCCATCAAAGAGATGGAGTGATGACCTAGCCAAAGTAGGAGGCAATCTCTGGTCCAGGGTCGCCAGACACAGGGATAAATGGAAAGATTTGGAGGAGGCTTTCACCGCTACATGCGGTCCTTACACTTAATAGTTTTTTTTTAAATAGTTTTTTCTTTCAAAATAACATTAGCGTACATTCTAATTTTATATAATTGTTCACTAATATTCACTAACAATAGTTATTTTAGCTCTATTTGCATACTAACCTCACTAATAACACCAAAAATTATAAAAATAATAATAAGTGTAATGGAATAAATAAAGCTCATTCATTCATTCATTCATCCCGACGTTTCGGATGCTTTTCAGCAACCGTGGTCGCGGGAGACCACGGGGTTTTAATCCGGTATACAGTATTTTATTTAAATGTGTGATACTCGCGTTAATAAAAGACAATATTAATAATAAAGCTATTTGATCATAAATATTAATAACAAAATACACATACGTGGACAAACGGAAAATTTGCCTAAAATAAAAAAATATATATAACTAATACCGTGCATTTAATCAGTACATGTACAAATCGTTTATAAGAATTGTGTAATTTAAAGACCCAAAATGATTAAACAGAAGTGAAGGTTAAATGAGCGCCAAATGATTGGAATCATCTAAATCTTCAGTATAGAAACGACTTAGTAGACTAATACCAGGTTTCATTCTGGAATGAAGTTGCACGTGAACCTTACCGTGATCGACTTCCATTCATCGAGATGATGTGGGTTTGGTCTGTTTGTGACGTGTGGGGCGATGATGGCAGTCGGCAGCTGGGATGATGTTACTCAATAGTTAACCGATGAACTATAAACTGATTCCAGAGTAAGGAGTTAAGCGGGGGCTCCTGCGCGCGCGCACCCGACTCGCTGCCCGGCCTCGCGCCCCGCCACCCGCGCCGCTCCGACAGGTGAGCCTTTATATAATGTCTGCAGGATTCCTCGGCGACACCACTGGAAGCTTCCAAATTCAAATTCAAAATCATTTATTCATTTAGGTAGCATAATGTACACTTATGAACGTCAATAAAAAATACATATTAAATGCTTCTAATTTTACATAATATACCAGTTCTCAAATCAAGGGCGTAGAACGGACGAGAAGAACTGGCAATAAACTCACCGCCACTCTTTTTAATCGCCAAGTTTTACAAAATTTTTGTAAGGAGCTGCAACCATTACACCATGTTCCACATGATCTTTAAGTAATAAAACAATTTTGAATATATATAATATATTTAACGAAAAAATAAAATAAAAAACAAAGATTTGTCCTCTATGAGGAATATCCATGGTGAAATAGGAGCACGCACTTACATTCTCGTGGGAACAACACGCAAATACATAATCGAAATAACTAATATCACCGCATACACGAATTCAAGTCCGACCTGTCACCACAAGTAGCACCCGTTCACGAGTATGACGCATGGCCAGCCATCGACCCCCTCGCCATATTTTAAGGAGAGTTGCCATTGCTTCCGATGGTCTTTCTAAGACAACCTGTATTAACAGAAGACTTTATGACTGACTTTAAGTTTAAATAGAGAGAAAGAGAGTGAGAAGTTATTTATTCTCTGTCAAAAATGTTTATGACTAAAAGTAACGTAAATTTAACCACAGCAAATAAAGTGTTTCACAGTAAAAAGGTCTCAGTGCCAGCGATGTGCTATCATGCTGATTTTCAGCCACAGCCACAAGCATTCCATATCAGTTAATACACCTGACAGTTATTCTTTTTACTTAAAAACTATATTGTTTAATCTATCAAATGACTTTGTAATCACCACAGAACGTAATCACCATATTTTATCATAGATAAAATCATTTTATTAGGTCTCCATCACGATGCGATATAATGGGTGGCGCGAAGACGGAGGGCTCCGCGAGCGAGCCGAGCGAGGGGAGCGAGGCCAGCCCCAGCTCCTCGGAGGAGTGGAACTCGCCCACCGAGCTGAGCTGCTACCGGCGGCTCGGCGAGCGGTTCGGCGAGCGGCTCGGCGAGCGACACGAGCGGCCGCCGCTCATGAAGCGGCTCGCGCTGGGGCTGAGCGGGGCGCTGCTGCAGCCCTCCGACGACGACGCCACGCCCCTCGTCACAGACACGCCCACCACGTGAGTCTCGACTCTCGACACCTTCGATCAACACTACACCAATGCTCGACACGCTTAGATGTGTCTGCTGCAGTCGGCAGAAATAAATAAGTCCGACAAATGGTTCCCTTGTCTTTTATACGATCTGAATATAGTATAATAGTCAGATATCGACAGACGAGCATGAGGTTCACTTGATGCTGGGCGATACCTCAGCCACAGAACATCAGTCAATGATGCGCTGTCGATCTACTTTTTTCTTCGAGAATTCGGGAGTCCATAGACTGAAACCGAAACGCGCAATGTGTACTTCACGGTTTTTCCATCCGTGAACGGTGGTTCGTTACCCGGTTGGAATTTAGATATTCCTCTCACTCGATCAATGCCCGAAGTTACCAGACGTGGGGAAAACATGCTTACAGAAAAATAATGTCGTCCCGGTGGGTTTTGAACCCACGACTTATCGATGCGCACGGCAGGTGTTCTACCGAACGCGCCAACGAGCCCGTCAAAATATTGCTGGAAAATTATTTATCATTGGTATGGTTACAACTCTACAGAGGTCCATTTAACTGCTGAATTCGTACTGGTCTTGAATATATTTTTTAATAAATAATGATACATATGGTGTGGCCACATTGCAGCCCGACGAATGTCCCGCTCTGCCTGAACGGCGGCTACATCAACGAGGCGCGCGACCTGCGCCCGGGGCGCCAGCTGGACGCGAGCCTCGCTAACGGGTGAGACGAAGATCTTTTTAATATTAGTTTTTATTAATTCAAGTTTCCCACATTCCATTGAAAAAGCTTTTAACGCTTTTTTGGCTCACTGCTTTGGGGTACTGGGCAGATCTGCATTATTGCTATAATGATTTTATTACGCCATACATGTGCACCATGAATGGCTTGTATTATATATGACTTTTGGATGGCAGATGATGTATTGAGTGCTTTGAAATCATCTAGTTCACATCTAGTACAAATCGAAATTGAAATATTACAAACAATCATCGCTTGCAATTGTTGCTGTTGATTTAAACTACACAGACCGAAGTAAGGCGTTCTCGATCAAATCTTATCATTCAGTATGTGAAGACAATATAATAGTTAATGTTAGCGAACAACGTTCCAGTCGCGCGACGGGCAGCGCGGCGGCCTCCTCCTCCTCGGGCGAGTCCTCGTGCGGCGCGTCGCGGGACTCGCGGGACTCGCGGGACTCGCGGGACTCCGGCAACAACAACCAGTGCCGCCCGACGGAGCCCGAGCTCAAGCACGCGCCCTGGTTCCAGCAGGGGATCCCTAGAGAAGTGAGCCGCTTTCTTGCCGTGTAGTGATGATTACTGGTTCAGTTCCTTTGTACTGAAGAATATCTCGTTAATATCGCTGTATACCCGCAGATCGCGCTGGAGGTGCTGGGCGCGCAGCCGCCGGGCGCGTTCCTGGTGCGCGCGAGCACGACGCAGGCGCAGTGCCTGGCGCTGTCGCTGCGCGTGCCGCCGCACTTCGCGGCGCGCGGCATCGCGCACTACCTCATCCTGCGCACCGGCAAGGGCTACAAGATTAAGGTGACCGCAGAAAGTGTTTTATGTTGTTTATGTACAGAGGTTGAGGCATGGGGTTCACTTGATAGTAGGTGAGGTCGACCGCTGAAACCGAAACGCGCACTTCATGGTTTTTCCGTCTAAAAACGGTGGTTCATTACACAGGGGTTCACGAAGGAGTTCAGCTCGCTGAGCGCGCTCGTGACGCACCACAGCGTGATGCCGGAGCTGCTGCCCGTGCCGCTGCGGCTGCCGCGCCCGCGCAACCCGCGCCACCCCCGCGCCGACCTCGAGCCGCTCGACGGCCTCGCGCCGCCGCCGCCCCCCGCCGCGCCGCCCCCCGCCGCGCCCGCGCACCTCGCCGCCCCCGCCGCCGCGCGCCCCGCGCCCGCCCGCCGCCCGCAGCTCGACGTGTAGCGCGACGTGTGACGTGACGTGTGGCGCGACGAGTAGCGCGATATGTGATGCGACGTGTGGCGCGACGTGTAGCGCGACGTGTGGTGCGACGTGTGGCGCGACGTGTAGCGCGACGTGTGACGCGACGTGTGACGCGACGTGTGGCGCGACGTGTGACGCGACGTGTGGCGCGACGTGTGACGCGACGTGTGGCGCCACATACAGCACGCAGCAGCGATACAAACATTAATAATAGGCTTATGAAAGTGCAAGAGTTGAAATAAAACATTATACTTTGTTTGTGATAGTGTGCGAGGAGTGATGAATATACCGAAATCGAATAAAAGGCGAGTGTACTTTGTCTTACAGGATTATTTTGAAGTGACGCGGACGTTGCTCTTTACTGATAAAATACACGTAGATAGTAGGGTGAAAATACAGAAATACTTTGTTATTAATTAAAAAGTTTCATGTAATATACAATGATCATCTTACTCACTAACAATAAGAACTGTGAATAATATATGACGATGCAATAAAAACTAGCAATAATAATTGTTGATAGAGAAAAGATTTTGAATAAATATGAATAATTCAATCCGTGTTCGAATTATTTATTGTAAGTAATAATTGTTGGAAGTTTTTGAACTATTTCTATAATGATAACCGACGATATTTCGCTAATTACTATAATATCTATATTAAAGTAAGTTATTTAAATTGTGTTATGACCTTTTCCTGTAAGGAAATGCAAAGTGAGGGGAGAGGTCGCTCCGGATATCGACTTAACGTGATCGCAAAGTGCATTAATTAAATATTATAACAACTGTTGCCCGACGTCGAGTTATAAATTATATATTAATTAAAATCGGGCAAAATATCAAAAGTTACGTAGTCGTTGCGAAGTCATTAAATTATTGTATGTTGTCTAGTTACTGTTCGCTGAGATAGTTTTATATACATAATGTGATAATTATATTATTAGCGTGTATTATATTATGTACAATGTATATGGATTGTAACTATAGTGATTCTGTGTCATATTTTTTTACGTAGAAGTGGATTTGTGTATGGATACGTTCTGGAGGTGGTCGGGGATCTGTTGCACTCAGGAAATGTATATTTAAAAATTTTATAAACGCGAATATAACAATAGCGAATTAACTAAGGCCAGGTTTTGAGAGCTTTTTATAATATGATATTATAAGTTAATTCTATGTAAAGTAGGATTTGCGCTTTTAATCATATTAAAGATTTTTTCGGTTCTATATTAAAAATAGGCGTTATATGGAAATTCAATAAAATTTCCAAAAATCAATCAACAGTCGGTATCTACAACACGATGTCCTACTCAGCTCACAATATTGAGGCCTGCACAGTAGCTCACAATATTGAGTCCTGCACAGTAACTCACGAGGCTAAGGTAGTTAGGAATTCAACGATTGGCATCAACAAGAGACCTCAGTGTAACAAATCGTATCAACCACTTCCACTTGTACGCTACATTAGGTATCTCTAGTCTTAATTTTTTGTAAAAAGTAGTTATTTCAAATTACTGTATTCCGGTAAAATCATTTACTATGGAAATTGAAGTTTGTTGAACGCGAGGATTACCGCGCTATTAGAAATGCATTAGCATTTAATTGTGCAACAAATATTATATATGAGCGCTGCGCGAACAACTCATTAACAAGTTATGTGCGTCGTGAATCTTATTGCTCGATACACAGATCTGCTCATGTCCATGATAAATAATTATCATTTATTTATTGTATTCATTCTTAGCATTCTTTGTGATTCATCATTCATGATTATTAAATAAATCTACTTTATCCTGCATATCTTTAATTTATTGAGAATGTAGCATACCTATATAACCTATATAATATAACCGACAGTTTACAGGATTGTTTGATTGCCTATATATTTAACAAGGACGGTCTATTTTTTAATGCAGACTGTTCTCGTTTCAGTCATAGTACTCGATTTCTTACCTAAAATATGTATACTCAAATATGTTTTTACTTTCTACGGTACTGAAAAACACAAAACTCAAGATAAGAAAAGATATTTGCTTATTGTATTGTATAAGGCGTTATGTTACGCGACATCAATGTGTTCATATGTTCAATGTTTACACTCGCATCGAATATAATCTCAAAATTAAATATAAGTTATCTTGTAACCACCCCAGTGCAAGTGCAGTCTACGCGTGTAGTCGACAGTCGTTCATTTATTCGTATGAAAATAAAGAAATACGTTTATGTAGTTGTGTTTTATTCTACTAGATGGCGCTTTGGCAAAAATTCTAAATTATACATTTATTAATTCCTTTATATCACAAAACAATAAACCAATCCTCCTTTTTTATCAAATCAAATCAATCAAATCAAAAGTTTTTTATTTCAAATAGGCCTTTGCAGGCTCTTATGAAACGTCTAGTTGCACGGTTCCAAAAAGTGGGTCTCATGGAGAAGAACCGGCAAGAAACTCTATGGACACTCTTTTCAACAATGGTTTAGCTTACAAAGACTAAGAAAAACAATTTAAGCCACATAAACTAAACTTGTGTTATAGTTTAGAAGTTAAATGTTCAAACTTATATCCAGTATTTTATAATTATTGATGTCAATGTAGAAATTATTATTTTTACTAGTCGTCCACAACTTTATATTATTGTATCTTTGATTAATAATTGATTCGTAAATGGTTCAAATTTAGTGTATCTTAAAAAAATCTTATCTTTTAAAATGGCTTTCTAAAATAGTAATTACATGGTAATATATTAATATTATAATTAATATATTATTTATTTATATGTATAATACATTACGTATCTTCCACAATAATATTACGTCCGTTACAAATACTACTTAGCTGATTTATATTGGTATTTATTTGTATTTGTTCATAGACAACGGCAATGCCACTAATAGACTATTGCTCTACCACGTTTCTATGGGCAAATTACAGAAGTTAAAGATTTTCAAGGGGCTAATTTTAAGATAATTACTGATAAGAGAAGTGAACAAAGGGTCCAAAAATGAAACGCTCCAAAACCTTCTAATAATTTATTAGTTCCAACAGGTAGATATAGGGGGCGTCTTTGGTTGGAATACAAAAAATGAATAATGGGCAATTAATATACATATTAGGCTAAACACAATATTAGCGTGATGTAACACTGTACAGCGCCATCTAGTAAGATGTTGTGTAAACTAAAATTAATTAATTTGAAGGTCCTAAACATGCAGCCCACCAAGGACAAATTTTAACAATTTTCCTTAACACAGCCCACCATTCTATTATAACTAATGCACACTATATCTAATACATAACATAAAAATGGATAGCTCAAAAATAGATGACATAAAAATGATGACATAAAAATGGATGACATAAAAATGATGACATAAAAATGGACTGTAATGATTAAACTAAGTAACAATAAAAATGCAACACAGTTGCATGTGACAACTGAATGAACAGAAGTGTATACATAAAAAAATAAAAAATAACTAGAACAATTGTGAGAAAAAAAAATGAGTTAACCGTAGTACATTTGACACAATATACTGGTTCTTATTATAATAATACAATGACAGCTTAAGATGTAACGGGTAAAATACATATTTTAGAAACGGAACGTTTAATTACATTTTGTTTGCATCTTAGACTGACAACTCTAGTAATTCCGTCCAAACCGGGATGTTTTGCGACTATAAGACCATATAGCCATCTACCAGGTGGAAGATCATCTTCAACCACCAATACCAAATCCCCAATTTTAGGTTCCGGAGTTATATGACTCCATTTGTAACGCTGGTAGAACTGGGTCAAATATTCATGTGACCAGCGACGCCAGAAATCTTGAGTCATTTTTTGCGTCAGTTGCCAACGTCTAAGACTGGAGATATTATTATTCTCATAGTTATTATCAGGTGCTAAGATTAGTGATTCACCAACTAAAAAGTGTCCAGGTGTTAAAGGTATGGGATTATCTGGACTGTCAGTTATTTTTGAAATAGGCCGAGAATTTAAACAGGCTTCTATTTGACAGAGTAAGGTTGTCATTTCTTCGAATGTCAAAGTTGAATTACCCACAATACGCTTCAAATGGTACTTTGTCGATTTGACCCCTGCCTCCCACAATCCTCCAAAATTTGGTGAATGAGGAGGGATAAAATGCCAGTCTGTCCCATTAGTAGCGAGTTGATTAGCGATTTCCTTTACTATGTTTGACTTTTCTCGTGTAAATAAATATTTGAGTTCTCGTGCAGCACCCACAAAATTAGTTCCATTGTCGCTCCAAATTTCAGCGCAATGACCACGACGTGATGTAAATCGCTTAAAAGCAGCCAAAAATCCCTGAGTAGTAAGATCGCTTACTGCTTCAAGGTGAATAGCGCGTGTGGCCATACAAATAAACAAACAAATGTATCCTTTGTATGAACGTTGTCCTCTTCCTTTAGATATTCTTAAGTTGATGGGACCTGCATAGTCTACTCCACTTTTCAAAAAGGGTCGACAAGCTTGAGAACGTGATGCCGGTAGTTGTCCCATTAACTGGTGTCGGATACGTGCGGAATGCCTAACACAACGCACGCATTTCCGAACATATAGCCGAATTACATCCCTTGCTCCTAATATCCAATATTTGGATTGTATATAGTTTTGCATTAACTGAGGACCACCATGTAAGGTTTTATTATGAGCCTCAGCAATGATCAAGTTAGTAAGATGTGACTTTCGAGGAAGAATTATAGGGTGTTTTCTGTCATCACTGAGGACTGCGTGCTGCAGTCTGCCACCTACTCGAAGTATATTATCTTCATCGAAAATTGGATTAAGTGATGTAAGTTTGCTTTTTTTACTAACTTCTTTAGTGTTCTTTAAATCTTCTAATTCTACCTGGAAATACCTTTCTTGACATATTTTAATACATAGTTTTAAACTTTCTTTAATTTCAGAACTTGTAATCCACTCTTCAACACTTTCCTTTCTCATTCGCCTAACAAATCTTTTACAGAGAGCAATCACCCGGACCAGTCTTCTCAGCGATGAAAACCGTGTGTAAATTTCTTCTTCAGGATCTGTCTCTTTACAAGTATTTGCTAAACATATCTTATTTTCCTTTTCCTCTAAATGTGTTTCTTGTATTTTACCATATGTATAATTTATTTCTTTTTCTTTCAGGTACTTCGGACCTTCCTTCCAGAGGCTGATATCCCACTTTTTACTATCCCGAGATGCACAATCAGCAGGATTATCTTTCGTAGAGACATGCTTCCATTGATGTGGTTCTAAAGTGGTGAGAATTTCAGAAACGCGATTGGCAACAAACGTTTTCCAGCGATTCGGTTGTCCTTTGAGCCATGCGAGTACGACTTGAGAGTCTGTCCAAGCGTGAATTGTAGATTTCTTTATGTCCATGACTTCAGAGACTTCAACTAGTAGTCTAGTGAGTAATACTGCTCCGCAAAGTTCCAGCCTGGGAATAGACACTTGTTTTATGGGAGCCACCTTTGTTTTGGATGCTATCAATGAAACATGTACATCACCATGATCATCAACTACTCGTAAGTATACAACAGCTGCAAACGCATCATTTGACGCATCACAGAAGCCGTGCAACTCATGAACTTGATCATCCCTGTGTGTATGAATCCAACGTGGAATACTAAATTTGGTAAGTTCATTTAACTCATTTCGATACTTGAGCCAGTCCTTCAGTAATTCAGAGGGAAGTTGATCGTCCCACTCAATTCCCGATAGCCACAATTTTTGTATGAAAATTTTGGCTGAAATAATCACTGGTGCAAGCCAACCGAGAGGATCAAATAAACGTGAAATTTCTGAAATAACCTTTCTTTTTGTTACAGGTGGTGAGAGAGGGGGGAGCTGTACTGCGTACTCAAACTCATCGGTTCTTCGATTCCAGGTAAGTCCTAGTATCTTCATCACTTCGTCTATCTTTATTTTCAGTTGTTCCTTGTTATTGTCTTGATCTTCGTTTGATTCTTTCAGGATTTCTTCACTGTTGCTGCTCCATTTTTGTAAGTTAAAAACGCCTAATTTGAGTAGCTGTGTCATTTCTTTAAAAACTTGTTTACCTTCTTCCACAGAAAAACATCCTGACATAAAATCATCCACATAAAATTCCTGAAGGACTCTTTCAGCCGCTAGTGGAAAATCTTTACCATCATCGTATGCTACTTGTTGTAACGCTCGAACAGCCAGGTAAGGTGCTGAAGCAGTTCCAAAAGTAACTCTTGATAGCCTTAAATGTTGCAGCTCTTCGTTAGGATGATCACGCCATACGAAGCGTTGAAAATCTGTGTGTGAATCTGTAATTTTTACCTGTCTGTACATTTTTACTATATCTGATACAAGACAAATGGGATATCTGCGCCAGCGCATTATGATATGCCGTAAATCAGGCTGTAGAGACGGCCCTACCATAAGATCATCATTCAACGCAACTCCATTTGTGCCTGGACACGAGGCATTGAACACAACTCGAACCTTGGTAGTGTCTTTGTCTTCACGAACTACTGCGTGGTGAGGTAAATATACGACATTATCCAAATTTTGTTGTTCTACTGGTACAATTTCTGCATGTCCCAGATTCTTGTATTCTGATATCACAGCTGTATACTCAGCTTTAAGCTTAGGATTTTTTAGTAATCGTCTTTCAAGCTGTTCAAACAGTTTAATTGCAATAGTCTTTGAGTTGCCATACTTACAGCTTGGATCCTCATTTCGGAAAGGTAAATTTACAATATAACGTCCTGAACTGTCTCTTCTTGTAGTGGACGTAAATATTTGCTCACATTGAATTTCTTTTTCTGTGAGTTGTGGTTTTTTGGCAATAAATTGATCTGATTCTAACTCCCAGAACCTTTTCAAAAGTTCGTACTCATCGCTATGATGAATATGATTACACATTGTAGTGTTTGAGTTAGAGTCAGACTGAACTGGACCTGATATAATCCAACCTAGTTGAGTGTTTTGAGCAATTGGTGATCTAGGTGAACTCTTTTTTAAGCCATCAAGTAAAATTTGACCATAAACATCTGCTCCAAGGAGCATGTCAATTTTATTTGGGGTTCCAAAAGAGGGATCTGCCAAAACTATATCGGAAATCTCGGGCCATAACTCTACAACAATCTTCTTATCAGGAAGCATTGAGGTGAGCTTGTTGAGTACAAAAGCTTGAACACAAATTTTGAAATTGCGATGAAGTGATTGGATTTCAATTTCCACCCTCGCTTTAGAGGCAACGGAACTTGATTGGTCACTTCCTAAACCAAATATGGAGCTTCTGTGAGGAATCTTCTTTAACCCAAGAAGTTGAACGGCAGATTCAGTCATAAATGAAGACTGTGATCCCTGATCTATAAGACACCTGAGAGTAATCAAGGAGCCTGTGTGTGACCTCGCATTAACTAATGCGGTGGCAAGTAAAACCTGTCCACTGAAACTTGAAAAGCAGGCTCTGATGTTGCTGTTTTGTTCTACCTGTTGAGATGTACAAACTGTTGAATGACTTGGTTCTAACATATTACCTTTGGGTTCTGCTGGGGCAGAAACATTGGTTTCATTTTTGGGGTGAAGTAAAGAGTGATGTTTTTTCTTACAAATTCGACACCTGGAAGATTGACGACATGTGTATACATTGTGACCTGCACACAGACAATTAAAACAAATGTTATTTGTTTGGACGAAATTTCTACGAGTGTCAGTTAACTCTTTTGCAAAACTTTTACAGTTTCGCAAATGATGCTCTTCCGAACAATAAATACAGTTAATGTGAGTGGTATAAAATACTTTTGGATTGACATGAGATTTAGACTGTGAGGTATTTTGTTTAACTAACTTAGGATCTATGAACTCTAACGAACGTGAGCGAATTTCAAGAAATTCCGTAAATTGTTTAAACGTTGGTAGTTCATTACAATGTTCGCTTGTTTTTAGTTCCCATTGTCTACGGGATTCAGCGTCTAATTTTAAGCATAAAACATATAAAATAATGCTATCCCACGTACTTACATCTATTGACAAATTTTTTAAAGCATGCATGCATTCGTTAGTTGTATCTAACAGTTCCCTTAAAGCAGTTGACGATTCTGTTACAATATTTTTTTGGTTCATGAATTTTGATAAAATACAGTTAGAGAGATATTTCTTGTTGCTATAACGATCTTCTAGGCGTTTCCAACAAATCTGGTAATTTTCTGCTGTGATCGGTACGTGTCGCAAGAACTGTTCTGCTTCTCCTGTGAGCTGACATTTTAAATAGTGTAGCCGTTGCACATCGTCTAATGAATTGTTTTTATGTACCAATGATAAGAAAAGGTCACGAAAGCTTGACCACTCTATGTATTTACCCGAAAACGTTGGTATGACAATTTTCGGTAATTTGAGTCCTTGCTGTTTCGAATTCGATGCTTGAGCACTGATATTAATTTTATGTGCATCATCGACACATTTTGCTTCCTTTAATTTATTGCGTGCTTCTCGTAACTCAAACTTACAGTCAATGTACCTTTCTTCACAATTGCCATATATGTCAGACTTCATATAAGTGTTCGATTGCAGAAGCTCACTGTCACATTCTTGTATTAGTTTAGTGTGTGTTGATGAAAATTGCGACCACAGTTCCTCCAATGTATCAAGCCGAGTTGATAAATATGCATCATTCGCTAAACGCTCTTTTGGGGATTTTCTTAAATTTGTTTTAGCCTTCGTTATTCTCTCATACAAATTATTTTGAACTCTAATATATGATTCCATTTTAAACACAAAAATAAAACAATGAAAAAAAAAATTAAAATTAAATTTTTGTGAAAATTTTCTAAGTGTTTAAAACTTAAATTACATCAATTTGAAATCGGGCATGGATTCCCCGTATATTCACTTTTTCCTAAATTATTCTAAGTCCTAACTCAATAAGCAAACTTTAAAATTTTACAAGTCCAAATTTAATTTAATATGTTATTTTACAAGTTACAATTTTAAATCTAATTTTACAAGTTACAACCTAATTCTCAAATTTTTACAAGTCTCTTAATATTGTTTATTTAAATGTACTCACAGTTTTGTCACTTGTCACTCACACTACACTTCACAACTCCTGGTGGCAGGTTAGACGTCACAGCTGGACTGCGGACTGCAGTGTCACTATCCTCCAGTCCCGATATCCGGATACTCGTAGGACCATGAACAAAGGGTCCAAAAATGAATCCATCCAAAACCTTCTAATAATTCACAGTTATTTACACATTAACAGTAACATCGACGACACTGTACGTTGAATTTTACCAGAAATTTAAAAGTAAATAAGAAATAGAGGAATCTCGTACAAGTTTGAATGTGTCGCTTGTAACACAAATAATACCTAGTTTCATAATATATTGTAAATATTCAAAAAATGAATGAAATTGTTTTTCTATTTAGTGCCATCTAGTGGAAGAATGGTGAAACTTGTTTGAATCGTATCGCGTGGACAGATATGTTTTAAACGCTGGGACATAGATGTCATTATTTGCAAAGGAAAACAAAATGTTTTAAGTAATAATATTTACTGTATTATGAAATTAATTAATGAAAAATTATTGGCAAACGCGAGACTTACATATTTTTAAAATTAAAATATGTATACTGTACCATTTGTAATATTACCCAAATATATACGGTAAGAGTGAATAATTGAAGATTATTAATAATTATCTATTATTATTAATAATTACCGAAAGTCGAGGTTAAAGTGATAAATTAATCACATTTGTTTTGTTTTTATATACCTATAACGCCAGAACTTTCAGCCAAATCGGCGACCAATAAATGGAAATAACTACGGAAACGTTTTTTATGCAATATTTTCTCATCGTCGTCAAAAAAGGACCGGCGCTAAGCTTTATACTTGACACCGCCTATAGTGGAGTGTCTGGGGGTTTTAACCTCAGACTTCTGTTACAGTGAATGAATTTAAATGGGCGAGGGGGGGATTTCTTTTTTATACTATAAAGTATAAAGTTTACCCAAAATTTTTGTGTGCTTTTGATTTTTTTTTATTTAAACAAAAACTATAAAAAATTGATATTGAAGCATGTAATTTTAATTAAAATATTTTTTTTTTCGTATCTATACGTTGAATAATACCAATGTTGGAGTGTATGAAGGGTCATAACGACCTTGGACAGGTAGTAGAACGTAGGGAAGGGGGAACGGCAACGGCAGCTGCTCCAAAACTGAACAGATTTTTCTAGCTACTTTTTAGTTATAAATTTCACGTGTTCTACGCATGTTGTATATATTTAAGAGTAAAAGTTGTGTGTTTTTTGTTTATTTCTGGCGAAAGTTTTATTGAAGACGTTCTGTTTCTATTGAATTTCTATGTAAGATTATTTTCTTTGTTCATTCGGTAAGTAATCTTATCAAAAATTTGCAGTTTATTATAATATGATCATGATGCTTATAATATGAACGTAATAATTATTAAATAATAAGTACATAAATAATTAAAGATTGATTCAAGTAAAAGAAAAAAAAATAAAATGTCATAATTTAATCATATTGTTTTCTATCACAGTTTTCTAACAATGGATGAATCAAGGACTAGTAGTACAACTAATGAGTACAGCTGCATTATCTGTGAAAAATTCGGTTCACCTTCCACAACCTATTCAGATTTAGGTGTTATCCAAAAAATAACTAAAGGAATAGCAACTTTACGAGCTGCTTCAAGCGAACGAAAAGATGGCTTGTTATCTCATCTTCAAGCTGAATTCGTCTACGCCCATACAGTTTGTCGTCAAAAATATATTGAAACATATAAGAAGAGGCCCAATGAAACTCCATTTTCACCTACGAAAAAGAAACTCCGAAATAGCACTGAGCTATCGAGCTTTGAGTGGGGAAAAAATTGTTTCATCTGTGGTCAAGAAGCTAATAAAGAAAAAGAAGCCAAATTAAATAAAAAACGACGAAGACAAATATCTTATATTAATACTCCAACTCTAAGTGACTCCATAATATTGTCTTTTATTAACGCGAGTATCACACAAAATAACGTCGGGATAAATAATTTAAATAATAAATCGCGTTTTAATCCGGTATACAGTATTTTATTTAAATCTAAGTGACTCCATTGTACACTTTATAGCTGTACAAAAAAATGATTACTATCGAGAAATTCATAAAAGAATTTCTGGTATAGCAGATTTACAAGCACTCCAAGCAAAATATCATGCTGATTGTTATAATTCTCTTAAAAATTCTATTCATCTGAGCTCTGCTGAGAAGAAACCCGGTTGAAAAAGGGTTGTGGAGCTGCTTGTGGATTTCGAAAGAGTGGTTTATACTGCAGTATAGCATGTCTAAAATGTAGCGAAAATACTTGTTTCAATACTCCGCCAATCATTGAAATAAGTGAAGTTGAAGGAAATTTTTAAATAGAAAAAAATGTAAAATGTTTAAATAAACAAATAATTTTTTGATAATTTTTTTTTCTTTCATTTTCCTTCATTTAAATCGTTCTTATAACTACTATCTCTATATAAATATATAAATTAAACTTATTTTGATGTAAAAAAATGTTCTACAGCCTAATATTATGAGGTATTATATCATTTAGACTTTTAAAATTAGAATTATTTCATATTTTTTTTTTTTACCGAGATCACAATTTTTCAATGGGTAAACTTTTTTGTATATATCATAAGCTAAACATTCCACTTAAAATTATAAAATTTCATTCACTGTAACAGAAATCCGAGGTTTTCATGTTTTTAACGCCCCAGACACTCCACTACTAATGCGTTGGCAGTTGATTCAAATTTTATTTTATTTATCTTTGACGAACGTTTTTTTATCTACGGCGAATATTCAAGATTAGATATAACGCATGACACCAAAGACGAAATTAGAAATAAACGTATCAAAAGAAAATAAATTATCAAGGAAATAAATTACATTATATACCTATAGGTAATATTGATTCATGTAAAACAGAATTGACCGGCTGTGTTCTTACTGAAATTGTCGCAAATGTTTTAAATAATCTATGTGAATTATTTGTTAAATTATGAATATTCAGCGAGTCCAATAATAAATAGAGAAGTTGTCGCCTCCACACTGATTGCATCCGCTGCTTGTCGGCCTTGTTTGTGCTCCTAATAATATTTAATTGAAGGTTTAATTTTGTATATATAAGTTTCTTAAGTAATATAACTATTCCAAAGACTATGACATTGTATTGTCATCCAGCTCAGATACGCATGTAAAATTACAACAAACAATACAAGGAGAGGGGTAAAATTTAAGTGCTACCAATTTTTTGTTGGTTTATTTATAGAACTGGACACGTATTCTATTAATATTATATTTTAATAATCTAAAAAGAAAAGGTGAAATATGATAATAATTCAAGTAAAAAGATAAAACGGAAGTTACTTATAAGGAACATACTAATTATTATTTATAAGGTAGCTCTGTGCTGCATTTTTTTTATGTTAGATATCGATAGACAAGCATCGGTCACCTGATGGTAGGTGATACCTCAGCCACAGAACATCAATCAATGACGCGCTGTCGATTTACTTCGAATTCGAGCATTCGGAAATTCATAGACTGAAACCTAATATACACTAATATACACTTCACGGTTTTTCCATCTATGAACGGTCGGAATTTCGATATTCCTCCCACCCGATCAATGCCCGTTACCAGACGTGGGGAAAACATGATTACAGAAAATTATAGGCATGTCGTCCCGGTGGGATTCGAACCCACGACCCATCGATGCGTACGGCAGGTGTTCTACCGAACGCGCCAACAAGCCCGTCCAAATTTTAATGTATTAATATAACATTACATCAGTCGCGGACAGACTGGCCACTTCAACTGTAAAACCGGTAGACTGGTAGACCGGTAAACCGGTAAGCCTAATAAGTGAAGATCAAACTGCCGTAGCGGATATTACTGTTTGATGTAAGTAGTAACTCTCACTAGACGCTACTCATGCTCTTTATCTGATACAAAAAACCATATATGTAAGTTTAACTTATATGATGCACATGCACAAGTAGATATAGCATATACACAAGACTTCAATTTACTGTACTTGAAGTACATAGAATAGATTCGGTTGCAAGAAGATTGGTCATCCAGAGCGAGTAGGGGTGTACTGTAGTCTGTAGCCATCTTAGAACGGCTCAAGAACCACGGTATATAAGATCAACTATATACTTATATTTTAATATTGTAGTCGACATTTATTTGGTGACGGTGGTGGTGTGATATTTACCAGGACATCTACCAGTATTATGCTGTTGACCTTGTTATTGTAGGTATTTTTAGTTTTTAATACTTAATTTTATTATATATTCATTACATTCCCTGTAATAAAATGCTGATCGAAAGGTGCATTTTTGTTTCGGTGACTTTTATAACAACTTATTCTACGAAATATGATCCTATATTGTAATAAGAATAAGTTCTAATATTTTGTTAAAACCCCTTGAGGGTTTCCTACGTTTATTTTAATTTAAAAGTGAATTTTTATATTTACCTCTTTCGCCCAGTAAAATGTATGAATGTAATTGTGTCAACCCTACACAAATGGCTTCCGTTAGGGCCGCCTCTGCCGGTAATGACATCAGGCTACTCTGTTATTTCGACTGCAGCACCGGCGGGTAATGTACCCACGTAATATGTTTAAAGCGGACTTGCAAAGGAGTTACGTCAATACAGAGATCAGTCTGCAGTGTATTTTGATAAGGGATGGAAATTATATTAAAATGACTTGTTAAAATATTATTAAACGATCTTATTCTAAGAAACGACTTATACGATATTATAACAATCTTTTTGTGATTTTTTGACTTTTGACGTATTTTATTGCAATCCCGACTTTGGTACTTTGAAACCGGGTTACTTTACTTGGTCCTAGCACTGCCCTAAATCATAAGCAAAGAAGCGGAATATAAGTACTCCCTGCTGTTGAAACTCTGCTAGTGAATTGTGGCTGTAGTTGAATATTCAGGGGCCTTTCGAAATATCCTGTATGTTTTGACAAGCTGCCGCTTCATATTCCAAGAGCAATTATGTACCGTAATTACTGCCGGGACAAGCCGGGGCAGACCGGGGCACGCACCATTTTTTTAATTGTTAAACACAAGAATATACTCCAAAAACTCTCAAATTACAGTATAATAATATAACGATCTAGCTGGGTTTGTGATATACTTACATCTAACCGTATTTTCGCAATGAAATTCTATTGTTTCTTAGGCTTATAATAACATAAATAGATTACTGAAAAAACTCTACTGAAGTCACTGTCGATTGATATACATAGACATATCAGAATGTAACATAATAATGTGTTATGGAATTATTATATTATTATTTGTGTATGTATTATACCACACTGGTGTGAATGGATGGAATGATAAAATAAATTGTTGTCTTCGGCCCAGCTGGGAAAACTCTTCAGAGCTATTTGAAATAAGCGGGATCAATACTCAAGATTATACGGCTTTTATATTAGCACAAGTATCTACAAGTATCCCATACAAATGGAATTAACGACCTCTTTTTATGATAATTCGATAAATGCGTCCCAAAATTGCGGAAGCATTGAATATAAAATATTTTTCGTGAATGTCGGTATCTCCACCTGAGTGAGTGGAACTAACGGTATTGAATTACGAGTGGTGGAGGGGAAGTTGGGCGTCGAATTGTTCGCTAATTAAGGAATCAGGGACGCCGTCACAAAGAGCGGGACTTTCGCTGTCCGTATTGTCTACAGGTGTGTTCTAAGTTAGAAACCGAAAGCGTTGTTTACACAATACTAATAGATGTTGCCCATGGAATATTAATAAAATTGTTTTATGAAGCCAAGTAAAATAGGTAGGATTCGGTTCTGGCACTCGTCGGTCGCTGCCGCGGAACCGCTCGCTCGACTCGTGCGCGGTGGTCACCATACCAACATAACCTAACCTAGAACTTCAAAACCCAGTAGTGACTACCGCGCCACCAGCCTATTACTTTGGGTTTGCGTGCTTTTTTATATGGGGTTTTATGTCGTCCCCCACCATAATATTCTCTGGGCTACCATCTGTTAATGATTAAAAATAATAATAGCATTAAAAAAAAATTGGACCACTTTTGGGCTGCAGCCCTGGTTCGACAGATTTACTAAATGATAAATATATTATAAAAATGAATATAAAACAAAAGCTTGTTGACCTTAGTTTTATAATCATTTTATATTTGGTAGAATATAAAAAATCAACCGCGCATTGGTAATTTGAAAGGGTGCTACTTTATACTACTCGTATGTAGTAGATTTATCTGTCCAGATATACATTTATGAATTTTAAATTTTTGAATGATTTTCGCGAAAAAAAAACAAAGATATGGACAATATTTAAAATGTTGTCAATAAAATAATATGTTAAGGAATTTATTATTTTAAATACATAATAAAATATTTTCAAAAACATGTAGGTTTAATCCGTTCCATACTGTTCAGGCGAGCTGGGCGGGCGGCTGGCCGGGCGGGCGGCTGGCGGTCGCGCCGCGTCGATAATGGCTTTCCAATTCGTTAACCTACTTTACACTTTTAACAGCCCACTCCGCATTCAAGACGTTTGTTAATTTAAATTAATTTCATGGATTGTCTTAATTTGGGGATTTACGGAGACAGTCTTTCGGCGTGGACCGGATAGAATTTGATTGTTTGTGGGTATTAGCATAAAGTCGTCTTTGTAAGCTCTACGATTATATATATAACTATACTATAAAGACACGATTATAATACTATAGTAATTTCTCTTAACCATATCTATATAATCCTTAATATATATAAATCATGACTATCATTTTCTTAAAATAATGCGTCATAGCTTATTTCAGACACCTTAAAATTCCATTAATTTTTGTTTTTTAATAATAACTTTCTATGCATACTCAAAAAGAATCAAAATTGAAATTCGTTTATTCTAATAAATCAGGATTTATTCAATAAGCGCCTAACATATTAATTATTATAAACAGCCTAACAGTATTTGTTGTCAAATCTCATTTATTCCGATTGTATATAAACAAAATAAAACAAGCAAAAATGTACTCAAAGATTATTCGAATGAAGGAATTTTCTAGGAATTAATTTAAATTCGAAGCGAACTATGAGACCAGATAAACATCAGTCCCGACGGAATTGAGTTTGTTACTCAACTTTAGCTCTGGTCAGGTGAGATATTTTGAGAGTTATTCATGAACCGAGGCTAATCTGAACGGCTTTCAGAACCCTTCATTCAATAACTTGGGAAGGCTTACTGAAGATACCTTCATAGTAATTAGTTTTATAATTGAAGTATATCCATAAAGATAAAAAAAAGAGAATATCGCTAATTATAATTCATAAGGCTAATTATTTTTCATTATTATCACCTATTCGGTATAATGTTATTTGTATGAGATGCTTTCTTAAGTTTACTCAAAATAATAAATGGATCGGCAATGATGATGCAGTTTTCATTGTTATTAAGAAGTTCTCTTCCGGAAGGTTCCGGAAGTATGTATGTAGTTCCTATGCGAATGTCGCTTGTTTTTGTATCACTTACTTACATTATACTACAAGAAACGTTCACTATCTTCTCAACGTCACTAGATGCTTTTTGAAAGTACAAAATGTTCAAATAAACAAAATAGCATTCTACAATGAACCGTGAAACTTAAATTGAAACTCACCGAGTGCAGTGTGGAGGGGAGGAGGTGAGGGGGGAGTTGGACCGATAGCCGGCTCCAGAAGATATCGAATACATACAAAAACTTTTAGCATTACAATGTGTTACTTCACACTATTTTAGGGTTCCACACATCCGATGGAAAAACGGAACGGAAGCTCTGACACTTGTCTAACAACATAGCATTATGTTATTCTTATCTTTCGGAGAAAACGATTACTCAAGTCCGCGGCTAACTAATGGTGTCCGCTGCGCTTCGACCGATTCTCTGCGCTGCGATGAGTGATAGCACGTCACTGCGCTACGAACAACTCCGCTGCGCTCGACAACTTGACATAACACTACAATACGCTTTTATGGCTATTTGAACAACTTCTCTTTTCGCAACCATTCACAATACAATTAATTGATTTTTTGTGTGAATTAGTGTATTATAAGTTAATTCATTCCGAATGTAAACCTAACTCCTTTCCATTAGGCTTTTCGAAACACTTTTCATGAAAACTGTATAATATGTTAAGCCATGAGGCCACTTGTTTTTGTGTCAAATTCTAGTTTTCAGTCGGAACAATCCGTTTTACAGATATTCTAGTATTATTAACAGTTTTTTCAATCCAACCAAAGCTTATCGCGAATAAAAATGAGAAACCAATCTAGTCAAAGTATTATTATCACTATCACCACAGTTTAGTGTTTGGCAAAACTCTAAACTGGCAATCAAATCAAACAGCTGATATCGCCAAACCGCATCGAGATATATTATTTTTGATAGTAGTAACTGGCGGTAATCCAACAGATATGAAATAGATAATTTCCACCGCAGCTGCAGCAAGGTGCTGGAGTTATTGCCGCCCCCTCCCCTCACCACCAGCTACCAGCTCCCCCCGCGAATATACGTGCTGCACATTCGTAAGATATTGTAACTGCTGTTTGTTTTATAGTCTCCTGATACTGTCATGATTTACAACTTTACAGTTATTTAATAAATTATGTTTTTAGTCAAGTGACTTGCAGTAGTTTATACAAATGTATCGGAAATTACGAAATCAGTAAAGCCGATATGTCTCATATTATAAATGAGCAAAATATTTTTTAAGTGACGCAAAAACATTGCAACGGATTGACTTGAGGTTATATTGAAGAAGACAGAAGAAGAAAAACTTTTATTAAACACACACACATAAATAACAAAAAATAATAACTACATAAAATATACGTGTATCTTGTGACTAAAAATATTGTCGTAAATATTTTTTTACATTTATCTGGGGTGATATTATCTGTAAATATGAATAATCTTCAAAGATTAATAATATGAAGTCTCTAGTCTCTCTGGAGCTCTGAATTGATCACATAAGACACAAGCTTTATTTATTGCTTACCTTTAAGTAATTATTAAAAAAACGAAAACCGACTTCTAAACTAACCTACGAGTATCTGTACAAACTTAAACTAAAAAGTAAAAAATAATATTTTCATTATTTCAAAGCAAGAGCCTTAAATAACAAGCCGCTCCGAACCGTTCGAAGGTTTTATGCAAAGGCTCGATTAAAATTGCTTTGTAGCAAAAAAAAAACCTTGGAAATCCTTGCTTAAATGGGGGAGTTATCGCGTAACAAACATGCAAAAAAAACATACAATTGAATTGAGACCCTCCTTTTTTGAAGTCAGTTAAAAACACTTGCTAACAGATTTGATCTGTAAGTCGATGTTGAAGGCTGTAGCGATCACCAATTTTAAATATCATAGACACCGACATCACAACAGCTATCGCTAAACTTCTTGATCGGATGTCAGTTGTTCACTAAAGTAGGCTGCCGGTACAATAGCAAGTTTCTCAAGTTATAGCCAGAGTTTGTGAGCTGAGTGTGCCGAACTATCACCAGATTATGTTGTTCATTACTATATCAGTGTATATTATATACTAGACAAAGTTAAAGAAATAATAGGCTATTTTTTTCCGAAATACACCAGTCACTTTACATTCGTTTAGTAATCATAATTATGTAGTAAAAATGGCAAATATACCTACAAAACCGCAACTAAATTTATTTCAATTTAACTAACTAAATTAATTTCCGGGTGCGAAAGGTTTCGTTTTGTCACTGATAGTATGTAGAAAGAATGAAGGATTGGTCGGCCGTATTACGGCAATCCACTGCAATATATCCGATAATTATAATTAGTTTTGGCCATACTGATTACAAACAAGCATATTTATATATGTTACAAAGCATATTATAGGTATATGATAAAAAATAACTAGTAGGTACATAATAGACTCCGAATGCTCGAAATAAAAAAGTAGATCGATAACGCATCATTGACTGTTGTTGTTGTCATGTTCGTCTGTCGATATCTAACATAAAAAAGACTAAATGTTACTTTACTCCGTTCTCTATGGTAAACGTTCGAACCAATATCGTTTACATATTTTCTTTCATCAACACTTTCGCCTTTTACGGCGAAAAATAACATTCAAACACAATAAATAAACAATAACTTTTTTATTTCGACTCAGCGCCGTAAATAAATAATATTTTATGTGGTACACAAGCCGCTCGCAATATGACCTCATAAAAGCGAGCATTTGAGTGGGATCTGCATCGGTTATCTGACTGACGAGTTTACGACGTCACGTTCGCGTCAGATGAAATGGAGGCGTCGTGGTCAGTAGGACGTAGTAGTCTGTAGTGGAGGCTGGTGTCGTGGTCAGTGGGACGTAGTAGTGGAGGCGGGCTGGCTTCACAGCAGCGAGTTTGAAGTGTCATGTTAGACCCGGAAGACATAAAGAGATAATCGATTAAAACACGAGAAAACGGTCGACAAAATTGTGTCGTGGTTCTGTGGCCCCCATAACATGAGATGAACATGAATTACATTACATAACATGAATTTTCATTTCAATATTCTTCCCAATACATAAATAAAAATACGCCCAAACAACATTTCAGATCGTCTCCCTCGTCAAAATCGTAATAAATCCTATAATCATTGTGAAAAAAATAACTGACTAAACTGATTGAGTTGGTTTACAGTTTGAAAAATAAAATAGCGTTTTGTTGCGGGCATTTTGAAATATTTCAGTGTCGTCTCCGTTCACCGTCCCGCCGTGATTCCATTACCTCTGTCTCTGAGACTCCTTCCGTACACAGACGCCGAGTGTTCGTCCCGCTGTTCAATACAGCCTTAAAACTTACACTGAAATAGAGAAAAGTGTGTTATAAGCAGCGGCTAGCGTCTATATTAAACTCAATACATCAGTTGAAAAATAATATTAAAAAACGCAAATATTTTAAAAACCCTATCCATTGTGTAGTTTAAAGGAATTTATTGAAAACAGGCAGAAAAGCAACGACTTTCGTATATGATCAATGAAAAATGATATACATACATACATTTATATTATAATTCTTTAATATTACTACCTAATAATTTATTCGAATTACAATTTTTTTAAACTTTCATAACAATCATTTATAAATTTACGTTTGTGTCTCACAAAAGCTCGAGAACGACCGAACCGATTTGCCTAATTTTGGTTTTTAAATATTTTTAGAAGTCCAAGGAAGGTTTAAACGATGAGAAAATGTATAAAATTGCCATGCCAGTAATTCAGACAACTTTTATTGGTGGTACAAAATTTGCAGGATCAGCAAAACAATGGCTCATCAGTACCCCATGGGTTCCTAAAATAACTTTAACGTCACCTAATTGTGGATAAATTAAATGCAGTAATACAATAAGCACATCCTCCCGCAGAAGCTAGTCTCTCAGCGAGATGTTCTGACCTACATTGTTTTACAGCACGACTTGAACATTTTACACGCTTCAAAAGTGCTCTCTCAAACGCTATTTCGTTCTAAAAATCCATATTGGGTAACTGCGAGTTACCGCTCATAACAGCACAGCGGCTTAAGCGTTTCTCTACACTTATTCGATCGAACTTTTCCATTTATTATATTATCTTTTATTTTGCACTTTTCATAAACTTTATGAGGGAGGAGTTGTTATGAAATAATTCAAGTTATAATGTAAAAATGGTCACGTACAATGACCATTGAGACGCTATTTAGACGGATACAGTATTGATCATCAATTGTACAATTGAGAAGCTATTTAGACGGATACAGTATTGATCATTATCAACTTAAATACGTTAGTTAGTTAGCTTAAGCATTTCATTCATTCAATCTCACTATTATAATCTTTTACACCATATAATTTCAATGAAATATCTTAGGAGTTATTGCAATTTTTTTACTAGGCATAATATGCGCTACTACCCGTGCGTAACCTGGGCGCGTCGCTAGTTTAAAATAAAAAATTATCTAAGTAATAATTAATTTACCTAAATGCCTGTTCAAACAAACTGAAGTACTGACTTCAATCGTGTACTGACGAGCTAAGTTAAACTGACTTTCTTATTAAGATTGTGAACTTTGTAGGCTACATCAAAACGTATGGAAAGCGAACCTGAAAAAGCGCGTTATGTATTGTAGTATGTCACCACTGCGCTAACGATGTAATTTTTAAGAAGATTTAGATTTAGAAGATGGTAAAACTTAATTGGACGCTGTTAAGCAATACAGTGTCAACCCACATAGTTGCCATTTTGAGAAAATTGAGTTTGTAGTTTTAGTCAGGTTTTATAAAAATTCTTTTAAAAAATAACTTAAATAATAGATTTATTTGTAATTATTATTATTAGACTAAATATGTGTCGTTTTTTTTGGTAGCAATCAAAGTAATAATAAAGTAAAGTAATTTAATGCATTATTATTAAATATTATAAACATTTTAGGGTTTCGTGCTCTCTAGTTTTTCAATATCTCTGTCTGAAATCTCTGATTTGAAATTTGTTCTCCAGCTCATAAGGAAGCGATTGGTATCAGAATTTACATTTTTGTAATTTTGTAGGTTGACACTGTATTGCTTAACAGCATCCAATTGATTTAAATGTGTGTTAATTGCATTAATAAAAAATAAAAGATCCTTAAATTCCCTGTAGAGCTAACTGTACCTATTTAATTCCGTTTCTAATGTATGTCAGGCCAATCAACCGGGTAACTCGTAAAGCATGCTCGACTAGTTACCGACTCCGGCTTCTGGCGCGACGCCAAACTTTTACGCACCATCGATGTGAACACTTCTGACCACTTGAACTCGCTTCGTGTTCCCAGATTCACTTCTACTAACTTATTCATACAAAAATAGGAAAACAAGATTTATTACGAAAGCAATGACACTAATTCGAAATGCTCCCGATGTGAGAGATAAAAATAAGATTTGTTAGAATGGTTTAATTTAGTCAGATTTTTCAGTTAGGAGTGATCTTTGAATATACTTAGTACAACGTAACGTTGAAAAAAGAAAAAGGAAGTATTCAGTTATAGATTTATATAATCCGTAAATATAATATAATGTTAATAATATTGTCTTTTATTAACGCGAGTATCACACATTTAAATAAAATACTGTATACCGGATTAAAACGCGATTTATTGTTTAAATTATTTATCCCGACGTTTCGGATGCTTTCCAGCAACCGTGGTCGCGGGAGACTGAAAGATGACAGTTGTCTTATATTTGAAATGTCACAAAGTTGCCATATTTAATTCAATTAAATTAAAAAATAATCTATTAATTTAGGTAACACAATGTACATCTATGAACGTCAATAAAAAATAATACATATTAAATAACTAATATTACTAATATTAAATGCTTCTAATTTTACATTTACTACCAGTTCACAAATCAAGGGCGTAGAGCGGACGAGAAGAACTGGCAAGAAACTCGCCGCCACTCTTTTTAATCGCCAAGTTTTTGTTTTACAATTATTACATATTAACGCCATCTATTCCTACGGAGTTGATATTTACTGTAATTTTCTATATTATGACAATATTGACTAACGGTGTCCTCTTGTTTTTTAGTATGTTTGATTTGGGGCTTTAGATTTTTAATAACTGGATCCCAGGTGTTGGAAAGTCTCAAACCATCTTCTCTATTGAAGTTAGGATGTTTTTTAATTTCAATAGCCTCACGTACTAGTCTGGGAAAGAATCTACTTTCTTTAGCAAGGATTTTTGGTTGGTCGAAACGTATGTAATGGTTTGGTTTATCCAGAGTGTGTTCACATACTGCTGATTTAGAGATCAAAAACAGACGTCACTCTAAATCAGCAGTATGTGAACACACTCTGGATAAACCAAACCATTACATACGTTTCGACCAACCAAAAATCCTTGCTAAAGAAAGTAGATTCTTTCCCAGACTAGTACGTGAGGCTATTGAAATTAAAAAACATCCTAACTTCAATAGAGAAGATGGTTTGAGACTTTCCAACACCTGGGATCCAGTTATTAAAAATCTAAAGCCCCAAATCAAACATACTAAAAAACAAGAGGACACCGTTAGTCAATATTGTCATAATATAGAAAATTACAGTAAATATCAACTCCGTAGGAATAGATGGCGTTAATATGTAATAATTGTAAAACAAAAACTTGGCGATTAAAAAGAGTGGCGGCGAGTTTCTTGCCAGTTCTTCTCGTCCGCTCTACGCCCTTGATTTGTGAACTGGTAGTAAATGTAAAATTAGAAGCATTTAATATTAGTAATATTAGTTATTTAATATGTATTATTTTTTATTGACGTTCATAGATGTACATTGTGTTACCTAAATTAATAGATTATTTTTTAATTTAATTGAATTAAATATGGCAACTTTGTGACATTTCAAATATAAGACAACTGTCATCTTTCAGTCTCCCGCGACCACGGTTGCTGGAAAGCATCCGAAACGTCGGGATAAATAATTTAAACAATAAATCGCGTTTTAATCCGGTATACAGTATTTTATTTAATATAATGTTCTTATGGATCATAAAAGTAATTTACTAATTTTATATGAAGTTAAATAATGTGAAACATTCGGGTTCAACTAACTTTCGGGTTATTCATTAATCTCTAAATTTGTTATTTTTATAAAATAAATAAAGCAGAAATCAATATTATTTAAACATAGCTATGAATAAATGTTTGCAAAACTTACATTAATTAAAAAATCTTTAAATTGTCATTTTTGAAAATCGATGCTGGTTGTAATGAAAAACGCGTTGTTTCGTGAAAGTGGCCGCTGATTGCGATTCAATTAGCAGCTCTCCCCGGGGGCGAGGGGGGGGAGGGGACTTCCGGAGCCGCTAGCAACAGTTTACTGTTCTGCAGAGAACATTCAAATCTTTAGTGTGATTTAAAATTAATTCTAGATAATGCCACAATTATTTTCACTATGGTTTATCTCTTTGTGCAGCGCAAGACAATATAGCGAACATGCTTTTTTGAATGCGATTTGAAACTGAAAACTTATTTTTAAGTCTATATTATTCAAGCAAATGTAGCCACCATTATGATAAGTTTCTAAATACAAGCAGTAATTCCAAAAATATCTCCCCTTTGTACAAATAAAGAAAGAAAAATATATTTAAGTGATAACAATTACAGAACATTGCGGCACTTAACCGAGCGTTTGGAAGCGATTTGTTTGCTTGATTTTATAACCGCTGACGTTAAGTGCGCCGTTAGACGTGGGCTCCTGATGAAATCTCTTTTCTATTACAAGTTTATTTTACTATCTGGCTAGTAATATTTAAGTAAATGTGTAGATGTTTGAAATTTTTAAAGGTTCTACAAACTCTCCAGTGCTGCGTGAGCCGACTTTTATTCTATAAAAACACTTTCACAATTCCCACCATTGACACAGTAACCCTATTGAAGTTCGATTGTTTTTTCAATGAAAATATTTTGATACCGTCCAAATTGAAATTCCAATCTTTTTAGTCAGTCTTTTATCACTATGATTTACTTATACTTCAAATAATTTACAGCAAGCGTAGTCTTTTTCAAGTATCAATGGCTTTTTGAATTCTTATATTGGTTAAAGTTTCTTCTGTGTGTGTTCTAAATTATAATATATTCTACCATCTTATCTTTGTAAAAAAACATAGTCCATCCGTTTTATTCTTTACTCATGCAAATTAAACTAATATATCAACAAACTTACACAATTATTATATGAGTAGTATTATTAAGTTGTGACGAGTAAGGACTACGGTGAACATCACATTTAATCTCACAAGTACCTCTCAAAGTTAAGACGTCGTCAGCGAACGTAATAAATAGTTGTTATTTATAAATGTTCTAGATTGTTGAATAATATATAAAACCTACCTTGGGGAGGCTTAATAGTTTAAATATATAAATAAACTTTCAATTAAAATATTATTATAATTTTATAGTGGATAAGTGGAAATACTTTTTTCATATCTTTGGTATTTTGGTCAGTGACAATAAAAATATGGGACTGTTTTAGAAATTAATGGTTACATATATTATATGTAACAATGTATGGAATCAGGTTCTACGGATGTCTGTCTATTGGTATGCATGCCGATATCAATAGTCAAACATTATTTGAGGTTCGCCGCATACCGTCAGTTTCTGTTAGGAAAAATCAAACGCACATCGAAATGTTTTGAATACATTTTGCGTACCGTATACACATATATGTACATATAATATGAGAAGTTCGGCGAATTGAAAGTTTACTCTGAATAATTGCCAGATTCACGCCAGTCGGACCGACGCAACCGGATTTTAGAGACCTTACAAATAAGTTAATCAAATATTAATTGCAAATACATTTCTTCCAGACTAGAGGTCTTTTCTCTCTTCATAAGCTAGAGTAAATAAAGCAGAGTATATCATATTTACTACTCAGTCTTTTGTTATATAAATTCCTACTTAATTACAGGTTCGGCACATCTTCGCTTCGATGTTTCCCGGTTCCATTGTGGATACGCAACGGTTGAAAAGATTTATCTTTATTTCAAACGACGTCTGTCTTATATCGGATTAGTTCGCCCGGAATTTTATCAACTCCTTTGAATGTTGAAGCAATCGAAATGATTTAATATTCTTTATGGAATAAGGACTGATTATATGACCCTGGTATATTGTTATAACAATATATTTTGTGTAATTGGCTTATGCCTGAGTTTAGTGGACTTGGCTTTTGGTTTGAAGAAGTTAGACGTAAGCTATATATTTATAAGATATATGACCATTAATAGAAGAACACGAGATCATTACCCTTGGATTGAAGGATAAACGTACAGATTGGCTAGTCAAATCGTTCTATATTTGTAAAAATTGTGAAACAAACCTGCGATACAATGAATTAAATAAAAGGTGTAACGGAATGAATCTACTTATCTAACGCATTGGCTTCCTGTAATGTTAGATATAAGTATTATGAATAAAAAAAATATTAAGAAAGGGATTCTTTAGTTCTTTCCGTTTTTCTTTATTGTAAAAATATTCCGCATGAGAATATATATTTTTCCTTCTTTGAAGTTATAAATATTACTAAAAAGAGCGGTAATAGTAAATTCATTTAAAAATTCAATCTGTAGTAGGCAAGTATCAATTTCGTAGGAATTGATTACGTAGACTTAGTTATATTCCAGTTCAAACAACTATTAAAATATTCGTAAGCCTAGCAAAAATAATAATTCAATCACGCTTTAATAAGTTTTAAATCTGTTTGCATTCAAATGAGTACAATAATGATACCACAAATATGAAGTATACAGATTTTCCTACTTTGACGATTTAATTAAGCTATAATTAATTTGAATTTGAGGAGTAATAATAATTGAAAATATCATCGTATTTTAACTTAATATAATTAAATAATACTTATTAATTATTTAGGTAAACTACTCTTCTAATTTTGTTATCATTTTTTAAGATTTTGCACTCTAAGGCAATCTTCATATATTTCTGCACATTTTTACACTGTTTATTTTATATTTCGACACTTTCACTTAATTATGTTGTGATACTTTAATACTTTAAAGACTGTACTTACTGTACTTTTATGTTTCAAGATACGATAATTTACGATTATTATATTCAATATTTAATAGCGTGGTGCTCGCGTAGCATTGTATTGCTACGCGAGTGCTACGGCTCTACGAAAATCATAATTCGCTACGAGAGGTGAAACTTTGAATTATTTGCGGTAGAGTTCCGCGGTGCTCTTTATGGAAGTTTCCTTAATTAAAATAATCGCGATTTTATATTTTTTGTTGCTTTTTCATGGACATATTTTAGCGATCCAAACTTTTTGGATAGTTAAAGTGAACATAATATATATATGAAATACATATAATATGTGTAGCGCGCACTTTCGGTCACCCGTACACCCCGCCAGGCCTGGAATTTTCCGTTATGTCGGCGCCGCCTGCGCGGCGCGAGTTACTATAAAACAGTCGGCCGAGAGGCATCCAAGTGGTTAGACGCGTCGTAGTCTTCCCCGTGCGCCGAGCCGCGTATGCGCGTTACGTACAAAATTCGTAGTTTCCTTGTCACCCACGACCTTTTACCATCTCCACCTTAGGGACGCATAAGCGTCACCTTATATTGGCGCCCAGCTTAGTGGCCAGGGAAATCACAGTTCAATCACGTACGTATCGAGTATGCCGAGACGGTTACGCAAGGACGCGAAGACCGTTGACGACATGGAGAACGTCGAGAATAGCGACGTAGACACCGTTGACAGCGAAGATGACGTCACAGAAAAAAGACCAGCTCCTTCATCAACCCCCGCGACTTCTTACATCACTATGACGCAAGATCAACTCGAAAGCGTTATCGCTACTATAACCAGGACACAGGCAGAAAGTAACCGTCTCCTGATCGAGGGCCTGATGAGCAGGAACCAGCCTGCACCAACCTCGCTGGCGAGTAGTGATGAGATCAACAGGATTACACCGGGAAGTTACTGTGAACCCAGATCTGGAAACTTTTCTAAGTGTACTGCACGCTTCGACGGCTTAACCCGAGATGCAGACCGACTAGAGGCTTTCATCGATGAAATTCAAACCTACAAGGAATGTGCGAACGTGACCGATGCACACGCACTGCGAGGTTTGCCGATGCTGCTAGTGGACGACGCTGGCGTGTGGTGGCGCAGCGTAAAGCACAGCGTTGCGACGTGGAACGAGGCCATACAACGCTTACGTGGCATGTACGGAGTGCCACGCCCACCATATAAAATATGGAGAGACATTTTTTCGTGCGAACAAAGTGAGACCGACCGTGCGGACGTTTTCGTTAATAAAATTTGTGCGCGTTTCGCGAAGTTACCGTATGTGATAGAAGAATGTATGAAACTCGACATAGTGTATGGTTTATTGCATAGAAAAATAAAAAAGCGCATATGTCGCGACACGGTACACGGGTTAGAACAACTACTTCTAAAAGTAAGGTTAGTGGAAGAGGCGCTGGCGGAGGTGAGTAGTTTTAATAATAACAACACTTCCAACTTAAGTAACCGCGTTGATACATCCTTTCCTTTAACTCATAAAAATGTTAACCCATCAAATGCCGTATGGGGTCAGAGTAACACTCAGCGTCCCGCGACGGGGCAAGTTGGGACTATGTCTATTACTGAAGGGGGGCAAGTTGCACCATCGCATACACTAGCTTCACAGCCAAGTTCGTATTCTAAGCGCACCCGTCCTAAATGCTCTTTTTGTAAAATGTTCGGTCACACCGCGAATGATTGTCGTAAACTAAAGAATAATGAAAGTAAAAAGGAGACGTCTGAGCTCCGTTGCTACGGATGTGGTCAGTTGGGGGTGATTAGGGCTAAATGTCTAAACTGCAGGGAGACGTCAACTTCCTCAGAGTTACACAGCGCGCGTATAGGTGATACGGAAACCCGCCCAATAGTGCGAATTATGATTGAGGGTCAACATAGAACAGCGATTCTAGATACAGGTTCAACCCATTCTATAGCGAGCAGAGATCTATATAAGCTTCTAGTGGACATAGGCGTTGAGTTCACGACAACACAGCGCGCCGTATCCCTCGCTGACGGTTCGCAAAAGGTAAGGACCGCACTATCGTGTACTACAACTGTTAACTTGAATGGACGTCACTCACCTGTTTCCTTCTTAGTGTTTCCCAATGCTGACAGCCAGACGCTTCTTGGACAAGACTTCATAGCACGAGCAGGTATATTGCTCGATCTCCAACATGGGTGTTGGTATTTTTCTGACTTACCTGAGCAGAAGTTTTCTTTTGTACGCCCCTACAGCCTGACACAAACAGACGATACAGAGCTGATGCAGATGGACGTTACCAGCCTCTCACTCAGAGGAGACGAAGGATCGAAACTTACTCCGGCTCAGCGAATACAGTTAAACCAGTTCATAGTTGATAGAACTGAGCGCCTCGCCACTGAAGGTCCAGCTACGACTTATGTTAAACATTATATCAAGGTTGGCGAAAGGCAGGAACCAACTGCTTCACCACCCTATAGGATGACACCAGGTAAGGTGAACGTCATTGCAGACTCGCTAAGTCGTCCCGCTTGCTGCGAAGGCGATGTAGGCAGCTGCGAGGTATGTCTGATCTCTGTCGACATACCACAGAGAACGCCCGTCGATGTACGCGAGAACCAACTCAAAGATCCCGAACTAAAGAACATCGTCGAGGGTTTGGAGTCAGCCGACGATTCGTTCAGGGGGAGAGGTTGGTCAGACCGCGGATATTTGATCTGCGATGGAATTTTATATAGATGCATGCCCGAGTCGGATGAAGACTCCGCATGTCTCGTGGTACCAGCGCATGAGAGGAAGAGCATCCTAGAAGAGCTACATGACGCCCCAACAGCCGGACATCTCGGAGTAGAACGTACTCTAAGCCGTATCAGGTCAAGGTACTTTTGGCCTGGTATGAGATCATTCGTTACGGAATATATTAAAAATTGCGTAGCTTGCCAGAGATTTAAGGTAGATAACAGGAAACCTGCAGGATTATTACAGACGCCAGCAACGACAAGGAGGTTTGAAGTGTTATCCGTAGATCTGTTCGGACCCCTGCCAAAAACACCAGGAGGTAAGAAATGGATTCTTATAGCCGAAGATGTATGTTCACAGTGGATAGAACTCTTCGCCCTAGAAGCCGCTACCAGCAAGGAATGTGCCGAAGTATTGATTAGCGAGGTATTCTTGAGGTTCGGAGTCCCGCGCAGAATGATCAGTGATAACGGCGTGCAATTTGTCGCTGAAATTATGCAACAAGTCTGTCACGTCATGGGTATCAAACAGTCACTGACCCCATTGTACCATCCAGAGGCGAACTCCGTTGAACGGAAGAATCGAGACTTAAAGCCACAACTGTCGATACTTGTAGGTAAAGATCACGCATCCTGGGATATACATCTCGCAGCTATAAGGTTTGCAATGAATTCCGCCGTAACGGTAGGTACAGGTTTTTCGCCAGCGTATCTCACTTTCGGTCGAGAGCTCCGCGCACCTTCAGACGTTGTAGGAGATATGAAAAAAATCGTGGATAACGATAATTTCGTGGCTAATATCACACCTTACCTTCGTAAGTTAGCATCAGCGCTTGCAGACGCTCGTGACGTGCATGAGCACGCTCAGTTAGTGCAAAAGAAATACGCAGATGAAGGCCGACGCCCGGCACCAAGCTACAAGGTAGGAGACCTCGTGTTGGTTAAAACCCAAGGTCTAAACGATGTAGGGCGGGGTCAAACAGTAAAGTTTATACCCCGAAGAGATGGGCCTTACCCGATACACGCAATTATTAGTCCTACAAGTTACGAAGTGAGGATTGAGGAAGGGCAAGTGGCCCGTTATCACTCGTCCCAACTGACCCCATTCGTAGGTGAGTTGCAACCGCCAATTAGGGGTAAACGAGGAAGAGGTAGACCTAAAAAGTACTAACCCTCGTGCGGGGCGCTTTTGAGGGTTAGAGGGGGAGGATGTAGCGCGCACTTTCGGTCACCCGTACACCCCGCCAGGCCTGGAATTTTCCGTTATGTCGGCGCCGCCTGCGCGGCGCGAGTTACTATAAAACAGTCGGCCGAGAGGCATCCAAGTGGTTAGACGCGTCGTAGTCTTCCCCGTGCGCCGAGCCGCGTATGCGCGTTACGTACAAAATTCGTAGTTTCCTTGTCACCCACGACCTTTTACCATCTCCACCTTAGGGACGCATAAGCGTCACCTTATATATGTAATTATAAAAAAACTATATAATATTAAATAATCACACCTCATCCTCTTTATAAAACGTGAATGTAAATATATAATATAATGAAACACAGCATCTGGAAACTAGATTTATATATATAAACTAGTTTCCAGATGCTGTGTTCTAATATAAACATCTATTGTAAAATAGAGGTTTTACATTGAACTAAAATATATTATGTTAGCAGCGTTATTGCGACATATGCATATCAGGTACTGGTATCGACTATCGGCCGTCTCACTGAGCTTTTACCTCTACGTGAAGCCAGAGGATCCTAAATTGTCACATTCAAATATAAATTAGTTGACCAACAAATAAAACGAATAAATATCTGGGAAATTATAAGATTAAAAGTGACCTGTAACAGATAGGAATTAACATAAAATATTATGAAAAATAATATACATTAGGTACTGTTTGAATTTTTTTAGGAAATATAATTTAATCAGTAGTTGAATGACCGTGCTATGTATATTTTTAGATATTTTGTTATTTCGCTGTCTCTACCTATTAAGACATCTCCAAATTAACTAACACAGAGCAGAGAGTGGCTGAGAAAAAATAATGCTTATGCGCTATGTTCTATAACAGCAAGTGTTCATAATGAAGTAGTTATATAAAAACCTGCCTTATACTCACAATTAAGTGACAAACTACATTTTTAAAATGTACTTACACATAACAACAAATTTTTTGAAGAAGCTTAGGTTAAAGTTTGAGAAGCGCAGGTGTCGTCGGCGGACAGCGCAGTGCATTCCTGTCACGCTCGCAATATGCGATCACGACGCTGACGCGAGCGGGCATTGTATCCACGACCCTCGAACCGCTCTTGCACTTTTAATAGGTTAACGCGTCAAAGAGATCACTGGCGAATCCATTAACATTCTCGCTATTTTAGAGAGCTGTAATCTCTTAGAAACGACAATTTTTAAAAAGATACAATTACAAATTACACAACTATATTTAAGACAAAATATGCGGGAGTAACTAAAGAATGGTGCAGAATATCTGAGTCAATCAGAAGTGATGAAGTCGGCGGAGGTGACGAGGTCTGCATAACGGACACGAGACATGAATTTTCAAATTCTGACTTCATTTAAATTAGGTTTTTTTAACTTTGTTCCCTCGCCCTGTGTTCAGAATAACGATACAAATTTGGCTCAGCTTTGATTGAATTAAGTAAAAAAAAGCATGGATTGACTGTGGAGAATGATGTGTTTGAGAGGTGTGACTGTGATTTGGCGAGTGAAAGGAAAGAATGGAAAAAGAGAAGATACTGCGCCGACTCCAAAAAAAAGAGAACAGGGCAGAAAGAAGACGATTGATTGAATTAAGTAAATAAACTAGAACCATAGACGACAAGCGGATAACACTTATAACACTTGAATAGTTCACATTTCTTTCATCAAATGACTTAAGTAAAGCAAGAGATTTTTTAATTACAAAAAATATAAAGGTTCACAAAAAACCTGCCTTTGATATTTTTAAAAATCGCTTAGACTTAGTAATCCCTGCCCTGCGAAAATAAATATGCCAACCAAGTTTTCCGAGGAATATTTTTCAAATCAGCAAAACAAATATTGAAGCTAACAAACCATGGAGACCCTTCACGGGTTCACATAAATCATATCCGATGGGTCCAGGGTCCAGGCGCCGCCGAAGCCTTCGATTTATGTAACGACTAACGAGTAAGTGCCCTCGGCCGCGATTGAAAAATGATTTGTTCATAGCGGAAGATTTGTGAGGGTCGGTGACCTCGGCCTTTGTGAGGTAAGCGCTTATGCTAATAGCGGATGGAAGTTCGAAAGTAAATCATTATTCGCTTTTTATTCAATAGTTTAGAACAAAGTGTTGGCAACATTGATGGGGAACAATTTTGCCGATCGTTATAATTTTTCAGACATATTAGCGACCTGAGGCACGGGGCCGTTTCATTAATAGTAATGGAACAAACATAGGTATGTTTCACTGATAGAAATCTTTAGCAGGACACCAGTTTACTGTACGCTGATCGAACAAAATATTTTTTTATCTTGTTTCCCTGGGATTGTGGACCTGCGGTGCTAAATGCAACACAAGGGAGGTTGAATTGTTTTGTAGTAAGTAAAAAAATATGTTTAAATCATTTAAGCATATGTGGTAGTTATAAAAAAAATATGGAAATTATCATTCAATTATACCTATTGTTAAAAATATTGGCGACTGATTTGTTTTTGTGAACTAAACGTTCTACTTTATTTTAATTTCTTATATCAACAAACACTGTCCCATCACTCGAAGGTAGATCTTTTATTTATTGCTGATATAATAATATAAACTGAATTTCCATAATTACAACTTCCAATCAATTTCCATCAAAATGTTTAGTTACAATCAAATTTCCGCCGGCTCCGATAACTACATTATCAGCACATGACGTGTTTTCCCACACACATCACTCATCGTTATTTAGTGAGCAAAATATTAGAATTGTTAATATCTACGAAGAAGCCCTCAAAGTAGCAATCAAACATATTTTATTTTATATTTACATTTGTAAACTGCTTTTAATTCCTAAATATTATGAGTGGCAAAGTATATGTTGCTGTATATGTAGTTAAATCAATATGTTTAATCTAAGCATGTTATTTTTCTAAGCTGAGGCAAGTCCTACTCATAATAGTAATTGTAATTCATTAATACTATATTAATTAATATATTATATATTATATTAATATATATTATATCGTTTTCATATATATTTTTCGATAACATATACTATTTTAAATCAAAGATTAGTTCCATACTTATTCATGACTAAGTGTAAATTAATGAGAGTGTTTCAATATTTTGCATTGGAATTTTTACTCAGGTCAAATGCGTCACAGTTCAAATGCGTCTATCTAATTTATATAAAAATTCATGAATAAAAAAATTTAGTATTGTGTATCGTTAATGAACAATTAAAGTTTTTAATGTTATAGTTTCGTGGCCGCAATCCGATACCTTTTGGTTTTGATATCGTGTTCGAAGTAGTTGCTCTGACGGGAGACAGTGAGGCGTACTTATTGGATATGTCAAAATACTGTTTCAGCGGGAGGTGATCAAATAATAGAGGAAATAAAATGGATAATGTATATTGTAGCAAATAAGTAAATATATTACTTATTGGCTACATAAAATATATCCTAGGACGGAGATCCGGGAGAGTAAGTACCCGTTATTTAAGTAAACTATTATTTTCGTTACTAATTAAATTTCATTTTCATTTTAACAACTTCAAATAACATTAGAGAAATTAAATTTTAAGAAATAAAATCTGCAGACGTCCAAGCCATATATTAGCCAAAATTTAAGTTTATTATTTCATGTAACTACTACCTAATAGTTTCGGGAGTAAAATTAGGAGACTAAGGTTACATAGTGACGTCATTTAGTGCCTGCCATACGCTGAACCGGCTGAACCAATTTTGATAATTAATTGATGAGATGCGACGGTTTGCATCTTGGTGAAGCGCACTAGGTGAGCGCGTGTAGTGTACACAGCCTTCTGTTAATACGTGAACATTAAGCAAATGGTGTCAACGCGTAATGGAATCGCAGCTGCATTCCGCGGCACAATATAACAGTCTAGCGGACATTAACAGCGCTTTGTGAGCGTCCGGCCGCCGATAGTCCGGGTAACGGCCTGGTAATGAGCGCTGTAGCCGTTAACTATCCCCGGGAAACAATTATCTCAAACCTCCATTAAACGCGTATTACTGAGTGTTAAGCAAAACTGCCGCACATCTAATACGCGGCAAGTTTTCGACTGCGTTCACATTATGCAGAGGATTTTTTTTTTTTTTTTTCACAATAAGGATCTACAGAACGGGGTCTAACACATCATTATTTAAAATTATTAATCATGCTACGTTATCAATAAGACAGAAATAAACGAGAATAAAATGTTAAAGTAAAATAAAATCAAAATGATACAAATAAATGCAATGTCAAACAGTGACATAGTCAATGATATCAAATTATTAAATTGTATAAGCATATGGCACAAAGTCAGTACTAAGTTCACGTCGTAAACTATATATCGTATAGTAAACTAGTCCAACTCGCAACTGGCCAGATTTTATTGAATTTTGTATGTTTTCAATATCGACATTGGACAAGCTTGCTCTATCCGTGGTGCCGTTGTTTCGTCAAACTCCGCCCATTACTCTTAATAAGTTACAATAATATAATATTATAAGGTAGGTATACACAGCTGGAATTAAGCCGAGTTCCGCGCCCTTATTCACGGTTCGCACCACATTTGGCAGGCGTCGGGGAATTTTAAAACAATGCCTAAATGAATCTAGGTTGAACGCCCCATCTCATACATAAGGTGCTTTATTCGCGGACGAAATCGGTTTTAGCACTACTGAGTATTTTTCTGTGTGTATTTAACTTCAGAATTATTATACCGTAATGTATGTATGTAATGTAGGTGAAGTATTTTTATTAATGCAATTAAATACGTGTTTGAAATAATTGATTTACTATGGTAGTTTTAAGTAACCTTTGAAATATTTCTCAGTATACAAGTATGATGATTACGTACTTATTCAAATGTTCCTATTTTGAAAAAATTCGCATTAGGGTTTCACTGCAAACAAAAACACAACTCAAAAACCCGACAGTGTATGAGATGCCTAAAGCAAACTGGGGTCGAGAAAATAATATACACATTGGGTCTTATCCAAATAAGAAACTTTCCAAATATAGCTGAAGGAATTCGCGTCTCCCCTTTCTTTAAGTTACGCGATATTTACATATTTACTTGAACTAACTTCTCTGTTTCTTCTTTCAGAATCACAAATGACGTTCCATTGTAGCCGTTTTAAAAAAAAGTCTTTCACAATGAATATATATATTCTTATTTTGACTTCTTTAAATTCTAATGAGTTAATTAATATTATTTTGTATTATACATTCTTTTAGATACCAATATTTCGATGTAATTTAATTAAGCAAAATAAGCAATTTAAGTCATGCAACAAAAATGTTTTCAAGACATTTTTCAGAAAAAATAGCAGTAGACAAGTGCAGCGCAATCTAATGTAGCAATTTTAAAACTAGTTGACCCGGCGAACTTTGTATCGTCAATAAAATTAAACAAATTATTATATTTTCTCAGATTTAAACCTTGGACTTCTACAAATATTTCAAAACAAAAATTAGGCAAATCGGTTCAGCCCTAGTACCTCAGTAGTAGTACAGTCAGACTAACAAACTTCAGTTAATTTTTATATTATATATGTATGTAGAATAGATGAACTGAACGAATTTATGAATCTATTCGGCAATTAATCTAGTAATGAGCATGACCTCTGATTTAATATAAGTGCTAGTATATAAGTGAATTCGTGTATGCGGTGATATTAGTTATTTCGTCTATATATTTGCGTGTTGTTCCCACGAGAATGTAAGTGAGTGCTCCTATTTCACCATACATTCTGCTGATAGAGGACAAGTCTTTGTTTTTATTTATTTTTATTTTTTCGTTTATATATATATTTTTCGATTATTATAGTTAATTACTTAAAGATGTCATGTGGAACATGGTGTAATGGTTGCAGCTCCTTACAAAACATTTGTAAAACAAAAACTTGGCGATTAAAAAGAGTGGCGGCGAGTTTCTTGCCAGTTCTTCTCCGCTCTACGCCCTTGATTTGAGAACTGGCAGTAAATGTAAAATTAGAAGCATTTAAGATGTATTTTTATTGACGTTCATAAGTGTACATTGTGTTACCTAAATGAATAAATGAATTTTGAATTTGAATTTGAGTACATGACAGGCAAGTGACATATAATAAACACAAGAACGTTCTCTCGCGTACTAATATAGGTCCCTCTGACTCACACGGCATGTTATTATGGGCCATAACACATCATAATTGTGGATCCAACAACGTCCGGAAATCCCTGTTCATTTTGGAGGGATAATATTATGACAAGACGCGGCCGGCAGCCAAAAACAATATAATGTCTAATCCGAGATGTTCTTTTGTTTGCGATTTTTCAGCACAACGATCACAAGGGGCCGCAAAGCAAATATTCCTTTATGCGAAATGCTTGTCGGCTTGGAGAAGGAAAACCTTTGAAAGGAAATTCTGTCCGAATTGTCAAGCGAATGAGTAATTGACATACGTAGTTATCGGGAACTGTATTATGGTCACTCTCTTACGCTTTGTTTTTTTTATCTGATGTTATTTTGGGTTAATCAGGATGATTAGCACTTTAGGAATATTACTTTATAAATATTTTCTATAAGAATAGAAAATCTATTTAATTGATATAATATTTTTGAAGTGAAACTTCTTTATCGACGTATGGGAGAAATTTTGTAAGTATCGTCACGTTTTTCGGTTACGTGCCATGTTGCTTTTTTTATCAAAGTTTAGTATAGTGACGTAAAGAATATAATGTAATATATTATAATAATAACAACAATATATTAGTTTTGAAGTTTGGTTTGAAATAAGAATAACAATATATTAATTTGAAAGTGATAAAATCTTTTTTCTTAAGGCTTAAGCCTTATCTACCCCATTTTCGTGAAGTTGCAAATAGTACAAAAATGATATGTCGTAAAGAAGTTTCACTTCTTACCTGTGTACTCTGGTACACACACACATTTTTTTTTTAATAGCTGTCTTTAATATTTTTTGTAAAGATTTCATAGTTAACTAAGTTTAACTAACTAAATTTTCTATTCATTCTGAAATAAAATTCTCTCGAAACACAAGATAATTTTAATATTATAAATAAAGGCGATTAATACAAATATTTAATATGATACAATATTATAATATGTTTAATGCATATTATTCGGGAATATTATGTAAAGGAAAGAAGTTATATAACTTTTATATAAAGTTAAGATGTTTATAATATATCATTTAAATATATTATATTATAATCTTATATTTATTCAAACCTATTTGGTTTTTAAAACTCAATCGCTTAGTTGTTAAAACTTGTGTTCTTTTCTACAAATAAGTTGTTTTAACCTATTTAGGATACTATCGAGACTGATTCTTGTCTGTAGCCACGAACACAAAGTGAAGTTTATAAATACTGTTAAGGTCTATGTCATTGATATTAGTTATGTAAAGTTCAAAAGTGAACGTCAAACGGGCCGAGTTTTCAAACTCTATGCCCTCATGAACTTTGTGAAGTTTACATTGACACTTAGCCTTCCAAAGGATCATTTATTTGTCAATGAAGTACCCTTCTCGTCCGACACAATATTCTATAACTATTACACACTCGGCAGTATATTCTAATACTATGCTTTGAATGATGTTGAAATCTAATTGAGTGCTGCTTATTATTGTACCTAAACACATTAATTGTGACTTTATCTTTACGAATTATTATTGATAGCATATAAAGATATGTTTTTCTGTTTCATTATAGATATATAACTAGAATATTTACATAAAAAATATCGTAATGTGGCAATTTGGAAATTTCAGTAAGAACTCTAGCTTGTAGCCTTAGATACAGGAGGCTTAGTGTATCGTGACTTGTTTTCAGATTTATGCGCGTGCTTTTTTTAAGCTTTACCTTAAAATAGATATGCGGTCTTAGACTTTCTTTCGAGTTTAAATATCAAAATTACTGTATAACAGCAAAATTAACGTTTTAAAAGATATTTAATGTCAACTTCCGGAAGAAATTCTCTAAAGTATTGTGAAAACGCTGCACAATTTAGATGTATGCGGATAAATATACACATGTGGAGGGACTTTATTGAAGACCACAATAGTCTGAGGCGCAAACTATTGTGGTCTCTGGCAGAATGACCAGCGCTGTGGAACTCGTCTGCTTCACAGCATTATGCTGAGCCAGGGCCAATTACAACCACAGCACACACACAATTTAAAAAAATGTACCTTGATTTTATGTTCCAAAATGTTTTGTTATTATTTTGTGATTCTGTATGTGTGTTTCTTATGTCTATGTCTATGTTAATAATATATTATTTAAAATTAAAGATAGATGAATATTGCAAAAAAAAATAAAAGTATGTTTGTTCCACAATTCATTTTATAGGTTGAATTAATGATTTTGGTGAACAGGTTCCGATCAATTCTTTTCTAAACTTCAAAATACGAAGTGTAAAATAATTATACATTTAGGAAGTTTAGCGAAGAGCAATTTATTTCCCTTTGTAGCGAGTCGGTTCCGTTTCAGGATTTTTTTTTCAAATAAATCCCTTAAGATTCTTTACAAAGAGTTTCATTTGCATCTTGTCGGTGATGGAGATCTACAAGAGGGAAGCCTTTAAAAAAGCGTCCATACTTAAAAAAATATTTCGACGTATCTTCATTTATTTTTTGTTATCTATAAAAAGAGTCTGAATCAAAGAAAAATTGGTCTTTAGTACTAAAAGGTACTTAATACCCTATACACCTAATAAACAATAATAATAATATAAAAAAATATATACTAAAATTTTATATTGATGCGTTAAGTTTTGGTAGAAATTGTAGACTCGGGCTGAATGAACGGCTCGGAACTGTAAAACATTATTTGTATTAGAATCGAAATCAAAATAGAAGATCAAATAGAAATAGAATCGAAATATAGTATATAATATGTTGTATTGGTTCAGGTACAATAAGATGCTGACATTTTGAAGCGATATTTTGTCTATTATATTATAATATTACGGTTTTTACAAAAATAATATAAATGAATACATTTATATTATATATTTTACGTTTTTTAATTTAATAGATAACCGAAAAAAATTATTTAATACATTTTATTTTATTAATAAAAATGTATAGCAGTTCACTGATATTATTAAATTATTGCATGTTCTCCCATATAAGTAATTGGTAAATATTCAAATGCATACTATTATATTTTAGAGTAGAATTATGATATGAAAATATCCGTCTATTTCTTAGCCCAACGCTGCTCTTGCCAGATTTATTAAGCCAATTAAACTTGGAGCAAGTTGACAGTTTTTTCTTTGTTTCGAGTTCTTTAATGAGCGTCGAGAGCCGTTCAGAATTAAATCGCGATCATCTGATACATCCTGCTGCTCCCAGCCAACTCCTGATGTTGACTACGAGGAAGTACAATTATTTTATTATTGTATGTCTAATAAATATTTTAGGTTAAATTTTTATTTTTGTCGTATTCAAGAGTGAGTATAAGTATCAACTTTCTCTCCGATTCTTCTCGGAAGAACCGCTGGCAGATTTAAACACTAAAGAGTTTTAATTAATTTCGATTCAAAAAATGCCTTTATAAGTAGACAAAGAACAATCTAACCTTGTTAAGTTTTAGTCAAAAAAAAATTATACCACTGATTTTTATTTAATATGATCACCATACCTTCTCTAGATAGTTACAATATCATCTAGAAGATTTATTGTATAGTGTGCTGATTAGCCTTACACGTAAGCGAATGGTAGGTACTCTAGCCCTACTGTCTGGAGATTCAGATTAAAACTGTTTTTCCAACAGAAATGGGCCAAATTTGAAGTGTTGTCCTGTGTTAAGTGTACAATCCTGGCTAGATAGCCCCTTGCTTCCGGTGAACTTTTATTAAAGGAATGTTGGGATTTGTAGTTAATCATGTTAAAATCGCGATTTTAAAAACACTTAAGATTTACCACCCGTTTGTAATCTACAGAAAACAGGAAATTAACGAATTTTACCAAGAAATTATACGCTGTTGAAAAGTTGTGAAGTAGGCCTCGAACCTCGACCCTCGGGAGCGGGAGATAGGGGGGGGATGTGGAAGTTTCGAGATCGTTCAGGGTCGGGAGAAGGGACGCCCTTCGATTACCGATTATAACGAGGTGCCGGGATCAAATCGACATTTCTGTTTTTGAATTTCAAACTTTCAAGTCCGAGCTGAGTTCGGTTTTTAATTGGAGTTTCTTTAGCACAAAGTTCTTGTGAAATAACACTTAGAATATTTTTTAGTACTTTTCAAAGTATTTTTTTTCCATAACCAGTGCCTGATGTGCTACGCTTATAAATGTGAATTCCTGAGTATAGTAGGGCAGACATTTTATTTATTTATTTATTTAATTCAAGGATACAAAAAATTACAATTTAATGCCATGCCAAGGCTTTAAATTGTAATTTTTTGTAGTCTTTAATGAAATAAATAAATATAATTTAAATAAATAAAATATATAAATAAATAAAATGTTTGTGTGTGTTTGTGTATGATATTTTTTCTACACAGGCAAGTCGGTGACCAGTCTTGTTTTCTCATTAATACGAACTCGGGACCTCCGGTACAATGCAACGCGCATGCACTGAACCACGGAGGTGGTCGCGGTGGCTACGCTTTTAAATCGATAAATTATAATTTAACCTAGAATGTAGCAGAAAGGCCGGTATATAGGTACATAAATCAAATCAAATTATCATTTATTCATTTAGGTGTTACAATGTATACTTATTTACGTCAATAAAGAAAAGCTTCTTTTTTAACATTTACTGAGGAAATAAATAAAATAACTTTGAGAAACAGTAACTTCAGTGCGTCTCTGAGATGCGGATGCTGAAAAGGGAGGCTGAGGTTGGCTATGTAGTAACATATCTCTAACGTAACATTAGATGTTCGAAGACGACGTTTATTTGACCTTCGTCCAACCCGTTTTGTCGTCGTCCTTCGTCCAATTTGTTTACGTTTATATGGAAGTACGCGTTTATATGATCAATATTTATATATATAAAACAAAGTGGTGTTAGTTACACCATTTATAAATCGAGAACAGCTGCACCGATATTAATAATATCTTATTTGTTGGATTTGTCTGTTCCAAATAAAAAAAATAACTATTAAACTATTGGAAACATAAAACATATATGCTGAAAATTAATTAAAAAATATATTAGGTTCGAAACTCCGCCATATTCCTATGTGAGCATTACGCAAGACGTGTCTCTGCGTGAGCATGTAAGCTTTTTTGTAATTATTGTTGTCCACTGCAAATCAGTGATATACTAGACATTATAATTATAATAATAGAAGTGGGAAAATAGCATATTCTAGCAGGACAACGTATGTCGGGTAACCTAGTTATTTATAAAATAAATACCTGTAAAAGAGATTTCAGCGGCGAAGAATGTATTAGCCACACGAAATGTTGACACATGAAAACATAATTGTTGCTTCATACTCAGATTGTGGCTTGTTTGTGTCGGGACTCGACTGGAAGTGCACTGAGCTGCCTCTGTGGTAATTATTTCACACAGAACGTTACGTGAAGTGATCCCCGGAGATGAATTATACTGTCTGAAATTGGCTTTTTGGGAACTATCAACAGTTCTGGGACATATGAATTAAATATTATTATCTTTTTTATAAACTGAACTTTTACAAGCTTTTAAATCTATAAATATATATCTATTCATCGAACAGGCGTGACAAATATTTTGAATGTTGCCTTTGTCTAATATCCTAGACTTCTCCATAAAAATTAGAAATGTGAATGTTTGTTGACTTTCTAATTGGTGGATGTGTGAATATGTGGTGTGGATTGTTTTTCTTTCATTAGAAAACTGAGTAACGCATTGATATGATTATTATAGATAGCTAGATTGATCAATATTTATTATTAATCCTCATATAAGTTCAATCATATGAGATGATTACACTCCTACAGAGCAAATGATTTACTTTTAAATTAGAAGAAGAAAGCAAGTTTAGCACCGGAGGTCCTGGGTTCGAATCCCGGGGAAACAAGATTAAAAAATTGTTTCGGTCAGGCAGGGCATTGAAGACTGATCATCTACTTGCCTGTAAAGCAAAACGATCAGTGAAACAGACACTGAAATGGGTCTGGCCCATGCCCCACTAGGGGACTCGGGATTTCACTTTAGAAGAAGAAAGAACATACATAATATTGAAATTATTTACATTGATATAACTATGTCAATAACTATTTATAATTTCAGTGAAAACTAGTTAGCATGCGGAGGCGAGCGCCGCGCCGAGTTCCTCCGAGCGCTGACGCAACGCCGAGATTCGCGACGCTTTAAGCTTTGGTCTGGTGATCATGACGCACAACGCTGCGGTATGCGCCGCAACGCAGCGTCACGACGCAGCATTTAGCGTCCCTGCGGAGAGGTGGTCAGTTGATTTTGCCGCAGCTACCAAGGTAGACGTGAACATGAACTAATTCTATTAAATTGTCTTCGAAAAATTCCATATTGACTCAGTGACGCACACCGCACACCGCAGCGTTGAACCGAAAAAGACGCCGCGCTGTGCGGCAGTACACCTCCCCACTTCACCGCGCTTGCCCCTCGCCGCCGACGCATACTGCGACGGAACAAGAGAACATTGTCGACGTTTTTCATATGATTGAGTGTCCGGCAACGCATACCGCATACCGCAGCGTTGTGCGTCATGATCACCAGACCAAAGCTTTAGCCTTTTCATGAATCGTTTAACTTTGAACGTGTTGTATTTCGCCGGCATATTACTTGATAAAGTCAATTCAATATATATCGTAAAAAATAATATGAAAATGTGTTTGTTGTTTGTGTTCGTAGTTCACGACAATATTGCTCCGGCAAGGTGCAACAGACCTTCAGCAAATTGTATTATGTTTGTCCATATATCAAAATAATAAGTTGCAACACAGTCTTTATTATCTTACTTAATACATGTTAAACTTGTATAATTAATAATATTTTAAAGGATGTTTGTGTTTTTTGACCTTGGTAAGTTGAGGGGTTCAAGTTTTAATGGTTTACCTTAATGATTTAATGAATGAAAAGAGAAGAGAAGAAGAGAAATAATGAAAGAGAGGATTTAATGAATCTGGTGTGCCGGGTCACAGCTGGTAGAGGGTCCTGGGGGTAAAATAGGATACTTGTTTTTAGGATAAATGTTTTAAAATATTAAATCAAGGTCTACGTCTGGGAATAAAAAAACTTCACAGTATGTTTAAATACTCTATATCCGTAATTTCTTCCCGTGACATACTTTACATTCTTCTTAACCTATACTATACATATGTCAAATAATTTAGGGAATATTGTATACTATATTCCCTAAATTATTAATAACTAAATTTTAATGTTTCTTAGTCAATTACACCAAAACGTCTGAACCAAACTAGTTGAAATTTTGTTCAGAAAAAAAAATTATTCATAATATACGAAATATTTTTTATTCCACGCTAGATCCTGTCACGCGGACGAAGTCGTGGGAGGATATATATTTTAAAACAGGATATTATAAGACAGATAAAGAAATTAAAGATATTTTGTGTATTACATGTACATCTGAATAACCTAAGGCTCAATTCGAACTAAATTAATAAATATTAAAATCAAAATACAAAAAATCCTCAAATCCCAGAAGAGTGTAATATAATATTTAAGCCTCCATTTCCCTCTTAGTACAAAATATGGAATGTCAGGATCATAATGTTGTCAAATTTTGAATATAAAATGTGTTTCAGAGGAGTGCGAACCAAAAACACCGTGTGAAGAGACTTTTATATATATATGTGTGTGTGTGTCTGTGTGTCAGTTTCATCAATCATAGCTGTAAAAACCCATCCAATATAGAAGCTTTTCATACAATACAGCATACAACTGCAGCAGACATTTATTATTATCTACAAAACTATTACAGATTGCACTATTTAAATGAGGAGATTTCCAGAAGACATAATGTAAACTCACCGACAGTTCGCACACGTACCGACTAACTGACAGATGCGCGTGCGCCGCGAGCGCTCGCTTCAGCGTCGGGGACTCGCCACGCGCAAAAATAGAGTAGAAATTAATTAAGAACGGTAGGCTAGCTACCTTAATTCATACACATTTCCAATGTCCAATCAACCTGATTCGTGTCTAATTTAGTATTTCCAAGTAGATTGTCTATTAGTATCCCAACAGTGTCATTATTAATTCAGACACCTTCCTGACGTCTGTGAACGGTCGAACTATTTGCAAATACATGTGTTAATATTTATGTCTACTCGGTCTACTCAAACGAATTGTTTCGGTGATCCGAGGATTTGATTCAGAGTCGAAGTAATCAGAACTGAATTAAGGTCCTCATGATACTGTGATTTGAACTTTTACTACAGGGTTCTATATAGTCTTATGTACTTATGATTAACGCTGACCTTTCTCCCATTGTTGATTGGAGCTTGTCTCACGGCTCATGAATCCTTCCAAGACGCAGGTTATTATCGTTGGAAGTCAGACGACGGTTTCCAAACGTAAATAAGAAGTTCCAAAAGTATCACTTCCTTTAGTAAATTGGTGAACATTATTATCTAGATCTGTGTCTAATTTTTGTGTTTTAAATGACTAACAATTACTCATTAGTCATTAATCATTATAGTCACTGACGTAATATTTATGTCAATAATTATTACAGTCGATTTTATTTATTATCTTTCATTCTATTCATCTTTCTTGAAGTAATTCTTGACACTCAAAGAGAGTTTGTAAGAGATAGAGACTCTAGCAATAATACTTAAGCTTATATAATTTAGCACATTTCAATTCAAATTCAAAAAAGTAATTACCGACAGCAAATATACTTAGTAAGAAAATAAATTATTTCTTCTGTAGCTGGAAAATATTAAAGGTAGAAAGATATTAAAGACGTTCCAGCGTCCGCGTCGTCTCAAATAGGACGGAAACATTATTACACCTCGCAGAAGAGCTTGCATCCGACAATTACAAATTGAAATATTTTATGCATCACGAGATCTGTTCTCATTACACTCCGGACGATGTAAACACGAAGAAACTACCGCTTCAGTGCTACTGTTGGTGTGAATGCTAGGGAATCGCTTTACTCTTTATTATAAATTTCTGATAAATATTACTTAGACGTTTAGTCAGAAGTTTACGTTAGAAAAAACTTTCGAAAATCATCCATTATTTTTCATTGTCCACAAACAAACATTGTTTAAAACAAATCTTCAAACTCTAGTGATTTAGGCGTTGATAAAAAGATATCGGCAAAGCTCTGGCGTCGCAAATATCTTGCAAAGGCAGAATTAAACTCTTTCTTGGTTGGCACCGACAGCAAAAATAACTGTTAATAAATATTAAATAGATATATAAGTATCAATAATTTTGTCGATTGTCTTTTAAGGCTCTTGTTTTGAAGTTATTAAAATATTATTTTTTACTTTTTAGTTTAACTTACTATATGTATGTAGATATAGTTTTGAAGTCGTTTTTTGTACGTGAGTTCACATGCGTGATATTGATAAATGTGTTTCTGACCTATTTTTTTACTTCATAAAATCAGACTAAATAAAAGCATTGATTTACGTTATGTTATGTAAATAAAAATGAAATAAAGACCAATTACCCTTATCACCTCTCAGTCGAGTCTCGACATGTAGATTGCGAGATGTTTTTCTAAGTGTAATAAATTGAGTAAGGGTTACGATCGCGACATTCTCGCACTTATAAACTTTCGTTAGCATTCTTTTGCTAACATTTATAAGCTTCTTACGACTTCTTATTCCATTTTTGCAAAAGAAAAATGTTTTAAATTACATTTAATTTTGTTGATATAAACGGTGAAGTTTGTGATAAGTACCTACTATTTGTGCAAAACGAAGTAATCTGCCACAAAAATATGTTTGCAATAAGACTTTTGTACTCAGACCCAGATGTACATATGTCTGATTAGGTATCTAAAATTAACTTAAAAGTGGTATTCAATAAAAATAGACAACAATGAATATTCATCTAGAGTAATTTTTTGTACAACTTTAAGTTAGCTACATAAATATGCAAATTATCTTCAGAAAATGTTTCCATTACGTATGAAATATATTTTAGATAACATAAATTAAAAAATAGATAAAAGCTTTTCAAAGGGTTAATAAAAGTTATTACATGAGGAGATTCAGCGTAACTCCAACGAGAAGTGCTTAAAAATACTGGTCCGCATCGCTACAAGTACGAGTCCGCGATGCACAGAGAATATTTACCCTTTGAAGAGTATTTTTGAATGCTTTAACTTAAATGTAACAGAGAATAAACGCTACATATTATACTAAACGTTCAAATAAAACATTAACGTTTAGGTTATTATGACAATGTATCTCGCATTGCATGATATATAATATTATGTTATTTGCAAATCTGTAATCATACTTCCAAATCGTAATCGTAATCATATTTCCAAATATCAGTAATAGTATTTTTATTTATCGTATAACATCATAAACACAATACACGAACGAAATTGCGGCCATAAGCTATTTGGTAAATAAGTATTATAATAATTATACTTTTACTAAAATATGTATTTCGCTCTCTCCTATGGGTGTAACTTGTCAATATACAACTATAATAATATATAGCTGTATATTGTGACTGTATACTGTTGACCATTTTCAATTTATAAAGCTCAGAAGAACGTCACTTGAGAGCAGTTTATATAAAAAGCTACAGAACGAATCGAGTCGCGCAAACGATGCAAAGCAGTAATACAATTTAAAATAAACCACGGAGTGCTGCATCGCATACATTCGTAATGAATTGAACTTGCGACTTTACTGAGTCGTTCGGCGACTCACGATAATACTCTCTGTGTGTGCAATGCTAAATTATCTATACACACACATACAGTGGATCTATTAAAAACACCAGTGGGTGGACACTTCGGTACAACAGAAAATCTCATTCAAGGATTTTTAAACGTTCGACTTTATTACAAAGTAGTAAGGTCCATTTCAATTTGCAAATCATAAAACGTTGATTACTGCACTTCATAGCCAATATAATAAAATAATTTTTAGTATATTTATGTTGGTCATTTCAATGTTAGAAAATTTCAAAACTCAAAATGGCGTTTCTTAATTTTCAATCGGTGAAATTATAATTGCTTCATATGTGGTTGTTTATGTGCTTATACTGTGAAATAGTGCTAAAAATACCTCGATATTTTCAATCCAGTGTATTTATTGGACATCTTATCGCCTTTAACTTTGCCTTCCCTTTAGAAACGCGTTTAAGTTCATAAGTGTATTGTTTAGTGTTTTTTTATTATAAAGATGGAAAGACTCTCAAGGATCCATAAAATGTGTGCTATTTGTAACAAAAACCGTACACCTGGTTCAAATCTGCACTTGTCTCAATCACCACTCGATCCTATAAGGTATGTTATAGTAATTCCATTAGCGTGGTAATAAATATTGTATTAAATATTAAATCAGAATGCGCTTCACGTAATACATTGTCAGTATTTAGACAAAAAGGAGCCTATAATATAAAAATAAAATAAAAGTAAAATATACTATATTATAGTATATTTTACACCTTGTATCCATATCAAAATTTATTGAACAGTTTTAGTGTAAAGGTGTATAACAATTAACAACAACTAACTTTTCTTAACTCTTCTATCTATTATTAAAAAGTTATGTAGGATAGTATCCTGTAAAGTATTTCCATCGGAATATCATACATAAATATTACAATTTGGTTTTTGTATTACTTTTCAGGTATCAACAATGGATTAAAGCGCAAAAAGTGGTCAAGAAGATCTTGTATACTTGCTAATAGAGAAACTCCATCAACTGAAGTTTGTTGTGTTAAGTATTTTCAAAAAGAAGATCAAACAAGAACCAGACTTTCTTCACATGCTGTACCAACTTTTTTACCTTTAAAACCTTTAGAAGAGAGTCTATTTGATGATTTCCTACTACATATTGGGCAATATCCAACACATAGTATATATATACAGTTAAAACCGTTTATGATGACATCGACTTAGGAGAATTATATTTGTTAGAACGACCAGCTGTATTGTAAACAATTTGAATGGGTAACATCAACATCTGGGGTTCAGTATAATGGTCAATGGCTGTTAAGATTGCAAAAGTAAACAAAACAGGTCTAGCTTAGGATCTTTTGTAATTCTTAAAAACAAATACACATGCTTGCATTATAATATAAGGGAGGTAAGACATTTTAGTAATTATGTTAAGAAGTGGCTATATTATCTAAATAAATTTGGAAGCTGTAAGTTCCTTAAGTGGAGCTTTCAGTTACAACTAAAACATGTCATTAAGGGATTTATAATCTCCCTAAAAAAAGGGGTTCAAATATTTAAATTTGTACCAGCTTAATATGATGGTAACATATAAATATATGTATATGAATATATTTTATATATTATGATAAATATATACATGTCTTGTCTACTGGAATTATCTGTGGGATGTGATTTTAAAAGGTTTAATATATGTCCAATAAATTTAGAAATGAAACACATACCATTGAAGAGATTGTCTTATTTATAAGAAAATACTGTAAAATATGTATTTGCATCTGCAGAATATGATAAAATAAATACAAAATAAAAAATGTTGTTTTATTTGTTTTCTTATATTCCTTTTTTATTATAGACCTTAAAAGGCAATATTATTTTTGTCGATAAGAATATATCGATATTAAGTACAACACTAGAATTTATCGTACATTTGTTTTGATGTATCCCTCACTATGTCGCTTTGACGTTGACGTAAGAACAGTAAAGCCAACATGGAGAAAAAGTTTCGCTGTAGGTTGGTATCGTTTTGCATGATTCACCCTAGCTGAGACGTTTGTATGGAGTGCCGTCTCTTACTTATATACTCTTTGAAAAACACATTAAGACGACAGAGATTGGATGGGTTCAATCGTACCTACATAATATGTATATAACCTAATATGATATACTATTCATCGTTAGAAAAACCGTGAAATATACATATATAGCGCGTTTCGGCTTCGGTCTATAATTTCCGAATACTCAAACTGGGTGAGATGTCGTTTCCATTTAAAATTATTAAAAAAAATATATAAAACCCAATATTTATTTTCAAAAGTAGGTACTTACTACATACAGGTTACAATATTACGTTCTAAAAGCTAGACCATCACATCATACGCAAATAGTTACAGTACCAATATTTGTTTAGGTTTTTATCGAGGGAGCTATCGTTCCCGCTGCCGTGACGCAAGGATACATAACAAACAAACATACTGTAATATAATATGTAATACCTATTAGTTACGATGGTGTTTTTATGTGAGATATCGACAAGTGTGTGTGACTTACCGCCGAATACTGAAACGATAATCAAAACTTGAGGGCTTCTTAAAATGTCTTTCATTTTACTTTCGTAATGAAAGGGTTAGATATACTTTTAAGTACACCTCAATGTTGATTAGCGTTCGAGAATTCGACCATTAGTGTTGTGTAACGCGCTGTCGATTTTTTTCTCTAGCATTCGAAAATACATAGACCAAAATAGACATAGTTGGAGCCGGCCGCAATTTGGTGCAATTAGGGAAAATGTAAAAAAAAAACAGTTTTATAACTGTACGGTTATTATTATCTTTAAATTCAATCTGATTTTTATATGAACTAACCAGTGGACCCCGCAGACGTTGTTCTGCCACAATTTTGGCTTCGAAATTACATATATAATTATTCTTTAAGAAAAAAGATTTTCCCGCTTTTCTGTTGAATATTTTCCTAAATTTGCTATAAACCTCACGGAGCCCGAGACCTTTCCAACGAATGCAAAACCGTGGAAATCGGTTCGTGCGTTCTGGAGTTATAGCGTCAGGAAGGAAAACCCGACTTATTTTTATATAGTAGATAGACTTTTTATATGGTTTATGCTATAAAAGATAATATGAACAAGTTTCTCAACACAGACAAAAGCTCCTTTGTATAACAAGTTTTCATAGAATTTTAATAAGCTGCGAGTTAGTTTGCCGAGCTGGAAGTTCAAGCTGTTTAGCTGCAGCCCAGGTAAGTTGTTTCTTGTTAACTTTCATCTGAATAGCTTCAAGTTACTTTGTGTCAATACCGTCAATTGGATTTACTAAAACAACAAATCTGTGTAGGTACATATGTACTTTTAGTAACTCTATACTATTTTTATAATTGTTCTTGCTGCACCGCCTATTTTCTACCTTTATTTCCTTTCCATAAGGTTGACTAGAAGAGACCCCATATTCAATTCAGTCCATTCAATACATGTTTAGTTTAAGTTTTTTTTAATTATATGATAGGTTTCTATGCGCATTAGAGTATTATTAGTAAGAAACTCTATTCTATTTCAATTGTAAAATATAGTTAGTACTATGTATACAAGTTGTAGAATAGTGTTCGAAGGTCCCGATGATACCGTGGTAGCATGATCACTTAGAGCAGTATTATTGCCATTTTTGACAGAACTGTGAGAGACTTAGGGGAGAAAGTGAGATATATCGCATTTAGCATCGTTGTAAAGTCAAGAACTCCAGTAATATTGATTTAAGAGATGGTTATTTATCTCAAGAAAAATGAAAACGTGGTCATCCTAAACAGACTTTATGTCCTGCAATTGCAGAGGCGAAGGCCATTTGGAAGAGAGTAGCTCACGACAGAGCGGGACTGGCGGAACACTCTGGGTGCCCTCTGCCCCACTTAGGGACCATAGAAACTTAAGTCAATAGATGGTGGAACGCTCCGTGGGCGGCAGAGGTATTATCACGTAATATTCGAGCCCATTTTCCTCCTTTTACAATTTCATACTGTGATAATACTGCGTAAGGGTTCATTTCTGAACCCGGATGTCTGCACAGTGTTCCGTTGAACCAATATTAGACATATAAAATTAAGCTTGTTTAGGGACTGTTATCTTATTATTCGCACAGAAAAGTAATTGATTAAGTTATAGGAAAATGATCGACTATCAGAAATATTTTTAGAAAAGGGATGTAGATCATTGATTGCACCTCTTTAAATAAACTGTGAATTATATTTCTGCTTAGTAGTAATTAGTAGTTGAAATGGGAATCTAAGCTGTTACTATCTATATCTATACTATTACTATATAAGAGGAAAGATTTGTATTTTTGATGTTTTTATTTTTGTATGTTATGTATAAACTCAAAAACTACTGGACCGATTTTGAATTAGCTACATTATCAGCGATGTTTTGTGTATAGTACATCTACATTGCACACGTGTGAAGCCGGGGCGCGTTGCTAGTTATTAATAAAAGCGTACCACACTAGGCCAAGGAGGGAGTCACATAACTGTGTAGGTAGTCTTTCGTTTGTTCATCTGCAAACCCGTGCGTCCCGGGTTTGATTCCCAGGTTGATAGTCAAGTGCTTTTAGAATTTAAAGGAGCACTAATTGTGTTTCTAATAAATAAATAATTAGATATTTGGCGCTTGGAAAGGGTTGATAACATACAATTGGTGGATGTTTGAAGCCTGTGTAGACGGCACTTAAGTAGAAGTTGAAACACGAGTGAGTGAACGCAGTTGACTAAACTTTTTTCCCCCGCTTTTAAAAAAAGGCTCATATCACATATCACATCCTGTGATGATTCTAAAAAAATGTCTGAACTATACTTGTTTTTTCTAAAACTGCACTGGAAATAATGATGATTTGTATCAAAAACAATCATCCCTAATAATAATTTGTGAAACTATAAACAATTCCTTATTAATTAATCGTATTGCATGTATGATTAATTAATTACATTTCTTACATCATCAGACAGCTTTTATAATGGAGAGTAAAACCAACATTTGACATATTTTGTACACAAAAACATAATCTCAACAATTTTAATGAAGTATTCCCGGAATAATTTAAACTAAGCTTAGTGATTACGTTACGTTTAGTACTATTACGTTCTGTAGACACAAACGTTTATTCAGTTTCCCCTTGCCTTTGAATTATGAAATAGTATTAATTTACGCGTATAATTTAAAATTCAGTGAGCATAGGTCGTTCGTAGTGCTTTAATATTCATCGCTGCGCGGAGCCCGACTCAATAAAACGTGTTTACGAGCGCGCGTCGATGTAACGTGAACGACCACATAAATTACGAACATGTTCACCAATGTATTGCTTCTCTGATTTTATTGTATACGATCTTTAAAATAACTTTTACTATATTTTATTCTACATTAATTATTGGTTTTACAGTATCAATTTTTAATTCTATTCTTAGTACCTTTTAATGTTTCAAAAAACTTCCAAACACTCAAGACACTAGAGTCCCGAAACAGTCGGATCTGAGAGCGCAATTTAAACGCTCCATCACGCACCATTAGACGCCACTTCGTTCGGAATTACAGCAAATTGCTGCAAGCGCTAAACTGATAAAGTACTCCTGATTACTTTCAATTCTACCATTTTGCATTTGATGCCGTCGATAAATTCGCTCTATTATTGTCTTAATGTCATTGACATAGTATTAAATAGACTTCAGGTCGCATACAAAATTTACGAAAAAAGTGTGCCGATTATTTAAGCCACACCCCTTGTCAAATTTTGAAAAAATGACACTGCTCAATGGGAACAAAGAAAAGAGTGAAGTCGAAATATGATTTTATTAGTTATCAATATATACATATATATATATATATATATATACATATCTATGTATTATGACACTTGACTATGACTAACTTCGAAGACTTTGGTATTATTAGCGTAGTTTATGAAACACCAATGTATAAATTATCATGTACCTAGTAGGGTACAAAAACTATAACATATTTGATAAACAATAATATAAAGTTTTATAAAAATAGTAATTCGTATGTTAAACAATAATATCCGCAAAATATTTTCTTTTCCGTTTTAGCGTGAAAGGGAAACAAACAAAAAAAAACACTTTCGCATTTATAATATTACTAAGGATGCTTATCCTTAGATAGTAAGAATTATTTTAGTATTAATCTACTCCATGCATCCACTATTCTGTTACACAATAGTTTGCATTTGTAGCGTTCATTTAAAACAGATGATTTTGTTCAAATTTTCAATTATTTGTTAGTTTGAAAGCTTAAAATATATCTTATTTTATATGTACTAACCAAAAATAAGACTCCGTCCGTAAAATTGTTTTTTCGGGAATTATTTCGCAATTTTTGAAGACAAACTGCGTCATTGTGGAACGTCTTAACATTGGCCGTGCTTGAAGAGAACTAAACAAAATAGCCTCTCACATTTCAAGTGAGCCGATATTTACCGGCACGGATTTTTTGCGTCGACCCGATATCTAGTATATTGTTGATCGAAGCTTAATGTGCTTAAATTGAGAACTAAGTTATACTTACTTATTAATAATTTACGGTTCGATATTCGATGTATAAGAATGAGTTCGATTTTCAAATTCAAAGTAATAATGTTGTGTCAATGATATGGTTTTCTTTGTTTAAATATTTGAAGTCTGAAAGATTATACTTTATTATAATTTAAATTCTAAACTATAAATGAGTACATTCAGTAAAAAAAATGTTATCTGTAATTTTAAAGTTATGGATTTTTGTTTCATATTATATGGGACTTTAGCCGTGAAGAGAGAATAAAAAAATAATCGTAAATGATTCGAAATATGAATTTCGACGCCATTTCTGCGTTAATTTGTGCATGAAGTATCGAAAGGTTTTGTCAGCAAAAATGCGTCGTTCTCGGCGCCAATATCAAGGACAGCAGTAAGCTCACTTACCTGAAGTATAATATATTCTTCTATTCTGAAGATATTATACTTCAGGTAAGTGGGCTTACCCATTGCTTGTTATCAAGGATAACAATAATATATACGTATTATGTTTGCGTTTTCTTTATTGTCGGTCAATGTCCGCGTCAAATACGATTTAACGTATGTTTTCATACAATTTCAACTTATTATTTCTCTACAGAGTAAGTAAATCTTAGTAAATAATGTAATCATTTCAATAAAACAACGATGTCTCTGATTCGCGTGGAATATTGAGTAATAGATAACACCAGCCCAGCCATTGTGTGCGCAGATAGATGGCGAGCGGGGAATCTGAGCGGCCACAATACGTCATATCGAAGGGTTCCATATAGTACAATTATATGAGGTATGACACACTACACTACTGTGGCAGTGGCTACAAAGATTGGTATAAAATCCACAAAATTTACTAATTATTTAAACGTACACATCATCATTCAGTTACTTATGTATCGACATCGTTAAGTTTTATCATTATTTCGATTTTTTTTAATGTTAAAATATTTTCAGCTCTTTTTTTCAAAACAAGTATTTAATTTTGATTTGGATTTTAATTTTATTTGTAGCTCTAAGTGATTTTCGTATCTAAACTATCAAAAGTTAGTCATTGAAGCATACCTGATATTATTATAGCATGTGTTATGGGTCTATCGCAATTTATTCGTGTCGAAGTGATGCTTTCGTTGTGTGGAATAAATTGGGCGTCGTTGTTTGATTTCTCTCGATAGATAAGTGAGTTTTGGTAAATTATTGTATATCTTACGGATAGCGGGGGCCGACCTTCGCTTTTGTTGGGCAAAATGGAATTTTTATAGTCAACTGATTATGGGCTCCCATAATGAAATTGATGTACGGCAACTTTATGAATGAAAAATTAATCGCTTGTCGTTGATTATTATTATTTATTAATGTATTACAAAGAGCAGAGACAGATACTAGTATTACTGTTTATATTTTACTTTAACCTTTTAGATTTTTTAACCTGAAATATGTATAACTATAGTATGCAAACACCTTAGTAGTAGAAAACAGTTCAAAAAACCTGATACTTTTTTTTTGCTTTTGTTTCGAATACTTTTTTTGTCATAGTAGTAGTGTTAAGAAGATAATATTCGCTTTATAGGTATTCGTTTGGTCGTCAAGTGTCACCGCGCGGGATTGATACTATAAACTGAAATACAGGGCGAAAAATAATTAATTTATTTAACAAAAGTCGTATCTTATATCAAGTATTGTATCTCGTACTTTACATTAAATTTTAAGAATAAAACGATGAAGTAAAACGTTGAATGCGAATCTAGACACGCTATCGATCGGGAGAGAGTCGCTCAAAGCTCGTTAGGTATTCCTCTCAACGAGGAACTTAAATTTTTATTAATACTTAATTTCCCCAGTTCCAGCCCCGCTGCCTCTCAGCCTCTCAGCCGCGCAGCCTCGCTGGCGAGACAGGCTCAACGTTGCAGATGGCACGAGTGGCAATTATGAGGTGCCGCTGAGATTAATCTGGATTTTATGCGAGAAATATTACGCTTTGCTATAATATCGCTCTACTTAATTATTTCGCAGAAGATTTTTAAATAAAATTTGTTTCACCTTGAATTTTACGAGTATAAATAATTTCTCAATATTATTTTTATTAAAATATTATCGGTATTCAAAATATATTAAGTTATAAAGTTACACTAATTTATATTAATTATTAAATTATTATATAAATTTGTGTATCAATGTATTAGAAGACAATGGAAACATTTTGTATCCAAAACTAAGACGCGGTTTAGGTGCAATGCGAGAGTTCTCAACAACAGTAAGTCAGCCAAAGAAATTATAACTCAATATAATAATATTGTATTATAAATTTTGAAGTCAGCTCACCAGCCATCTGCGTACTTCTAAGTTACGTATGTACCAGCGAGCCGCCCGTCCATCTCTAAGTGCTTATAAGAGCACGTAAGATGTTCAAGAAAGAAATTAGCTTTAGGTGAATAGGTGGCTCACGGCGTCTTTTCAATACTAATTTATTTAACCTAAGTGTCACTTCTATGGTAGTTCAAGAAACCATCCGGAGAAGAGCGTCCAATAAATACATACGTTAACATCTGGGGGCACGGCAGTGCCCCCGCCAAGTCGAGCAAAAAACGGCACGGCCGTACTATCCTTTTCTCGAAGTAGTTCGGGCCATTTTCGACCCCCTATAACTTCGTTGTGGATAAAACTAGAATCCTGAAACTAGAGAACTAGAAACTAGCCGAGTCAATCTATTTATTTAAAACATCAAAGATTTTTAATATTGGTATTGATATGATCACTATAAGATGTTGTTAGGTTACCTAATTACGTAATTACTTAAGACAGTAGGATCCTTCAGTAGATACTGAATAAATTGACCGACTTGGTATTATATGGATCTCACAACTTTTTACGAGAGAACTGAGTTGCAAGACTTGGCTTTTTTTACAATTTATGTTTTTGATGGCATTATCTTATACAGGACCTACGTTTATATTACAATATGAAAGTATACCCGTAGTGGGGCATGGGGCAGACTCTACTGTATGTCTGTTTCACCGGTAATTTTTATTAATAGTCACGTATGTGATCAGTCGTGTGGGCTGCGCTCGTCCTCAATATTTTTAGTATCTCTATTTCTAATTCAAATTCAAAAATAATTAAATCATATAGGTAACACAATATACATTTATGAACGTCAATAAAAAATAAAAATTAAATCCTTCTAATTTTACATTTACTGTCAGTTTTAATGTGATCAATTTCCATATGAAAATGATACTTTTATTTTTAAATCATAAATTATATCTTTATTTAATTAATTACTAGAGATTCCTCTAGTTAAAGTATGATTTATATGTGATATGTAATAGTAATAAAGTGTAAGCTGTACAATGTACATGCGCCACAAGCGAAGTCAATTAAAAATTTGAAGAGCGCGAGACATCTTAATTTAATTTGTGGGTAAGAAGAAAATCCGGTTTCCAATTAAATTGGTCCTGAGGTTGACAGCGGGCGACTTCTTCGTGCAGCCGAGTGCCGAGTGCCGCGCTCTAGCGGTAGATAATATCAAAAGTTTTTACTTATGATTCGAGTGCTTCGACTAATTTATTTGATTTTGTACGTTAATAAACTAAAATTATTTTAATGAAATTGTTTATCTATCTTTAAGAAGTATAAACCATTTTATATACAATCGAAATGAATTGTGTTATAAATTAAAGCAGATTAAAACTGTTTTTTACACTAAATACAATATACATATTATGTATATGTAATAGAGTTAGAAAATACACTAAAAATTTTGAGGTACTTTGCCAACTAAACACGTCCTCCAATTCATTCGCCTTACAGACAATAAAATCATTTTCTTTTAACTGACAAAAACATTTAAATAAAATACTGTATACCGGATTAAAACGCGATTTATTATTTAAATTATTTATCCCGACGTTTCGGATGCTTTTCAGCAACCGTGGTCATAACGTCGAAACGTCGGGATAAATAATTTAAATAATAAATCGCGTTTTAATCCGGTATACAGTATTTTATTTAAATGTGTGATACTCGCGTTGACAAAAACATGTCTGTGCTCAGCTTCACGACACGTAGAATTCAGGTTCGTCTTTTTAATCTTAAAACCAAATCTCTATTCCAACAACATATTTGCATTAGTTTCAATTTGGGGAACAAAGTGGATGTTGTTACTAGTTTAATATCAATATAATATTCAAGTTGTACGCTAGTTTAATATTAATATAGTTTCCGCTGCGCCACGCGAGGCTCACACCTTAAGAGCCCGCAAATTAACGTAATGTAAGCGGAGCGGGGCGGGCAGGGCGGGGCGGCATCAAATCAATTAAATTGCACCCTGAAAGCCGAGCCAATAAGCCTCCATTAATTGCATCCTCTGTGTTGCACTCGCAATAATGTAATGGAATTTAGCTTACGTCAATCAAATTGTTGCGTTTTTATGCGATGGATTTAATGTAGTGCTTTCGTATGCGGTATTATTTTGTACAAAAACACGCTTAGCCCCATTTAAAGATGTCTTTAGTGGACAAACGAGCACGTAGCTCGCGTGATGGTAAGTGTAAGTGATCACCACCGCCCATAGACACCTGCAACAGGTTTGCAGATATGTTACCGACCTAAAAAAATATATATTAGATAAGGCCTATTACACGGATTTTGGCTTGGCTGGCACCTCTTAATTATATGGACCCACCTCTGAAACATGCCCTACTAAACAAAAAGAGAATCATCAAAATCCATTAATAACTTGCAGAGTTATCGCGTAACAAACATACAAAAAAAAGAACATACAGACGAATTGAGAACCTCCTCCTTTTTTGAAGTCGGTTAAAAACGACATTAATATCATCCTCAGATAGTTTGATTATTATTTCTTTTTCCACGGTCCCTCAGAATTATTCCGAGATATGTATATTCACAACAATACGAGAAGCAGTAGCTGAATGTAATAAAGTTACAAAAAATAAATATTCCCCCGATACTTGCAAAGTTAGCACGCGGTGCAACCGGGCGGTGTAGTAGTTACTAGTTATATGAGAACGTGCAAGTAATGTAACTTAGTGAAGCTATTAAGTCCCACTTAAGCCTCTTTTATAGCGTCTGTTCTATAAGTGGACTTTGAAGTTTATTGGTGTTCAGTCAACTTACAGAACCTTAGTGCTAAATTGTCTTTGATGTAGTTTTAGTAAACAATAAACAGTAGAAAAGACGTCGTAGAGCAGACTCGACTAATATCAAATTTAGATTAATCAATATTTCATCTTCGTTTGTGAATATCGAGACCTGAAATTTTCTTATAGGTCTCGATGTTGAAGTCATAACGTCTGCAATTGACCTTAAGTTTGTTTCAGTTTTAGAAAGTTGTTTAGTTCTAAAACGTTATTCAAGTGGAATTTTAAGGGTAATTTCTGAAAGGAAAAATAATAAGTTGACAACTCTGTCTTGATTCAACCTTATTTTTTTAAATATAGTATGGACTGATTGTAAGTTATGTATACAGAATATCTGATAATTATTTGAGTAATCACCTCGCTAAGGTTAAGTATGTATTCTATGTTCCATGTAAACCGCGTGTAAAACTGTTGCATATTAATAGCTGATGCGGTTCACAGAGGATATTGCGGGCCCGCAAACTCGCACCGACTCGGTAACCGTATTCATAATAGCTGATATACACGACTAATATTATATAACAAATTTAATATATCGTAAAATAAAATAAATTATAGTAAATTATGCTCTTAGAGCATCTACGAAATTTATTAAATTCAATATAAGCCCTTAAAGCCGCTCGTAAACATACGAAATGCAGCTTTTTAGTTACTCTTTTGACGAATCTTTAGAATCTGTTGTGGTAATTTTAACAAAAACATGATACATATAAGCATAGTTAGGCAGTAGATATAGATAGTGAATAGTGGAGAACGCTACGAGTACTCGCACAATGCGAAAGGTTTTATGTGTTCCGAGACGCTGAGGCAGCCAATACTAACACATGAGCACTTATCGAGGAAATGCAAGAATCTGATATTTGATATGAAGAATACTTTTAAAGCGAGGTTATTGTACTGTATGATATAGATAGATAACTATAATGCATCAGAAATAGATAGAGTGTGATTGATCACCGATTCGTTCACCGTTTTGTTTAACGGGAAAGAGTTCGTCATCTTTTATTGAAATTATTTTTTATAATAATTTGTATGTATATATTACGAAAATCCCCTTAAGTTATACTAAATTTTAAAGTTAACGTCATTTAAGTAATATTGTCTTTTATTAACGCGAGTATCACACATTTAAATAAAATACTGTAAACCGGATTAAAACGCGATTTATTATTTAAATTATTTATCCCGACGTTTCGGATGCTTTTCAGCAACCGTGGTCGCGGGAGACTGAAAGATGACAGTTGTCTTATATTTGAAATGTCACAAAGTTGCCATATTTAATTCAATTAAATTAAAAAAAAAATATAATCTATTAATTTAGGTAACACAATGTACACCTATGAACGTGAATAAAAAATAATACATTAAAATAATACATATTAATGTATTATTTTTTATTCACGTTCATAGGTGTACATTGTGTTACCTAAATTAATAGATTATATTTTTTTTAATTTAATTGAATTAAATATGGCAACTTTGTGACATTTCAAATATAAGACAACTGTCATCTTTCAGTCTCCCGCGACCACGGTTGCTGAAAAACATCCGAAACGTCGGGATAAATAATTTAAATAATAAATCGCGTTATATAATAATACATTAATATGTATTATTTTTTATTCACGTTCATAGGTGTACATTGTGTTACCTAAATATAAAAAATAATACATTAATATGTATTATTTTTTATTCACGTTCATAGGTGTACATTTTGTTACCTAAATTAATAGATTATATTTTTTTTTTAATTTAATTGAATTAAATATGGCAACTTTGTGACATTTCAAATATAAGACAACTGTCATCTTTCAGTCTCCCGCGACCACGGTTGCTGAAAAGCATCCGAAACGTCGGGATAAATAATTTAAATAATTTAAATAATAAATCGCGTTTTAATCCGGTATACAGTATTTTATTTAAATGTCATTTAAGTATCCAGTTCCATTGCTGTGTACATCAGGGTGAAATTGCCCCGAACAACTAAATTTAGTTTAGAAGAAGATTTAATGTCCGTTGCTATCACATGTCGTGACCGCCCTGTTTATCTGTATATCCGACCACATAACACATTATGTTACATTTCCACAGAATGTAAATACTCCACGACATTCCTTTATTGGTGTCCATTAAATTCTAAACATAAAACTATGCGTCCTATTTTAGCCTTTGATGCGTCTGCTTAAAGGTGTCTATTGCGTGATTGTATTTATCGTACTGATGGTCTGTTTCGGCGCTGGTTATAAAACATGGACATAGAATAAGTTCGCCTCAGATAAATAGTCTGGGCGGTTGCCAGATACGTAACGAGAGCTTTTGAAATATCACCCTTTTTAGTTTTCAAAGTTTTGTTTTGAACATCTTCACAGCCGCTAACGTTTTGGAAAATATTAATAGTTTGAAGCGCTGGTTTACACGAGCTATGCGTTTGACAAAATATTAATAGTTTGAAGCGCTGGTTTACACGAGCTATGCGTTTGACAAAATATTAATAGTTTCAAGCGCTGGTTTACACGAGCTATGCGTTTGACAAAATATTAATAGTTTGAAGCGCTGGTTTACACGAGCTATGCGTTTGACAAAATATTAATAGTTTGAAGCGCTGGTTTACACGAGCTATGCGTTTGACAAAATATTAATAGTTTGAAGCGCTGGTTTACACGAGCTATGCGTTTGACAAAATATTAATAGTTTGAAGCGCTGGTTTACACGAGCTATGCGTTTGACAAAATCCTCTTTGCCATGAAGTTCATAATTTAAGTTTTGTTTTAAACAGCATTTGCCCGCTATTTCACCTGATGGAAAGTGCTGATGAGGGCTATGATGTTAAGACACGCTTACCTAGGAGATGCCTATTAATTTGAGACTTAAAAAGAGCCATGTTGTACTGCTCAGGAAAGACAGACGCAGGGAGAGAGTTCCAGTCCTTAGCGGTTCGCAATAAAAAAGAGGAAGCGAAGCGCCCTGTGCGAACATGTCGCTCATTGAATACAAAACTGCCACAAGTCAAACTAAACTTTTTTACAGAAGAGCTTATGAAAGAACAAAAAACGTAAACATAAGCCCTTTTGTAAAAAACTGGAGTTTGACTTGTGGCAGTTTTGTATTCAATGAGCGATGTGGTGTCTCCACTAGGTAAGGATGAAGGATGAGATAAATGATGAAATTTACATTGTATTTGCATTATTGTAATTCTTATCTCACTACGCTTTTGTTTATGTTGAATATGACATAAGTAGATCTTTTTAATTTTGTAGCAATACTTGACCCATTTCTATTATGAATTACATTTAATTACAATATACGAGTGCAGTAATTGCAGTTATAGTGAAATGAAGATAATTAATTAATTCAGAATTAGTCTAATGTGTATCGATAGTGTTCTCGGTACCTACTGTAATCGTGAATAAATTACTATTGGATATTGCATATTCATTACCTAAAGTTCTCACTGTGCTTATATTATGGATAGTAAGGGTTTGCGGCTTCACTCATATAGGTATGCGGGGATACAGAAAGGCACTACCACTGTCCCATCCATAAATTAAATCTAAACGTTTTCAATACAAGAGCAATTTTGCTAACCTCTGAGAAGAACATTGACAAACATTGACACCCCATTTAATCTGACTTTTCCCCAATTTTAGGGGGAATCCCCAAAAGTTGGCAACACCTAACAGATGTCTGGTCACTCACTAGAGACATCTGTTAGGTAGAGATAGACAACTGCCTACGTTATGTTACTATGGATTACATCTGCACTTATCATCTTCTTATATCATGTTGACAGACAGCTGAAGTTGCTGCTGCAGCTGGTTAGTGGCCAGTTATAGGAAATAGATTAATTGTGCGATATCGACCTATTTTTTCTTATTTCATAATACTTGGCATCCACAGAATGAAACAAATATCACCATCTGCACGGTTAAAACTTCGATATTCACGCGCACATGCCCGAAGTAGCTATATGAAAAGAAGGACAGATTTATAGAAAATTATTAACTTATTAATCTGCCAGGATTCGACCCCGCGACTCATCGGAACACAGTTACCTAACATACCAACGTAACTTAACATATTATACAAACGCAATCGAATATTATTTTCGTTATAAGTGCCCCGTTTAGTACATAATTCAGCAATGATCGCGCGCGGCTGCTACCAACGGCCGAATACCATTACACTTGACTCGCACCGCGGCAATTCTATTAGTTCCGGAAGTATGTATATTGACTAATTTTCGTGGAATATTCGCCATCTTAATAGATACTTTCTTAGTAGATAACGATAGGCAAGTATTTCATTTCAACTTTTTATAAGAATAGATTTGACGGGCTCGATGGCGCGTTCGGTAGAACACCTACCGTGCGGTACCATGGGTCGTGTGGTTCGAATCCCACCGGGATGACATGTTTATAGTTTTATGTAAGCATGTCTTCTCCATGTCTGGTAACTTCAGGCTTTGATGGGGTGGGAGGAATATTGAAATTCCGATCGGGTAACGAACCACCATTCATAGATTAGAAAAACCCTGAAGTGCATATTGCGCGTTTCGGCTTCCGTCTATGAATTTCCGAATGCTCGAAGTAAAAAGTAGGTCGCCAGCACATCATTGAGTTCTGTGGCTGCGGTATCACCTACCATCAAGTGAACCTCATGCTCGTCTATCGATAACATAAACAAAAAAAAAGTTTTTAAATATATAGAGTTTATAAATACGTTGTCTCAGCGTTATATGTATTATGTGGCTGGCGTAGTGAACGTATAGCTATATTTTACTGTATATATGTATTTAAATCGATCGTCAAGTGTAATTACAATATATTTTGTGCGGCGGGGTACAGCTCGTACAGCGTGTGTATAATTTGTGGAAGGTTTTATATCGGTTTCGCGAGGAGGCTCGCGTCTGCTCCACTGGATTACCTCAATCCTTTATCCCACGTAAGTGAACCAATTTTAATACTCCGCTTGTCATCTACATCCTTTAATCTTTCTTTGAAATTAATGAATTACTCAAGCTTGTTTAACGTCGAGGTATACTTATAGTATTACTCAATGAGCGGTGACATCAACAACAAGAGCTTTTATTATGAAACGTTATACAAAATCACAAGCGTAGCACATTGTCACACATGTACAAAGATCGCAAAGTAAGCATTAATGCAACTGCTACGCAGAATACTTAGTTTGATACTTTTAGCTGAATAAGGTGTTAGTTAGTAAGAATGAAATGAGAGTTGAAGTCAATCTAACATCGACCCTTCATGAGTTTTGTTCATTATTAAATTAAAATAAGTCTTTAAAAACATAGGTATTTCTCCTCCGTCGCGATGTAAACTAGCTACACAAGTATGTAAACGAATTGCGTATAACAATAATATGTAAAAAAATATGTTTAATCAAAAAACAAAAACCGACTTCAAAACTTCAACTACATATAGTATGTACAAATTTAAACTAAAAAGTAAAGAATAATATTTTAATTACTTCAAAACATTATTTATTAACAATCATCCTAATACATCCATAACTTGCGGAGTTATTGCGTAACAAACATACAAAAAAAAAACGTAGAGACGAATTGAGAACCTCCTCATTTTTTGAAGTCGGTTAAAATTACTAGAGTAATCATCGTCGTCGCATCGTCTGTCATTTGTATGAAATTATTTGAAATGGTCGTCCGTCCCTTATCCCATACCGGGACCGTTATAATAACAATCTATATACTAAGTCAAATGTAACCCAGCTCGATGAGGTCACCTTTGTAGACGAACTGTAATGGATCATAGCACAAACTAAATAATTGTATTGACGTGCATTGACATTGAGTCGCGAAGTGAATCTTACGCGTCGTCAAAGTTTAATCAAATAATGCGGAGCTAGCGGCTATGAAACGAGAGGATTTCTCTGATTTTATCATATAAAATTAAATAGATTCTAGAATGATCTCATAAGTTTATTTATGTATTTTCACGAAACTAAGTATGTTTTGGTGAGAGTGAACGGGCCATAGAGGGGCAGGCGGCGCGGGTGGCGCGGGAAGGGGGTTGGCTGCACATTTGAAGTACACTCTCGAGTTTCGACTGGTTGACACACAGAACAGGGAAAAATATTCTGTTCTGTGGGTTGACATCAGTCATACGCAATTTTAGGTACTTATCTCGAGTTATTCAATCAATATTGTAATACTGGAATTAAATAATAAATGAAAGAATATGTATTGTGTTTTAAGTTTGTATGAAATTTTCTTTCATTTAGTAGTTCCAAGTTACATTGGAACAATGCGTATTTCATTTCTATTGAAAAAATGAATCAATTATTTTTATCATAATTTAAGTTTATATAATAGTATTATTAATTAAATCAATATTGAAGTACAGATTTAAAAATAGGGTACATAAATTACGATTTATTTGCGTCTCCGTCATGTTAAATTATTAGTATTTTATAATGTATGATACTAATAAAAATTAAGAGAATAAAAACTTCCAGCAGCTTTCTGTAGCGCTTATTTCGTGACCCAATTTCGCGTTGTTATGTAGTATAGACGGTGACATTAGCAACATCAAATGTCTGAGTAAATTCACGGTTCGTTTGAGTAAACACACGGCTCACAGAACAGCTATTTCTTTTGATTGTGATATCGTCTCCATTTTTCTGATTATCGTTAGACATATATAATTAAAATTCTGTGAAGAAGATATGGCTGCTTTTACACTACCCACTACCAATTAGATACACACACAAACAATTTAAATAATATTATGTTGATTATTAAATAATAGCTAAGGATGACTGGTTTCCCAGTGTTGTGAATGTCACACAACTAAGTAAGTATTTCTGTTATTTTATCCTTCAGAAAATTGCTTCACTTTTAGTTTAATTAATGATCTTGGACAATATAACATATTCAACGCTATTATTCTTATGCCTACATGAGAAGAATCATCGACAGATCCTAATCTGTTATATTTATATTTACAACTAGCTAATGCCCGCGACTTCGTTCGCGTGGGGATCACTTTATGCTGAACTTTTGAGCAAGCTTTCTTCATATTATATATCCTCCATCCTTTGTACTTGGTGATTTCTTTTCGGAAAGAGCTATCAGAGTAGTCATTGACGGTTGCTTTTGCATCATATTATCGACATGTTTTGGTTGAGGTTGGGGTTCAAATGATGATTTGAAATTCAAAAGAAATACCATAGTAATTGAAAAAATTAACCTGACTTTAAAGAAACTTTAGGGAGATGCATATCAATCAAATTTTACGTCACCAAAATGCAGATATGTTCAGTCGAAGATTGGATTCAATGCATTTTCCGTCTTAAATATATGCACGAAAATTGTACGGGGGTTTGAAAATACTTGCGACACATGGAAAAAACGCCAAGAAAATGTCTAAATACGAATAAAATGAAGGTATGGAGAAATGCAACGTAAAATGAATGAAAAAAATAGTATGGCCATGTTGGCCAAATACTTAATTTTTAATAAATTTAATTAGCGTGGAAGATACTATATCCACATCTATATTTATTTCATTTAATTGATCACTTTTAATTTCAGATATTTTTGTTTAATTCCCTTGGAAAGGAAAGGATTGATGAAAATGCGAAATAAACGATCTCATAAGAAATACATTTTTATATAATAGAATAGTTCAATAATACATTTTCTATTTTCAATATTAGTTCTTTTAAAAATATAAAAAAATAAATACAAAAAAATATTTCCCTGAGTGATGATTCGAACTCGCATCTGAAATTACGTAGTACGACCGTATATCCACTATGCCACGAACACATATCGAAAAATGGCGAAATTATCAAACTATTTCATTTACATATCAAACTGTGATTGACATCTGACAATTCGAAAAAATTCAACGCGAGTCAGTTTTCATTGCAATTTGTTGAAATGATGCCTTTAAAATAATATTTAAATGATGATAAATTTTTTTTCCGACAACCGATTTCGATGAAACAAAGCCTATAATCTATATGTTGCCCTGGACTTTGCTTAATATATTTGTATAAATTACGCGAAAATCGGTTCAGTATCTTCGGAGATTAGCGTGAACAAACAGACAGACAGACAGACAGACAAGAATCTTAAAAATTGCATTTATGCATTCTGCTACCCTTCTTTTATCACCCCTCTTAATTTCTGGTAAAAATATTTAGTGAAGCGTAATTTCGATCCTACTCTTTTATTATATGTAATAATAGATAGATTATTGTCAATTATCGATAACTAACAAGTCCGGAATTCTTGAATTTCTATTTATAAAACGTGCTTCGTTTCTTAGAATTCTTGAAATATTTTTAGAGGTACACGCAGATCCGGCGAGTATCGAATACATTATTCGTATTCAAACTTTGTAACCGATGTACAAATTCGTTAAGGAATTAGGTTCTAAACTACACAAATATAATGATGATACATGAACCGTCGGTAATAAGCAGTAAAGTAATGAAGTTAGCTGCATAGCTATTAGAAGTGCCCAAATAGATTACAGCGAGCTTCAACTAGTGTAGGATGCGGCGATGCTCCGCGGTTTCGTGGTGCACTTCACTTGGCCGCGTGGTACACCGAGATACACGGCTGTTTTTAAATTATTTTACGAGTTAAATTAAATATTTAAATTTGAATTTCATGGTTTGAATTTGATAAAGCAATGTTTGTAAGTGGCAACAATATTGCAGATCACAAGTACAGTCACAGAAAACTTTTTTGTGAAAGCATTCTTTATTCTACGACTTTGCGTGGTTTCACAGATCGCTGAAAATATTATACATACATACATATATTCATCACTTTCCTATTGGGGTAGGCAGAGATCACGGAATTCCATATGCGCCGATCCTTACATACGAGTACCACTTTCGCTTCTTCGACTTTCATCAATGCTTTTATGCACACACAATATGATACCTATATGTATTTCATTCAAAATATCATTGTTGTTTGATTTATTGGAAAATATGTATATCTAGTTATGATATAAATGTAAGAAAATATTGTATAACTGTTGCTTGGACACATTTTTGTTTCTGTTCGATGATATTTCTTTACGAGACTTAACAGCTGCATTTAGATATTGTGATGTACAATATTGTTCTATATAAAAGTCCCCCAATATATATAACTATATTTAATAAGTATAAAATTGGCCATAAATGTGACCATGCGCGGTTTCTATAATATTGAATACATTATTTACAGCCAGTGTACCGGCAACCCAACTAGAACCTCGAATTACGGTGTTGCGCTCTAGAAACAGGGAGTATTAGTTCAACGGGAAATTATTTCAAAGTGAATCGCATACAATTTCGCACTCACACAAAGATGTAACTGAATTAAAATGTGTATTTATTTCGTATCACAAATGCACGTTACAACCTTTAGAGAAATTCAAATTCAAAAATCATTTATTCATTTAGGTAACACAATGTACACTTATGAACGTCAATAAAAAATACATATTTAATGTTTCTAATTTTACATTTAAATATTTTAAAATATATTCTTAACAAGTTTCAATTTTAGTTCACAACCCGGTATGTGTAATTAAATCTCGCAACTTAAATTTGATCTACATCTCGATCAGTAAATCTTTAATCGAACTGAAATATTAGAAGCTTCAGTGAGTTGGATGATATTGCAAAGGGTCTATTGATAGCCAACGAAAAACAATCCAAACTCCATCGACTAAGGTCTTGTTCAAGTAAAACATCCAATGAAAGTATGGGACTTATTTTTTTAAATCATCTTTTATTTATTTAAATTATGTCTGCTAACGTAAAAATTGTTTTTTAAATAGACTTGTTGAGATTATTAGTGGATGTCTTAAATATTGTGTTGTTACAACGAGAAAATCTTTCTTTCTCTCAACTTATTCCTGAACTGAGAAAAATATATAATAATTACAAATCTTGCAGGGATTATATCGTTAATGAAGGTTATATTGAGAATACTTTAAAACTAGATATATGTATTCTATGAGTGTTTATTTGTAGTATATTATTTATTTATTTAAAACTAGTTTGAAGTATATTATGAGGTATTTTGTAGTGACAGTGAAACTTATTTATGTAAATATCTATTACCGCCGACCGAATAAAACACAGCCTATTAAACATATTTTCAAATATTTCCAAACCCATTTTATTATATTAATACTATTACATTCTCTTCAGATTTAGCTGTAAGGGCAATTGGGTTTCGTCGCAATGAAACTCACTCACACAAAGAATTAAATTATTTCTTTGTGTAATAAATTGTGGAGAAATTTACTGAATAAGCTTGCAAATCCAAGCTATAGAAGGAAATGCTATAACACCGCTTAAGGCACAATAGCTTCAGCTATAGTCTAAGAGACAGTGATAAGGATGAGTTTAGTTCGTAGAGCTGTCTAAAATTTTCAAAGTTCATTTAAATAGTGATTTTATATAACTTACAAAAAATAGTATCTACTACTGTGGTGTAATGTCAGCGATATAATATTTTTATTCTTCCTGATCTTAGAAAAACTGTCAGAAAAGTCTAAGAGCTTATTGTTTAATAAAAACCAGTTCATAACAAGTGTTGGTAAAGCTTGACACTGACTTTAAATATAGTATTATTTTTGTAAAAAAATGTATCGAGACAAGTAAAATTTTATGAATCTAAATGGCAGACACAATTTAAAAAACAGCTTAAACAATATATCTCCGATTTATTGATTTTTATAAATACAATATAAACAATTGAGAAACATATTTTTTACGACTGTTTGAAGTAATTCGCCAAAAAGACCACTGACTCTGGGCCTCGTGGTTGTACAGTGTGGTATTTGCAAGCTGTGCCTGCGATGGAGTCTGCGGTAGAATCTGTTGTGTACGCATCTCGGTTACGCATTTCGATTACGAGAACGGCCGAGCGCTTCAAATTTTGCATCAAAACGGAGCCTGGATTTGATTAAATTGACGCCTGTTACGAGAAACTGCTTCATACAGCCTCCGGCAGTTTGACGAAACAACTGTTACCGTCCAACAATTCCATTTTCAAATGCATATGGAACCTGGATTACGTTTTTTATTATCAAATATCGACAGATGATACTTGGTAAGGCTCGATCGTAAATTATTTCAGCCACGGAACACCAGTGAATGATGCGCTAAATTCTATGCATAAAAAAGGTATGATACTATTTCTATTTGAACTACCATGATCCGATATTTCATAAACTGCGTGGAATAGAATCTGCTTTAAAAGGTTTATCCCACATTTTATCCAAAGTAGCCAAACGTATATGAATATAAACCAAAGGTTATTAAAATATATTCAAAGTTAAATAGTGTAGCTTTCTGACAGTTAAATAATTTTCCATATCGGGTTAGTACCACCTGGGTACTCTCAAACAAATATGTTATACTCCTATATTATTAGTGTTGATTACAAACTGCTACATTTGATTGTTTATATCCATATCAATCTATACTAATATTATAAAGAGGAAAGATTTGTTTGTTAATTACGACTTAACTCAAAATCTACTTGACCTATTTTAAAAATTCACCGTTAGATAGCTACATCTTCACCGAGTGATACTCAACAGAAATAATTAGGGAATCCCTACTAAAACTTGAATAACGTAACCCAAAGTGTAAAAAAAGGTTGTACGGAGTAATCTGTGGATCTACTGAAACAATTTTAAAAAATCTTTCACCAATAGAAAGCCACATTATCAGCAAGTAATATAATATATATTTTTGGTGTATAGTTCATCTACATTGCACCCGTGCGAAGCCGGGGCATGTTATCTAAAATAAAAAAAACTTACTTTGATTTTGTCTCCACGACGCGACGCGACGGCGAGAAGCGAGATCTTGGGAAGTGACCGCGACCCTCGTCAAGTTTACTTCCTTGTTCATTCAATGGAAGTTTGAATATATTTTGCTAATAATTAGTTCAGGATATGGCCAGTTCACAATGTTATGCAAATATTTGGCGTAAGTTTCCGCGACATTACATTTTATAGCCTGGCAATTTCGGTGTCTAAAATTAATCACTCTAAATATATTGTAACTATTCACGAATTATCTACTATATGCTTATGTTAAAACTATATGTATACCACCTACTGTTAGCTTATCATCTAAATTTATCTCAGTTTAGCCAGTACAGGTTGCCTGGAAGAAATCGCTTTTAAGCGATAAGGCCGCCTATTGCTTTTTATATTATTTATATTCATATTATATCTGATTTTTTGTGGTGTGCAATAAAGTTATATTTCATTTCATTTCATATATTGCTATAAAATATATTTTAATGTTCATATTATTAATAATTAAAGTACGATACTCGAATTAATAATTCTATTATTAACTCGAGTACATACATTTAAATAAATTACCGGATTAAAACGAGATTTATCCCAAACAAAAAAGCATTCATAACGTCGCGTCGTTATAAATAATATAATTTTATTAAATATTAATATTTAACACGCTATTTATTTAAATTTATATATTTTGGTATACAGTTTAATAAGGTGCTAGTTACAGCGAGGGTCCCCAGCCTCTCCGCAGTGTGGAGGTCACCACAAATTGGAGGACAGCGAAGTACGTACTCTTATTTTTAATAATAATAATTTTAATAAAATAAATAAAAAATATTATTATTATTATTATTTTTAATGTAACATGCTGGATCATAATGTCAAATATATACGTATAACGTTGTTGATTGGGTTCATTTCTAAGGATAGTACACGATTTTCAATTCATTAAACAACCATTGTATATGAATAGTATTATAGATTCCCAACATGATTCAAAGTACGTGAAAAAGTCGCGTAAAGGTAGGAACCAAAAAGAAAATAATAAGCAGCAATACGCTTACAATATTAGAAACTGATTTACTAAGATTAACAGTCACCGGAAATTAATAAAAATCACTAAATACCTAAACTCGGTAACACGGCTATCTAAGACACATCAGCTTCATAAAATGCATATATTTTAAATAATAAAGTTATATTACAATAAAAAAAATCATTTGAGATGGTAAATCAGACAACTTTTGTGTCAAAGCTTTTTTTGTTACTTATTCCAAGATCAAGAAGTGAAGGAAAATGTGCTAACGAATCTTTATTCCGAGATGCTTAATTTTTTATCACAACCTTAAGAGAAGGAAAAGAAGTGCCATTAAAAATGTTATTTTAAGAGCTATTTAAAATGCAAATTCGCAAATGGCGGGCAATTTTTAAGTCAGTCTGCCGGCTTTGGGTCGTATACAAATATTGTCCTCAGTAAGCTGCCACGTGAGGGCTGCCAAGTCCAGTAATGATCATTGCAGATTTCAAACTTAATCTGACGTAATCTCCGACCTCTGAAATGGAGCCATTCTAGTAGTTTACTCACTGTGCTGAGCGATGTCGAAATTAATACAATGCATACAACAATTCAAAAGTTTAATGCTTACACTCATTCAAAAGTTATATGCAGTAATATACTTCAAATGTATATTATAGTCTATAATTTTAATTTTATATCTTATATTTTATGTAAGTATCACATATATATTTTTTTCATGAAATTCCTGCTTGGTTCATAAAGGGTTCACATAAAATTTCCTAAAAAAATAGCTGAATAGTTTTAGTAACAGTTATAGCTGACTAATTCTCTCAGCTCTATAGCAGACAGCCCATCACTGAAAATCAACTCTGGATGTGCCACATCTTAACTTATGCTAACAGATGAGCTTTTAGCACATAATTTGTAATTTATTATAATTTGTGTTTCAGTGTAATTCATATTACAAATAAATAGTTTTCTATTCTTTACTTCAGTACTTCAATTAGGTACGTGACTTCTGATCGACTCCTCTTTGAGTGCTGAAAACACAACGTATGTGTTTAACGGCCGAATTGAGTATGCGTATTTAACACGAATGCGTGTTCGAAATAAATCGGGTCTGCCAGTGCGGTAAACACGTATGCGTGTTATTTATATCGAGTCGCCGGTACGTGTTTTTACGTTTCTTTACGTGTTTTTAGTCGCACGGCGAAATTTTGGGTAGCAGAAAAGTGTTAAATCAGAATTATCTATCTAGTCTGTCGATATAGCAGTGGGTACCCGACAAGGCTACGGTTGTCCTGGCAGCGTCCTACTAGCCGCAAACGACCCGTGACAACGTCACTACACCGTTACTGCCCGGATGTCGATACGAGCGTGTCGGCGTGGCGCGCCGCCAGCTAACACACACTCCTTCATAAAAGCTATGTTTACCGCTGGACCCTAATGGCGGGACTATTTACAATGATGTAGTACCTCTTAAATGACCTAAATATAATGCCTAATCACGAAAAAACTTGCTACTAAGCAATTTCAATTGATTTCTCGTACAACTGACCGGCAACTTTTAAAAGGCCGGCAACCCATCTACAAATGCTCTGGTATTGCGGATGTTTACGGGCGACGTGGACGGTGTTTACTTTCCATCAAGTGAGCCACGGGCTCGTTTGCCCCTCTATACTATAAAAAAACTACTTCGTGTTAGGTACTCTAAACTCCACTCTAAAGGGTGGTGAGTTCGACATCTGACGTTCCATGGCGTGATTATTTTCAAGGCAGTAGCTGAAAACTAGTGTGGTAAATTATTATTTTTTTTACCCCATTCGATACTCAGCATGAGTAACGCTATGTTGTCAGTGCCGTAGATATATTAAGTTTGTATGTTGATTGTTATTGTGAGATTTGTTGTATCAGTTAATAAATATGTTCTCTCAGTTAATATTATGTATGTTTTGATTAAACATGGTTTTATGTCTGTCTTGGTTGGGTTTTAAACTGAAATATTGAAATTCTGAGTAGGAAACGAATCACCATTCACAGATGGAAAAACCGTGAAGTTCAGTGCTTTTCGGTTATAACTAACGAATTTTTATTCAGTCAGTATGAGTTGTTGCTTTTAGAGTTATACCTCTATATTTATTATCGAGAAGAATTCATTATTTATTAAAGTTAAATAAGATATTTTTAAGGATTTACATTTAATTAAATTCAATTTAAAATATAGTCTACAAAATTCTGAAAGTTGATTAAATAATTTACTTTGCCTTTAACATCATGCCTTTATATACATATAATGAAATTAACGTAATTACACAATGTAATAAATATAATAGAATAATTAATTTGTCTCCAGCTTCTAATGAATCTTTGATTGTTCGCTTTCGACCTTTATTATAAAGGACGGTAATTCGGAATATTCCATGATAATAGAGTAGTTCTCTTCTCAAGTCCTTAGTTTTAGATGTTTCTACCATGAAATGCGCCGTTTATTTTTTGTTGGAAAAATATTAATTATAATATGAACATTTTTTGACCACCGCTTAAACGCAATAATCTCATTACTTGGGTAACCTGTAATCCCAACGTCTTAAGTAATATAAGGAAAAGGTTTTCCGAAATAGATAGATGAATGTTCCGCTAAGTTCTAAGGAATTAATCCGCAGTCCTCACCCGGCCGGGTCGGGACACCGTACAACCTGCACACTTCGATATCGCTGAGTCAACACGACCACGCTGATTAGATTTATTGTAGTTTAACGAAGTATTTATCTTAGTTTATTTCGTTTTGAACGAATTGAGTCTGTGAGAAAGAAATGTGTACTCACTCAATTCGCAACAGCTCTTCTACAATCGATTTTCTAAACATGCAATTATTTCAAGAATTTATAAGTTAAGAATTTTTTAAAGAAAATACTAGATGTAATTATTTTTACTATTAATTAACATTAAAATAGATATTACTCACTAATCAAATTTGAAACTAAAAATGAAAACGTTATTGTTTTATATTTTATTGGAAGTAATATTATATGGTTGGACTTGAATTTGTGTTGCGGTGATATTATAATACATACATAGTTATTTCAACTTTGTGTTTGGGTGTTGTTCCCACAATAATGTACATAAGTGTGTACTCCTATTTCAACAAGCCTACTGCTGAAAGTTGACAAATCATTGTTTTTTTTTAAACTTGATGATTAAAAAGAGTGGCAGAGAGTTTATTGCCAGTTCTTCTACGCAATTTGAGTACTGGCAGTAAATGTAAAATTAAAATATATTTTTATTGACGTTCATAAGTGTACATTGTGTTACCTAATTGAATAAATGATTTGATTTGAAGTTGGTAAGGACAAGAAGCAGCAGGGCAGTACGTAAAAGGAACGCCCATAAATACTTATTACCTCACTTATTACGAAGTAAATATCTGTAGCAAAATATGTGAAGGCGATAATCCTGGAGAAATTTAGTTGTATTCAATGATATACTCGTATTAGCAAGACGTTAATATACCCTTCTTTCCAGCCCCTAAATTTAATGAATCTTCCCTAAAGCCGTGTCTCACAAATAAATGGTTAATCAAGGGAAATATTTTTCTTCGCAAAATTCATTAGGAGTTCAAAAGTCGTACAAATTAGTTGGCGAAAACTGTAATTAACTGAACTCCGCGCGACTTCCCTCAACACTATTAAAAACTTCAACTTTTAGCGAATTAGACGACTTGCCTTGCGGACTATAATACTATGCGCTACTGTAATACTATGCGGCTACTATAATACTTTGTTTTATTCAATAACTTTATAAATTATGTCGTGAATGAAACTAATGTTCCTAATTGTGGGTTGTAGTGGCGAACGTACCTCCATCAGATCGGGGACGTTCTTCAAAAGGGCAAGGTCAAAAGTACTCGAAACCGACGAGCGTGAATGAAAGTGGAAGAAGCGAAAGTGGTATGTTAGGATCGGAGCATATGGAATTTCGTGATCTCTGCTTACCCCAATGGGATAGAGGCATGATGTATATGTATGTATGTCTTACAACTGCATGATAAATTGATGCAAAAAAATGTATAATAATAGGTGTTTAACTATATTTAAAAAGAATTTTAATCTCGACGTGAAAGTTTCTTTTTTGTTTTGGCCGTCTATTATTATTAAAGATACTTAGATAAAAATAACTTCAATAAATAAAAGGTATTAAAAATACTTTATGACATAAGATAAATATGCGTTATTATTCTATAAATAATAATAATGTGTTGTGAGCCAATAACAACATTCGAGTAATCTAAAAAAATACTACTAACAATACAAAGGGTAAGAAAAATACTGAGCATTAGAAAAAAACATAATTCATACACAAAATAACTTTATTCAATTAACCTTCATGCAAAGCAAATTTGATACGTATTTTTTATATCTGCCATAATATGAAAACAAACTATGAGGCTTGAAGCATGATTTCATAATCCGAAAATCCTGTTAATATTAATTAAATACAATAAATGGGTTAATTAAAATTGCATATTATGAATGTTGAAAAATCAGTGGTTACAAATTAAAAAGCTAGTCGCCCCGCAACGTGAAATTTAGTCCAGTAGCCTAGGATTAAATTTATTTATGTATTTACTAAAACTCAGATTTTGATTTTGAAACTCAGTGTGTGGGAGTGAGATATCTACGGGTAACGTAATACGATTCGCAGGAAAATCATTTAGCGGGGCTGTTTTATAATTTTCAATTCTGCCCGTGTTGGCGGTTGGCGCCGTCCCAACACGTGACAACTTCGTCGACAGCCCCCGCTCGACCCCGGAAACTTCACCTTTGAATATCTTACACTTCAAATTGGAAAAGTAAAGTTAGCGTCCCGCGCGGTTTCGCGTTCTGCACGATTTGCTCTGTTTATGAATTGGATATAACGACTTTTGGCAGCGACAGTCAACATAGTATTGTTTTATTATGAGAAAAAGTAAAGAAAATTAGTTTTTTTTTATATGAAGATATGAAGAAATCCGAGTTAAAAATAGATTTTTATTCGAGATAGTACGCTGAAACTGGTGTTTTTTTGACTCCAACATTAAATGACAATAGAAATAAACATTATCCGCTTTGACTTATCCTGATTTAGTAATATTGTTTGTTCCATTCATGTAGCCAGCACAGTCTAACAAAACACGAAAGTTTCTGACAAAAATCTTTATACTCCAGAGACGTTCCGCGCGATTGCTTTAAATTCTTTGTATGAATGGACTCGAACTGCAACGCTGTATGGACCAGCCAAGATTACAGGCTGGAAGTACTTAAAACTTGAGATAGCCTCGAAGTGGGCCAAACAGGCCAACATCGATGAGCCAAACTTTGATGTTGGCTCCACGCCAGCTGTTCAACAAATATTGATTGCTTACTAATTTGCAATGGAAAATCCTTAATAATTGTTAGTTTGTTGAGCACGTGAGTGTCATCTTAACACATTATGTCATCATCTTCGATCAACAACATCATACACACTTAGATGAGATGGCATGACAAATGGCCCAATAATTAAACATTTATGTTCATTTGAGGCACTTAAATTTTTCTTTACTAAACTGACACTTATATTAACATATTTCTTTAAGAATATCTCAATATTGTTTACCGCACTGAAAATATATTACCAATATTTTCATGAGATTATGAATTTGAGTTGACGGATTCACGAGTAGAACATTCTAGTAATATTCGCGCACAACTGTGTACTTTTGCGACACACACTTGCGAGCAGTAGACTCCAGTTGACGCACACGCACATGTTGTCGGAGTGACAAAATTTATTTGTATGCGTTTATTGTTTAACTAAGTTGTAAACGCGCAAAAAGCGCTCATTGGCTGTTTATTAAAATCAAATTAACAACTGAAGGCAGAAAACTCTGCTCAGTGAACAAGTTCGTGCACAAGTGTGCTGCACACTGCATTGTGCGTGTACTAAAGACGCGCAGTCTTGCTGATAGAGACGGAGGCTAAACGTGATTAATTATTTAATACCCTATAATAATAATAGTATTTGTCCGCGACTTTTCTCACGAGAAACAGCTGATATAATTATGTAAATAAGTCATTCTATAAAGAAGTACTCAAAAAAATCGTCGATGTTGAAAATAAATAAAATACACAATTATCAATATTTCTTGATTGAAGTCCTTTAACTGTGGTATTACCAATCCTCACGCCCGTATGTTGATAATTGACAAAAAACTATGTAGCGTGCAAAAACCGCGCCGCTAAGCTAACGCGACAATACCGTACGAACATTTCATATAATGAAGTAAACATACAGTACAGTCTAATGTCCGTGTGTATAACCAAATTTATCGCCGTCCATTTCTGCATTATTCGTGTTTATTTTGATTAATTGAAAACTGAAACGCGCACTGATTGGATTCCAGTAAGTACCCGATACTGCCGCACTCGGAAGAGAATCGGTTTCAGATTAAATCATTCTAATTATATTTTGCAATGACGACACAGAGATAAACAAAAATATATGTGATTAATCTTCATGGAAGATCGAACTTTTTATTGCGGAGGGCGATATTTATTTGTATTTTATGTTAGTAGTTAATTATATAATAAAGTTTGAAGAGAATCTCTTGTTCTACTGAGTTGATTTGAATTTTTGTATATACTTATGTATATATTTTTTTTTATTTTCAAATATATTTTTTATAAAAAACGCCCTGTGTGGCGGATTGGTCTACTCCAACAAGTTGACTGTATACACAACGTTTGAAACCTATTGTATATTTAATATTACTTTTTTATGTTGAAACTACTGCAAATCATATATAAGTATCATCACGTGGCATCACTAGTTCTGCAAACAAGTAGTCAATATTTTAGGTGTATCCCATGTGTGTCTCCTAATGGAATGAAACTTTTTTATTTTATTCCCCGGGAATTGACTCCGGGACTTTCGGTCCTTTCCTGCGGAAATCACTGAATGCAGTGCATAGCCAGTAATATTTACATATTATGTAGCTTTACAAATTAAAGCATATATATAGATTGTAATTATAAAATTTTAAATAAAAATATTCAATAAGATGTCTTCAAAATCCATACTAAACTTATTAAAAATATTTATAGAAGTTGGTAATCAAAGTTGGATTTAACAAGACTTGTTGATGACAATTTAACATAAAATCCAATTTATATGTCAGACTTGTTCAGACGTTTTATTTTTTCTTAAGCCGCCTGTCATTTCTGAATAAATAATGCCATCAAAAACATAAATTGTAAAAAAAGCCAAGTCTTGCAACTCAGTTCTATCGTAAAAAGTTGTGAGATCCATATAATACCAAGTCGGTCAATTTATTCAGTCTCTACTGAAGGATCCTTCTGTCTTAAGTTATTACATAATTAGCTTACCTAACAATATCTTATAGTGATCATATCTATACCAATATTAAAATTCTTTGATGTTTAAAATAAATAGATTGGCTCGGCTATCGCATGAAATCACAATGTATCTTTTTTATTTTATTAAAAACATAATGAATCTCACAAGTAATACATATTATATTAAATTAGATTGTTTAGTGCGATTGCCAAGTCAATCAATTTATTTTAAACATAAAAGAATTTTAATATTGGTATAGATATGATCACTATAAGATATTGTTAGGTTAGCTAATTATGTAATAACTTAAGACAGAAGGATCCTTCGGTAGAGACTGAATAAATTGACCGACTTGGTATTATATGGATCTCACAACTTTTTACGATAGAACTGAGTTGCAAGACTTGGCTTTTTTTACAATTTATGTTTTTGATGGCATCTCATTTCTTTTTGTAGATAGTCCTTTTCTTAGTTTATTTGGATAAGAATGTATACAAAGCTATGGATAACGGTCTGATTTTGATCGGCATTTTTATCAACTTTTTAATGTAAAAAAGTAGTTATAGTGACATAACTACAATATTTGGACATATGGTCTCGTGAAGTTATTTTTAGATTTTCGTATGTTCTATAATACCTTAGAACGTTTTTTTGTTCTATCATCAATACTTTCCGCAGCACATGCAATGAAAGACATTTTATGGCTAATTTTTTTACACCTTGGATTTTTTTAGTAGGGATTTCTAAGGATCTCTATTTTTTTTCTAGTAATAAATATAACCTATGTTACTCAGTGATAATGTAGCTTTCTAACGGTAAAATAATTTTTGAAATCGTTCCAGTAGTTTTTAAGTTATTCATTACATACAAAAATACAAAAAAAAATTGTATATCTAGAAAACTGGACCGAAATTTCAAAATATTATAGTTTTTCCTTGATTTATACACTAAACACTAATTGTATTCTAAATTTCAAGTTTCTATGTCTGCTAGAAGTGCCTTAGAGCTTTGATGATCGGTCAGTCAGTGAGTGAGTGAGTGAGTGACAAATTATCAAACTTTGACTAGTTATAATTCTTAAACTACTGGTTCAAACAGAATGATATTTGAAATATACCGAGTTTATACAATGCTTGCTTAGTGACTGAAAATTCAGGATTCTAGTTTTATCCACAACGAAGTTATAGGGGGTCGAAAATGGCCCGAACTACTTCGAGAAAAGGATAGTACGGCCGTGCGGCTTTTTGCTCGACTTGGCGGGGGCACTGCCGTGCCCCCAGATATCGTAGCTTAGAAATAACTTATTTTCTAAAATATTACCGAGAACTTGGATTTAAATCTCATAATATACAAATTGGTGCATACTGCACAGCCTGTTGGAGCTTTTATTTATAAGTCCTCTCCTGTCCCGGAGTTAATCTGCCAGTACTCAGTAGGTATGACTTTCTGATGTTCTGTTGAGAATTTTGACCAATTTGCAGCTGGAAGATGAACTCAATAATAACGTTTGTGAACACAATATAGTCTACATTATGTAAAAAATATCTTAAAGATTATAACTTGTATTTCTACTTCAAAATACTCATAGATGAAATGCTTCAATTATCAAAATTCATAATTATACGTTCGATCGAAATCTACAGTGATATCTTACTTTCAGAGCTGGTTAGAGATTAATTTTTAATTCCATTTTATACAGTTTATATATAACTATGGAAACGTATACAAATTTAAAATGGAAGCTTGCTTTCATCACTTTTTTTATTAGAATTAGAAATTTCTTAACGCACTATTTTGCAAAATATCAAAAATTAACTTCATGTAGAGTTGCTATGAAAATTGCCAGACTAAAAAAGTGCCGGAGTTGTTGCGCAAAATTTAAATACCACAAAGTTAGAAGACTCAATACTGAATACATTATTCATGCGAGTGAAATAAAGAAACAAAAGTTTCCTCTGATTTGATATAAACACGTCGAGGTATTTGTGTAAAGAGTTCCATGCACACGAATTACTCTATTTCTCGGCTATCACGAGACGTGTCACTTTGGAAGGGTGGTTGTTCTTTTTCTGTTACTTTTGTGAGTCTTATATCTGTGTATGACGTATAATTTACGATATCAAGAGATATCTAAGTATGACGCTCACTTGATAGCAATGAAGCATCTCAGCCCTCAGATTTATGAGATTATCAATGATCAATGAAATTTAAATTAAATAATGAAAATTAAATTGAAACGGGGTAAATGGCTACTCTATTACGTTTAAAGAGAATGCGCAGTGTTAGGGAGTGGAAAGTAAAAAGAGTATTTACCATGGCAAACTTATTGAGTGAAGAACCTTGCACCTATTTCTTATTTCTAACATTAGGAAATCTATGAACTTTGTAACTTTTCTGTTGACTGTTCTGTCTATAATCTATAATAAATAAATATACCCTATGTTACCCGGTGAAGATGTTGCTTTCTAACGGTTAAATAAATTTTTAAAATTGTTCGAGTAGTTTTTGAGTTAAATCGTAACAAACAAACAAACAAATCTTTCCTCTTTATTATATAAGTATAGAGTATAGATACCACAAAATAATCAAGAATATTGCGGTTTAATTTAAAGTAGAGCAAACAAATAAGCGTTGGCATTAAAAGCGTATTTGAACTGCAAGCGCAGCGCAATTAATTGTGATTAGCGTATACCGCGGCTCCGACCGCCTCGTGATTAATACGAGCCCACCACCTGCGCCGCGCGACTCGCTAAACTTTAAATTGTTCCCGTCTCATTAGCGAACCGTTTCCGGCTGACACTGAATGAAAGTTTCCGAATGAGCGGTCTTTGTAAACATTGTCGAAGATGTATTTGAAGACATCCTGCTGGTCCGCTAGCTAGTGCATTGGGTTCGAAAGAGTTTCTAGTGCCGACACTCCAGGGGCAGAATAGTTTAGAGACATTGAGATTAGTGCATGAAGTTTTCTTTCAAATTAGTAAGAAATATATGAAATTCATGTTATGAGTACTTATAGGTGCTCTGATTTACTTGATATTTTAATAGGACGGGCGTACAGGTACACCGCACATACTATATAAGTATCATCAGAATATTGCTTTCTCGCGAGGGAAATCTAATTTTATACCTTTGTAGCTTACGAGAAAGCAGATATTATTGCCAAGATTGATGCAAAAAAATTATAATACAGTAGTAGAGGCAAGTCAGCGATTAGTCTTGTGTGCTCTTTTCTACCAAAATATTATATCTTAATGACCCGTAATACCAATTCAGAACCTCCAGTGTTTGACTTAGTGAGTACACTAACTACAAAGACAGGTAGGTGGTCACTAATAATATGGGAAAAAATAAGCTAGTTTTAATTCCGAAATGCTATCTTAATCTTTCTACGCTAAAGAAATAACAACCAAAATAATAAAAAAAATGATGATAAACCCTATATAATAATATATCAGTGTTAACAGTATACGGTTAGTATACAAAAATAATTGAATTCAGAGCCAATAACACACGTACCCTAATATTTTGATTAGCTCTTCCATAATCGTAAAGAAAACGAACAAAACTTAACGAGTATTTACGATATTAAAGTGTTTATTTTACATTAAACTTCCTAAAATAGGGACCGATCTTTGAACGGTAATGGACGCCCACGGCGCGATACTTTGATAATAATCTTTATTGCAAATTACGAACGTTAATGTTGAGATAAAAGATCCCTATTATCATTAATGTCTCGTATCTGCAATAATAAATATTATTTTTAATGATCATTTAATCCACTTTGTAACTAACTGTACATAGCGTCTAAATATCTTCTGGCTGCTGCTAAATGTTAAATATACTCAGCGCAATAAAATCATCTCTTATTATAACAATAAAAAGCATCTGTGAGCGAAATGAATTGTAACAGTTGCCGGAACATCATCCACATTCAACATCCGCGCAACAAAGACGCGGCCTTGAATAAAAACCTCGTAAAATTTAATCTTTAATATTTAGTCTAAAAGTTATGATCTTAATGCAGGCATTAACTATGAAATATGCGGCGTTCGTTTCATTCTGAAGCTAATGGCTATTATATTGTAACTGTATCTTTCATTTTATTAAATTGGTCTTGTTTCTGAGCCGACGTTTAAATGTTATGTTAATCTTTGAACAACACCGTCTATTTGATTGTTATAATAAGGATCAAGTATGTAAATGTCTTTACTGTTATGACTGAGACAAAATTGAATGATAAACATCATTATTTCACAGTATAAATGTATCATATATAATATGTTAATAAGAAACGGATTAGATGTGCGGATGTGCATTATGATTATTTTATTAATTATCTAATGTTTTTCTTTAGAAAGCTTAGTAATAAAAGAAAAAAAAACATATTATATAGAATAATAACACTAAGAGAAAAGCAAAGGATTTTTTAATTTGTGTTCGTCCACATACCACCGCCGGGTACGCCGCTTCATTTTAATAAAAATAAAGCAAAAACACCAAATTGTACGTTTTCATATTATATTCATTATTCCGTGCGGCGGGACAAAGGCGCCTCTGCCGGATTGTAATTACTCCCGACACAAATACACACGATATTTCATGACGAATATTACTTTCTCCGTACTATTGAATTAAAAAGTGAATTTCTGTGTACCCTAGTAGAGCAAAAGGAAGACATTTATGTAGGTATATTTACTAAACATTTTTTCTTTAAACGCAAGCAGGCAAGGAGCTCTCCGCGTTCCGACCAAATTTTTTTCATTAAATTCAAAAAAAATATTTAGGTAAAATATACACTTATGAACGTCAATAAAAATAATAAAATAAATACTTCTAATTTTACTTTTACTGCCAGTTCTCGAAGTAAAATGTAGGTCGACGGCGCACCATTGACTGATGTTCTGTGGCTGAGGTATCACCATCAAGTGAGGATGAGCTCGTGTGTCGATATCTAACATAAAAAAATTGTTGTACATAATATAATGGACATTCCTTTAATGGAACCATCCTTATTTCGTCATTTCTGTTCGGCCGGTATACATTTGTTGATGATCTGCAACGTTCTTCGGCCCATACTTGGTCACCGCTCAGTCATTAAGTTTTTATATACCGCATCAACTCACAATACAGTATAGATATATCAGCAATTAATTACCGCAGACGAGGTTACGGAAGCACCGCTCTGCCCGCGTCAATTGATATAACATTAGCATATTGCTCATGCAAATAGCGAGCTGAATAAATCTATTTTGCACACAAGAATTTTAGTTTGATAAGTATCAGACGTTCTCATTTTGAAGAAGATTTTTTATGACAATAGGGTGCTGAAAATGCAAATATTTAAAGGGGAGTATATGTATTCGTCTATGTGTTTGCGTGTTGTTCCCACAAGAATGTAAGCGAGTGCTCCTATTTCACCATACCTACTGCTGATAGACGACAAATCTTTGTTTGTTTTTATTTATTTTTTATATTTTTTCGTTTATATATATTTTTTTATTATTATATTTAATTACTTAAAGATTACATGTGGAACATGGTGTAATGGTTGCAGCTCCTTATAAAACATTTGTAAAACAAAAACTTGGCGATTAAAAAGAGTGGCGGCGAGTTTATTGCCAGTTCTTCTCGTCCGTTCTACGCCCTTGATTTGAGAACTGGCAGTAAATGTAAAATTAGAAGCATTGAATATGTATTTTTTATTGACGTTCATAAGTGTACATTGTGTTACCTAAATGAATAATTGATTATTGAATTTGAATTTGAATTATGTATAATTGAATTTAACAGTATTTCGATATTTTTATAGTGATAAGACCACCTTCGTGTCCTGGAGGTTGGATTTTCTAAGATATAAGAAAAAAAAAACGTTGTTTTAGCGTACATATCACCTATGTGCGTCTATAATGAAATTGTCATTGAAACAGACACATAATGTGTCTGCCCCTTGCTCCACTAGGTTTGTCTTAATCAGGTTTGGTGGTGTTAAGGGGGTAAAATTAGTATTAGCAAAGGCTTTTTAAAAATAGCCCTGTATAATATTTCCCAGAAAACTTCTGTAGCAGCGGCAATGTCGGGAGCAGTGTTTATCATCTATATACTAATATTATAAAGAGGAAAGATTTGTTTGTTTCTTAAGATTTAATTCTCTCACCAATGGAAAGCAACATCATCAACGAGTAACATAGGCTTTTACTCGTTGATAATGTAGCTTGTTTAGTGCACCTACATTGCACCCGCGTGAAGCCGGGGCGAATCGCTAGTTATTTATATAAACACATTCACTATTTCATTGCACTATAATATCCACTTCCATGTTAACTAAGGTTGAATGTAAATAAGGCTTGGGCTTAATTAAATGCAATTATAAGCTGCTCCGTTATGAGTGACTTGGGAAATACGTGTGAAATGTGAACTGGCGAACAGTTATCTAAGATGGACGGCTGTCGGGTTGCTACGCTTGAATTGAATTGCAATGCGCCTCAGCACAGAGGGAGTTGACTGGAGTTGACGTTGTATTATGACGAAATTAGCTATGTAATATGTATTTTGTACGTATTTTTTCCCGCGACTTCATTTGAAAGGATTTATAGCAATAGTTTATACAGCTTTACGTAGCTTACAAATATGACAACAAAACTATTCATCTTTAGAATTGAAAAAAAATAAATTCATCGAAATAACAATAATAGCACCTATTCCCTCAATAATTTCAGGAACAACCAAAGCTGCAGACTTCTTAATTTCAAAAAAAGCAAATACAATATGTCGGCGTGGGTAACAGTGAAATAATATCATTGTCACTGTTACGGTTGTGAACGATGATGTCATCAAACCACCACTACGTAAATCAGGCGAGGAGGGGGCAGACCGGTCGCCGGCACTATATAACTCCGTGTTCTGTGCCTTTGAGGACAGTTTATTCGTGGCGCTCAGTCCGTCAACTATTCCAAGTTGTATTATGGATCACGTCTGAATTACTTATTATTGTGAAAACTGGACGATGGGAATAAATATTGATTACAAGACAAGAAGATTGGATTATTATTATTCACATACAAAATCTATCCCAAATTCTCCGATATCAGAAGTGGGATCTGGACTCGCGTGCTATGTTCAAGATGCAGCAGAAAATATATTGATGCTGTTGATAGAAGCCATCAGCACCCCGCCAACGGCACCTAAGACCACGCTGCCATAAATCAATCCGGAGCATCTACGTGCGGAAAACCGAGCCATAAAGCGGCGGATTATCGTTCCAAGTTTAAGAAGCCTCCTGATTTTAACGTCAATAAAAAAAAAAGGGAGTTTACCGACAATTGGAACTATCCGGTGAGTCGTATTATGTTTTTTTATGTTGAAAGCTTTCTTGTCAAGTAATCTATTAACAGATACTTTAAAGGTCGTCATTTCTATTCTATAGTCCGTATAATAGGTATTGGTTGTGTAGACTGTACCGAATCTTTGCGGTATTTTCATTTATGGTCATTGTTTTCACGTGCTATCTTATTATTCAAATAACTGTTTGAAATATGATGTAATGATCAGTCGCGAAATATGAAAACAAAATGTCACAATCAACATGGTTAGCTTCCTTGGTTATTTCTTAACAAAAATGTTTATCGTCTTGAAATTATAAACTAAACCCTGTAGTGGTTATCGATATCGATATGCAAAATAAAAAAAAAATCTCTACATAGTATCTATGTACATTGCGCCCGTGTAAATCCGGGAAAGGTAGTAATGAATAATCCATAGTTTTAATAATTAACGGTCTACCCGCACACGTGATGAACTGAAAATTAGGCTTCTAGATACGAACTGTACTGTCTGTCATCAAACTTAGACTGTGGCTGTAGCGAACTCTGTAAAGATTTTTTGACATTATTTACAAGGAAGATATTTTAAATTTTGATCGAGTGTAATACATTGTGATGCATTCCAAAAAATAGTTGATATTATACATACCACGTGTTGATAAGTCGCGTAACTAGACCTCTAAATATTTAAACTTTAGATGATACCAAAACTGCGATTAAGCTTGACGAGACAAGAGAGCAAGCGGCAAGAAACAATGAAAAATGTGCTAGTTATGAAAAATACTAAAAGGACGATTGCTATCTTTTGAAATCTTTGAATAAGTAATATAACCCATAAGTACGCTCACGATTGAATACAAAAGATCTGATCGTAATTATAATCATAAATAGAATTGAAAATGTTTTCTTAATAAGTTAAAATACGAAGTTGTTTATTCTTTCGTTTCGTTCCATTCGTTGCGTTCCGATTTTCGTAATAGACCTACTGGCCAGCAAGTGCGGATATATGCTTCGGAGATCGTAATATACAGCTACTGACAAGCAACAAAAGAAATGATTTGATTCTGGTGTTGATTAATTATTCCCTAATTAAAGAGAGTACTCTCAAAAATGTGTTGGTAGATTGCATAGACCAATTTAGTGTGATTTACAAATGGTTTAATTTATTCTTTGTACTAATGACAAACAAATTTTATTTCATGTCTCATGGCTTTTTGAGTGATTAAATTTTGATAAGATGCGATTTATTAGCCTTAGGTGGTAGCCTTATCCTTAGATAGATGTTAATAACGTTTAGCTAAATCACAATTTGGCAAAATAGACAATAAACGTCGAGGTAACTAATCTCAAAGAAAATCTGTCTCCCCAGACGTTGCTCAAACTTATGAATTACGCTCAGGTGTATTGTAACGTAAAGTAGCACAGGCTGCCTCCGTACAGTCCCACGAGCTTTCAGGTAGTCAATTATCAATCATATCCACGAGTCATTTATGCGTATTGGATAGGAAAAGATTCTTGCTAGGTTTTGTGCATACGCGGAAACTACTGGTTCGAACATATGGCTAAAAATGTTTGTCGATGGATGACCTGTAAATTATTCAAATTTCGTTCGGAACGTGTACAGGCTGAACTTGATCCGATCCCCAAGATTAGTGTCCCGTATACAGTTCATGCTGATATGGCAAGCTCACCGTTATAGTTGATGATTTCACTTTTATCCATTGTATCTTACTCTTCGCATCGATTCAGCCATCTCAACTAGAACTATCTCCTTGTTCGGATCACCGACTCACGTTATTTTCGACCAGGGTCGATATTTCGCCAGTTAGGACTTTAATTCTTGTGAATTTCATACTTGAATTCAACTTTGCACTTGACTGCGACAGGATCAAGCTGTGTTAACGGGCAAGTTGAAAGGGTTATGAGTTCACTCATAGGCAAATTTGCTAAACCTTTAGACGTTACTGTCCGATAGCGATGAACCTGATATTAACTAGGTGAAGTCACAATCCGTAGAGAATATTGAGAAGGTTTCTCCCAAAAGGCGATTTCATTTCAGCAAATATAAAAAAAAAAAAAAAATCCTCCTGTGCATTTGACTTTGTCTTGTTAAAAAATGAAGAACGCAATCAAATAAAGCTTGATCCCAATTATAGAGGTCCTTTCAAAAATGGTTGGACCTTAGTGTCATGAGTTGTATATTGGAGTAGGCGATTCGCTTGATAACTTGCACCTTCAGTCATTCGTAGTGATAGGCGCGAAATCGGGCTTGATTTCCCGGCACAGTGCGGTACGTTTACAGTATTGTATACTGATATACAACGCTGACGAACGGGACTAACTTTTTTGACGAAAACTGATTAAAGTAATTATAATCTTGTTATCTGTTATCTATGGTTAAGTTCTTTTGAATAAATTTAGGTTACAAGAATCTTAAAACTAATTATAACACACCCTCAAGAAATCTAAAAAAGAAAAAAAAAAATGAAATGTAAATTGGAATTGAGATTCATGGAAATCAGTTGCGGGCCAAGGAGGCCAAGTGAAAGAATTTTTACTGTGCAAAGTTATCCTTGTTTCAGATATCACACACGAGGACGTGTGAGTCGTCAAGATGGCCGTATTGCAGCGTCAGTACTATAGCGCCATCTATTGGAAATATTGAGCAACTCGTAGCTGCTTGAATGTAGTCGGAAACTTAATACGTGAGAAGCAAGACAATATGCTGGTGAAGCAAGAGCTCTTCTAATGACAGGACGGCCGAGCGGCATATGGTTGCTTATATGAGACATCATGTCGGCGCTGTGTGTATCAGAAGATAACAGAGCGTACGTAACATAATTCATTTATTTCGTGTATCGTTTTATGTGTCGCAAGTAGTTGTACTTTCGAGTGGGATGACTTTTACCGGATTAGAATTGAAATAGCAACTTTCTGATAATTCAAATCAGACAGGTGTTTGACAGATAATAGTTCGGTGGAGGTTGTTTTATTTGGATGTATGATGCTCGCATTAATGAAAGACAATATTACTTGTTCTTGACTAACCGTAAGTTGAGGACAGGGGCCTCCTTACGTGTGTTGTGTGTAAGTTGAGGACAGGGGCCTCCTTACGTGAGTTGTTGTGTGTAAGTTGAGGGCAGAGGCCTCCTTACGTGAGTTGTTGTGTGTAAGTTGAGGACAGGGGCCTCCTTACGTGAGTTGTTGTAAGTTGAGGACAGGGGCCTCCTTACGTGTGTTGTTGTGTGTAAGTTGAGGACAGAAGCCTCCTTACTTGAGTGAATGTGTGTAAGTTGAGGACAGGGGCCTCCTTACTTGAGTAAATGTGTGTAAGTTGAGGACAGGGGCCTCCTTACTTGTGTGGAAAGATTAGTTCCGTTACTTGAGTGATGTAGATGTGAACAGATGTACTGTTTGTTATTTTGTTTTTAGGTCAGAGGCGACCTGTATGCAGGATGGCCGTGTCGGCGTGGGTAACAGTGAAATAATATCATTGTCACTGTTACGGTTGTGAACGATGATGTCATCAAACCACCACTACGTAAATCAGGCGAGGAGGGGGCAGACCGGTCGCCGGCACTATATAACTCCGTGTTCTGTGCCTTTGAGGACAGTTTATTCGTGGCGCTCAGTCCGTCAACTATTCCAAGTTGTATTATGGATCACGTCTGAATTACTTATTATTGTGAAAACTGGACGATGGGAATAAATATTGATTACAAGACAAGAAGATTGGATTATTATTATTCACATACAAAATCTATCCCAAATTCTCCGATAAATACTATCCGGGAGACTGAAACACTATTATGTTCCGGTCACTCTCTATATGTATTCCTCTCGCAATGTTGTTAAACACACTACGCACGTAAAAGGAATAAAACTTTCAACAAGTTTAGGGCGCGAACTTCGAGACTATTATTACTTTCACACACATAAACAGTGCGAGTGTAGGTACACATACGAGCCGAGTTATCATATATGTGTGAGCAACACGTAAAAGTTTCTATTGAGCTCGTATGTGAAAGGTTCCGAGAAAAATTGATTAAGTATATAATAAACTGGTACCTGTGAAGATTAATAGAAAATTATTATCAATCAATAATACAGGAAAATATCTTCAGTGTGATGAATTAGACTCCAACTACGTTATTTTATTAAATTATAAGAAGAAACCTGTATGATGCTAAGAAATCAGCTAAAGAAAAGGAATTAAAAATAGTTTTTATTTTAATCCCATGCACTAGCATGGTACTAAACTACTAACCAGTTATGTAAAAATAAACAATATGTTATTTTATATATATAACGTATATCATACATATTATGTTTATATTCCTATACAACTTAAATAAGAGATTCCGGAGGCCGAGATATTCAAAGGAAATTAATTATTAAAATAAGTAAAAGGATCTTTTCGGAGCAATTTATCTTAAATGTTGGCGAAGATACGATGTTTTATTGTTTGTAATTACAAGTAAATGGTGTGTAATTTTATTGTTCAGAAACGTGTTGTGGTAATTGAAATATATAATATTATAATTCGTTATTTCATTGCTTATCGGACTCGATCGCACATAAAGTTTGTCGACAACGATATTCAGAGTTATTTTATACTGTATTTGGTAAATTAATTGTCCGAACTTCTCAAAACAAGAAATACGTCTATTCATTGTATAGAATCTCTGTATACCTTGCATTATATAAACTTCTCAGCCGATTATTACTATTGTAACCGAGTCTTTGTAAGCTAAACCATTGTTGAAAAGAGTGTCCATGGAGTTTCTTGCCGGTTCTTCTCCATGAGACCCACTTTTTGGAACCGTGCAACTAGACGTTTCATAAGAGCCTGCAAAGGCCTATTTGAAATAATAAACTTTTGATTTTTTGATTTTGATTTTGAATAATTAAATCTAAAATGGAATAAAGCTTCACAATTTCAAATATTATCCACGAATGAAATGGAGAAACTTGATTTTAAGCTTCAATACTCTGTTATTTAATTTAGCTTTTTGTCGATTTCGTCCCTGGGTATTTTTATAATCTGATTCTTATGTAGGATGGATGTTACGATTTCCACGTCATTACTACGAGTACAATTCAGGTAAATATAAAAACTACAGTACAATAGTAGTTAAAGTGAATTCATACAATGGCAGACATATGTCTGTGTTGTTTCACTGATCATTGTTCTTTTCCTTCTGACAATTTTTTTTGCCTTCTGACAGCTTCTGAAACTTACAGCACGATCAATTATATTAAAATGATATCGGAGTTTACATACATGCCTATGAACCCGTCGCTTAGTGCAGAGGAAATTGAGAGATATAAAAAAAATGAATGATCGAAAATAAAGTACGGTTTTTTAGAGAATCAAAATAGAATTGTTTTTCGAATATGTAAAATTGTCGGCGTATGTATTACAATAATTGTTAATGTTAATAAATAAGACAGTATGATAGTTATTATTATTTGTAAGAGTCTCAGGAGAGCTGAATTTATCATTATATAAACTGATATAAGAGAGAAATAACATTTTATTAACCATGCTGGTGTTTCTCACATCAGTAAAAATCCATTTATTATGAAAAACGCATTTCATAACTTCTTTCAATAATATATTTTTTATGTTTTAAAAAAACTATGTAATAATTAAATAACTAGTATTCATAATAACGTATCATTTTCATACATAAGATAATCATAATTAATAATTTATTAAACTAACAAATACGTGGTTGTTAATATTTGTTATAATTGCGCTACTCGGAGTTCTATTACGTAACAAAATGATGGATGTAACAGTAAACTAACAAAATTAATAGTAATTATTATGATTCTGTAATTGAATACTAACATTGTTACGCAATTTGCTTGTATCAAATTACATCACTACATATCAGAACTACTCTGTCGCACAACTACTATGACGTGGACAGCAGCTGCAGTCATCCGTTACGATTTAGGAGCCTTCAAAAGGGGCATAATATATACTTATTAAAAGTCAGTAACGAAAATGCATTTATTAATTATATATTGACCACGAAGTTTCAAATGCTTCGCAGTAACTGTCATGGGTCACGGGCAGATTGAAAAGGGACAGTTGCCTGAATTGCAGTTTCACAAAGTCGCTATACTAACGCGATCTATTTACATTGAGTTGATATTTTCTGTAATAAATTGCATTATATTATGCTAATATAGGCTGTATCCTCGTATTCGGATCTCAAAGGTCAATAACCTCTGCCTATTTACTTATCCCCTTAAATAGGTAATAGTTTAGATTATCTAAAAAAGTCCTTAACTCCATAGAGAGCAGACAGAGCAGAACAAAGCGGCCGCCGGCAAACAGAAAGTAATGAAATAGTAAAGCCTTCGAGCTTTTATAGTGCACTCAAGCCTACAGCCACAGAGTGATTATAACAGTTGGATGATTTGAACGGACTATATATAGGCCAGTGTAATATAAAGTGTAACGGGCTCGTTGGTGCGTTAGAACACCTGGTGTGCGCAAACTGATGCAGAACATTAAACATCGGAAGGTTGCATACCTGGGCCACGTGTTGCGCCATGACCGCTACCACCTCCTTCAACTAATCATGATGGGTAAGATCCAGGGGAAAAGGCGTGTTGGTAGAAGGAAAAAATCATGGCTGCGTAACGTTAGGGAGTGGACTGGTATTGCGACTGCAGAGGAGTTGCTGCATCTGGCACAGGACGAGACACGCTTCGCGAGACTGACGGCCAACCTCCAGTAATGGAGAGGCACCACAAGAAGAAGACATCGGCAATTCTAGCCAGCATACGAGCCTCCCTTGACACAGGAGTCGTCTGGTAACTTCGGGCTGATCAGATGGAAGGAATATCAAAATTCCAACTGAAAATCAACCACCGTTTCGGTTTCAGTCTATGGATTTCCGAATGCTGGAAGTAAAAAGTAGATCAACAGCATCATTAACTGATGTTCAGTGGCTGAGGTATCACCTACCATCAAGTGAACCGCACGCTCATCTGTCGATATCTAACATAGACAAGGCGTTTCGATGAGTATCTTGTGTAGTAAACATTGAGTACCAGTATTAGCGGCGACCACCGGCATCTATGGAAATCTGCAACTCTAGGTTTACGTTAAGACCGTGTAATATCCGATTTCGAAACGTGTTTTTCTTTACGTTCCAACTCAATTTTTAAATGATACAATACTGTGGCTCGAGTCCCCAGCTCAAAGCGCAGTTAGTGCAATGCGTTATGTGTATTAAGACAATAATCACGTTGAGAGCAGTTGGCGAGCGATATCTACTTTTTAGTTTTGCAAGAAATGAGCGGAAGCGTTTAAGTATGTCTTCACGGTCAGATCTTGAGTCAATAGAACTGTTAATCTAAATCTCTTTAACTTTGAGTACTTGTAGTGACTGTCTGATCGGATATTATACATATTTCATAAGTAAGTACTAAAAGTATTAAAAAATTGTTGAAGTCATGTTGTTCAAATAAATGGTTGTTTTTTCTTTTTATTGAAGGGTTAAGTTTAGTTCGAGTGTTGACATTAAAAGATAAAGGCACATACTGACATCTCTAATACCTCTAGATTGCTTTGGTCGAATAAAATTTCCTCGTATTACTACTAAAATATATACTAATAATTATTATAATGTTAATTTAACTCATGACTTGCACCACCAGCAGCCCAAACGGATGGGCTCCCCATAAAATATTACATCGGACCCTCATTCATACAGCCATTCCGCTATAATTGTTATAGAACATATGAAAAGTCTGGTTTTTTAAATATTTTTTGCTAAAGGCCAGCTGGGAGGTACAATAAAAGGTCTGCACCTGTGAACGTTTGTCACTCAACGTTTTTTATGTATATCAGATATACGCACATGAGGCTCACTTGAAAAAAGGTAATAGCCATAGAAAATAAATAATCCATAATTGTGCGCGAGAATCTTATATTTACTGATATTATAAAGAGGAAAATTTTGTGAGGTTATAGGGGATAATCTCTGGATCTACTGAACCGATTTTAAAAATTATTTCACCAATAGAAAGCTACATTATCAGCAAATAACATAACTTTTGTGTGCAGTACATCCACTTTGCACCCGTGCGAAGGACGTGTTGCTAGTTTGTTATATATTGAGATGACAACAGAAGTTCAAGTGATAAGAGCCTTTTGGCTTGCTCATGATTAGGTATCACCATAAGGTTATCCCCGTTAGCCACCGTATAAAGTGTCTGGGTGGCACTGCAAGTGATTTATGTAGGCGTTTCGAGTCTTAGTTGAAATTCAATTGCCTTAAGGGAAACGAAGCCATGAAATGTATTCATCTCCAGAGTTTATCGACGCTCAAAGGCAGGCTGATTTCATTTACATCTTATAGCGCGGGTAATGAGAACTCCGCTTGCTTTTAATTTCCCATCCATATTTATATCTTTAACTTTAAAATGTAAACAAAATTAACGAACGGACGTTTAATAATTCAAAAGAATTTTTCATTCGATCATCAGAGCGGAAATTGTGTGTAGGTACTGAAAATATATAATATACTTTAGAAAAGTTTTTGTTTTTTTGTGATATTGACAAACGTGAATGAGATACTAATTGATGCTCGGAATCAGCCACAGTACGTCGATGATGTGTCGCAACATTCTTTTCGAGGACAATATTATACAATTCATTTGGTTTTGTCATTTATTTATGTTTTACCGAGTATAAGTGGGAGTTATTTTACGTATAACTTGATGTCAATATATATTTATTTAAAAATAAAAAATTAAGTTTTATCGAGAAAATTTTTATTTTTTTTTTCCTAAATTTATTTTTATTATTTTATTAATTCAATACAATTAAAATTGATATAATACCAATTAAGTTCATTATAAAATAAGTCACATGCACAGTTTCAAACAATTTAACAGAATAAGAATGATACAAAATAAGATTGAGGTTTAAAACTTATTACAATTTATATACACAATACCCTTTCCTCTACATCCATACGCACTTATTTCGGAAATATAATAAAAGAAAAGGTCGTATGAAAGGATGCGTAACTTTTATAGCTACTCTTTCTTCTTTTCCTATAATATCAAGAGAGCCAATTCCCGTGTGTGAAACTTTAAGTGCCTTACAAAGGTTTTTCAAACAATTACATTTGTGCGAGCAGTTACTAAATTTTTTTGTAAATTTATATTTTATTTTTAACATATTCTTTCAATCTTTTCTTTAAGTAATATACCTGAGTATGTGTAAGTATTACTAGCATTTATTAACGCAATCATAAGAAGCAGGCGCATCTAGCGAATTAGTCATAGTTCTTGAATAATTTAGTATTTTACAGTAATAATATACAAATTAGATGGTGTACTGTTAGTAGTTTGTTTTATTACAGTTATAGACAACAGCATTCTGGAGGGGGTCCTCTAGAATGCTGTTGTCTATAATTCACTGGCGCTCGGTACTGAGCGCTAATCCAGCGATTTTCAGCTGAAATTGGACGGCGTTTTGTGGAGATTGAAACGGTTTGCAATCGGTACGATACGTTATGTAAATGTGACACTTCATTTGTGGATCCAAGTTTGGGTGGATGGCAATTATTTTGGCGTCCGTAATGTATTAAATGTTGCCTATTAGCTATGAATATGAGAAAATTGGGATGAAATCTAAAAAAAAAAGAGAATGATAAGTCGATCTCGACGTATCATTTGATGTGTTATAGTAGTATTCTCACTAATAGAGACTAAGTTCCTGGATACTTAAGTTAGATGTGAATATTCCATCATAGCAAAGGGACATCATACCAAAAATTAAGTAATTTACTTTAAATTTTCTAATACTCTATGGAAGAATTAAATATGTTGGTAACGCCTTATTGATAAATTAATGTAGGACTACAGTTGAGACACCATACACTATAACGTGAGCCACGCTCGTTTGGCGCTATTTAATAAATAATGATAACAGTGATCTTACAACCCGTTGATTCAGTGGTTTATGATGATTGTCTTGTCACTATGAAAGCTTAGTGAGTTGTGTATCACATAACACATCAGTATTGCGCATTGGATCCTTGGACAAATGTGTGAGTATCATAATAATATATTATTTTAACACATGTATCTCAGATACCTAACACAAACAATATAAACCTTTTAATCACAAGCGATTATTTAAATAATTAAAATTATTTAATAGTGTTGATTTGAAAGCTATCAGTAACGAAATAATATGTTGCACAAATTATTACAATTTGGCTGTATGAAAACATTGTTCATTAGTAACGTTTAATTATTTTCGAATTTATTGCGAAGTTTAATTCGGAAATCTCCAGTTCATTAACTTTTCAATTAACAACAAAATGTTGTTGCTGTATTTGTTATTATTTATAATAAATGTTGCTTAGAAAGTACAAAATACATTTTTGAAATCCCCAAACATATTCCCTGTATACTCACTATTATTGTATTTTTTGTTGTCTGTTAAAGTTTATATTTTAATATTTTAAATCGCGATTAAATACTCGAAACTCCCCTAGGATTCTTCTATAATTATATTTTCGTACATCCGTCACAATACAACAAATACTGTTAACAGTACTTAAATTTGTAAGCTGACTTTAGAGGCTACAAAGACTAAAGGTCATACAGATGGATGTTTAGGGCTTAATAATAATAATAATAAAGGTTTATTTCAGGCAATGTCCATAGAAATTTAAATTTTACAATACACAGTAATTTTCTACACAAGCTACTAAAACAGTCAAAAACAATAATTATTTCAGAGATATAAAGAAACAAGTAAAATAAAAATGAAAGTAATAAAACCATAATATTATTGATATAGTCTTAAAATGTTAAAAATATTACAATATCAATTTTTTATTTATTTTAAGAATAATAATAACCCGTTATTTTGCACAAAATTCTATAAATGTATTATAAATGAAACACGGGATTCGGGAAACATACAAAATGAGAGTACTTTGTATTTTGTCAGAATTTCATTTGTTAAAGTGAGCATACTAGAATATTGCTTTTCAGTCTCCGAAGTAAATATTTTATTAACCCTAAATATTTTATTGCAGTCGAAAGATATATGAGAAAATTTTACCATAGTAGTATTTGTATAAATATTTTATAAGTCTATCTATAACCTCGTTATCATTGTACTTAGGTTTTGCACCTGTCTTGCACTGACGGGCTCGTTGGCGCGTTCGGTAGAACACCTGCCGTGCGCATCGATGGGTCGTGGGTTCGAATCTGACCGGGACCACATGTTTATAATTTTCTGTAAGCATGTTTTCCCCAACTGGTAACTTCGGGCATTGATCGTGTGGGAGGAATATCTAAATTCCGACCGGGTAACGAACCACCGTTCATAGATTGAAAAACCGTGAAGTGCATATTGCGCGTTTCGGTTTCACTCTATGGATTTCCGAATGCTTGAAGTAAAAATTTGTTCGACAGCGCATCATAGACTGATGTTCTGTGGCTGAGGTATCACCTACCATCAAGTGAACCTCATACTCGTCTGTCGATATCTGCCATAAAAAAAAATTGAACAGGTCGTGGGTTGGATCTCCACTGGGCTTAATCACGATAAGTCAGAGAACAGCTACACTGGGCGTGAAGGTTGCGTACCTCGGGTTCACTATGCGGATTTTTAAATCCCATCAAAGGATACCTGACAAAGTTACAACCTACCTTCGAGTGAAACTTGCTCTCGTGTGTCGATAAATTACGGATAAAAATAAATGAACGATGACATTTCAATACTTTGAAGGGCTTTAGTAATGTTTCCATATTATTATTTCACGTGGCGTACGTGTTTTTATTAGAATATAAACAGGTATGAAACGAGAAAATTGAGGGAATTTAAGTTGGTTGCTTACATAAATAACTTATTCATTTGATGTTCTTTACTTGAGTGTCTTTGAAGGCAGAAATAGTCTAATAATTTATTTATGTTGTCTTATATTTTATATTATACAAACTAAATTATGATACTATTGAATGTAATAGGTATATTACGAGTATATACCTTTCACGTTGCCAACTCATAGTTAAATAAGATTGATAATAAATATAAAAATTAAATATATAATTTTAAATTTAATGTATTATAGATTCAAGCTTATATTGATGAACTTATATTATATGACATAGAAACGTTAATTTTAATGACATTTTTTATAATGATTACATGGTGTATTTAATTATAATGTGTTTAGATATTTTTTAAAATTTAAGTATATAGGACCTAAAAATTTGCATGTCATATATTGGCGAACTGTATCGGACTATAAATAATAACAGCTGTACTTACGACGATTCATGCTAATAAATATTTCATTTCATTTCATAGACCATCTTACTCAGATGAAAATTAACTATTCTTAATTTTCTAATATTTCAATTATTATACTTGCTGTTTTATTAGTTTCCTATCAAATTATAATTTCAATCTTCGCAGGAGCCTTCCCTTACCTTATATTTCAATATAATCGATAAGATGTTTTTAAAATTATCTTATAAGAAGAAACAATAAACAAATATTTAAATACTTGTTAGTTTTGATAATTGAATGAAGATAAAGGATTTTCATAGAAAGAACCGACTGTATTGTTATATTTATTTATTGTCATAGATTTAACAAAATTAGAAACCAAGAAGGCTTAGACTGGAGACAATGAGTTCAAAGTCCTGTTTATGAATCATATTCAATAATGATAGTGTGTTTCTGTAATGTAATCTGTGATATGATATAACGGATAATCCGAATGAATGGTATTGAACAGTGAGGCGAGGTACCACATAAGCTCGGGATCCTGTTGCGTTGGATCACTGACATCTTACAAGTTGTAGCTAACCGCAAACCCAGTATATAGCTTCGTCTAATTACGCTCGAATTCCCTCCACTCTTTGAACATTTTATAAGAAGATACTAGATTTCAATTATGATAAAAATATAAATTAAAGTCGCGGGTTCGAATACCGCTGGGATGACATGTTTATAATTTTCTGTAAGCATGTCTTCCCCACGTCTGGCCAAGGGCAATAAACGGGTGGGAGGAATATAGAAATTTCGTCCGGGTAACGAACCACCATTCACATATTATGTTCTGTGGCTGAGATATCACCTACCATTAGTTAAACCTCATGCTCGTCAATATTTTACATAAAAAATCATTAGCTCACCAATTTTTTATATTGACCATGCGTACACTCAACCATGAGCCAATACGTGCAATCTGCACTGCACGGCCTCTCCTCCATAGGAACAATGGTTCTTCCCGAACGGACCATCTGTGTTTATATCACCGGTTGAATACCGTCAGTAGCGTGGCATGTTTGTCATAGATGGAAAAACCGTGAAGTGCATATTGCGCGTTTCGATTTCAGTCTATGGATTTCCGAATGCTTGAAGTAAAAATAAGGTCGACAGCGCATTATTGACTGATGTTCTGTGGCTGAGGTATCACATACTATCAAGTGAACCTCATGCTCGTCTGTCGATATCTGACATAAAAAAAAATGATTTCAAAAAAAATGCTTTATACATTTATGTAGCTTATTTGTACATAGGGAATTCCTTGTTATTTTCAGTCTGTTTCAGTCACTTTTCTATTTTATACAATGAGGTTCTTACCATCATTTAGATATAATATATGCAAGCACAAGGTGCCAAACAGAAGTGAGTCACAAGTTTATAATTGTCATAGATTTTTTATTTAACTCAACTCAACAAATTGATTTAGCCGCAAAACGCAACTTTGGTACGAAATTAAACGCAAATAACATTATATCAAAAATATTTATATTTTTGCTGAAAATTAAAATCTTTTATTAAATAATACAATATAAGTAATACGACACGTTTATCCCGGGTTTATTTACGGATTGTGTGAGAAACACGAGCCTCCGTCATAGTAATGAGACACCGGGTTTACGTGCTTCAGGAAAGCGGATTACAATAATTCCTATTGATATTGATGTCTTTTGGTATCACAAGTATCATTCATTATAATGACAACACTAAAATATTAATTAATGCAATGACTACGCTAACTATAAAGCAGTATTATAGATGTACACAATTGATAAAATCCACTCGATTTTTTTGTCTGCGATTCAAAAAGGGCTCTAAACTAGTGTCAGTCTCTTAGAAAAAGTCCCTCCAACACCATTGTGTTGCAATGTATCAAAAATCTTTACACAAACTTAAATACTGACGTCTGAAAAGTGTTCGATTGCCACTACCTCTACCATCAAAATCTTTTGAATTAATTTGTATAACTAAACACTATACTAATATTATTTGAATAAAACATAAACCTATAACAGTGTTGAAGGATTCTGTTGAGCATTTGAAATTGATACGTGAACATCATGCTATATCGAATCTATTCGCAGAATTACCTGCCGTCGGCTCAGCCCCCAACATATCCTCTATCTCCAAGCACCTTGTCTTGACACTGCTTTTGTAAGGTTTTACAGACAGACATGCAAAGCCATTGATACCGAGACGTCATTAACACGTTCTAGTTATCGTCAGAAGGAAACGAGATTTTATTCATAGTTAAGTCTGCGTGGTTTGTACATACTTTTGACGGTGTCACAAAGAACTACCTACACGTGTTCAATTCTTCAAAGATAAAAAATCAGAAATAGAATATATTCAGATCTCTAAGATGCGATATGACATAAGGAAAACGTAGTTTTTTTTTATAAACACTCATCGTTCCTCTTTCACTTGTTTTTTTTAACCCAGGTCATATAAATTTTATCTTTCTAAGTATTAAACTTTCAGAATATAATATTTATATATTATTTATCTAATTATTAAAATAATTTCACTTCAATGTTTTAATTCTATTATTCTTAATTAATACTAACTTACATCAATAAAAAAATGAATTGACACTTATTGTTTACATTAGGTAAACTCGTTCGTACGATTTCAAAATAATTGTATCAAATAAAAAAAGAAAATCCTACTAAATTGTATTACTTAAAATAACGTTATCTTTAACATTCACTTAAGAGAACCTATTCCCGTAAAATGTTTCAGAGATAAAAGGCTATAATTCTCAGGCTTAAAAATAAACAGCGAACGTTGTAAATCTCTTTCGATAAAAATCGAATGGAGATGCTAACACGGATAGATGAGGCTCGGAGCCGGCGACGCGAACCCAGAGTATAAATACAGATAGACACCTGCAACATCTGGACGCTGCTACTACTCTTTTATTTATGTTAGATTGATATCTAGTGTTGCTACCGACGAGCGAGACTCACTCGACGATATGTTACCAGCCCTAAGGTAATATAGGATTGTTAATCTAGGAAGTAAAAAAAAATCTTGATAAAGTTGTAGATTCCCGCGTCCTTTAGATGGGCTTGGGGCGGAAACAATAATGTATTTTAATTATCATTTTTCTTTAGGGTCAAGTCAACCCGTCTACCATGCCTTGACCAAACCAATTAATTTTTGCAAATTTTCTTCTTCCTGAAATTTAAAATCAGATACTCTAATAACAAATGCAAAGCGAAAACCTATTTCCTACAACCCTCTTCACAAAGCCAAGGTTAACTGGTAGAAAATGCGTTTAGTTAAAGTTCCCTTTTTGTACACAAACTTTAAAATACCTCTGAATAAGCGAATTCGATTGATATGGTTTTCAACATTTAAAAACAATTAAAGGTTAGTCTAGACACACTATAGAGGTGATAAAGGCAGATCATACTCATCAGTCAGTCGCAGGTGTGAGTTGTTGCATCGCTCAGCACGTACTATGTTTTATCTCCTACGATTTCATTTTCTTATACAAATTTAACCGTTTTCTGAGAACGTGATTTTTCTTTCATAGTCAGCTTATTTGTTCAGTCTCATAGTTCATTGACTTGTCGTTTTAACTGATTCAGTATTGACTAAGCTAAATGTTCATGGCCAATCAACATAGAAGTCCATTGGATGACTGCGTAAATCACCAAACATGGTTTAAAGGCCCGTTTACACGATTCCAGTTTCTCGCCTGTTGCATGTAAATTTAAGCAATAAATGTCTTGCATGATCTAAACATCACTTTACATTTTTGATCTATTATACAAGTTTTGTTTCAATACTTTTCTTGGTTTAAACAGCACACAATATCCGCGTGTATACAGTTGCTTACAATTCTTATATCTCAATTATTGTACAAGAAAATGGCATCATTGTTAATGGGTCTTTAGATTATGTCTAAAAATGGAGTCAGCTAGCTAATTTTTTATTTCACTTTAGCAACTATTTAAGTCAAGTCCCAAGCGGTATATTCATAACAAATAAAAAAAAGTAAAAAATTCTCCGAACGGTAAAGGCCGTTACGAAAAATGATAAAAGTAAGAAAATAAAATAGAGCAGACCCCAAGGAGCCCGCCGCGGCTCGTATTTTAAGATATTTTGTAAGAATGTTGTTGATAACCCCGATCCGTTTTTACTTTATCTATTGATGTACATATTTTGCTTAGAATTCTTAATAAAAACTCTCCAAGGCTGTCTTATAATATGATAATATATTTATTTCACACAAAATAAATATATCTATATATATAAAAGAGATTCCCACCTATATATTGACTCATCACGATATCTCTGGAACCATAAGTTGTAGCGACTTGAAATATGGTAGGAAATTAGGAATATTCCTTTCGCCGAGTAGAGGTCAGCTAAGAACGGATTTTACGAAAATCAAACCCATAAGGGGGGTTGCGGGGGCAATTGCTAGTATATATATATTAATAGAACTTAATTATAACCTTAAATCATAATAAGTTGTTGCTTGGCTTTAGATGTCAGTCATTAAGGTCCTTCTACTTCTATCACTCTTACTTTAACAGTATCTTGTAATTATCGATTATGATAACTATCCTATCGAGATCGTATCAAAAACATATTATTTTATGTATAACTCTCTCTTATGTAGTCATTATATACTACATGATATACTCATTATAAATCATATACCAATAATATTATAAAAAAATAATTTATATACAAAAAATTCTTCCAAGAATTGTATAATATTATAATAATTTGTATTGTTTTTCATTATACTCATGACAACTACATCTGAATTGCTATCGTGAAAACCTTGTGTTTTATTTAGCTGTAAAAAGTTTACTGCCGTAGCGTTGTGAATTTAATGTCTCCCTAAAGAAACTTACTGAACGTCGAGCTGGCTGTAGGATCTCTTATATATATTCTTGTTATGTATATAGAGATCAGCTTTTTTAACACTAAAACTACCAACATTTATTGTATACCTATTTTTATCAAACGGTAATCCAAGAGATATAGGTGAGAGGGAAATATAAATATATGGCGTTATTGAAAACATAATATATTTAGAAAGTCATGAGATATGCAAAAAATAATCAGTAAGTTTTTAAGTAAAAATCTTGTGCAAACATATTTGAAACGAGTAATATTGACCGGTTGGTAGTTCTTGTGTTAAATATCTAACATAATATTATGTAAAATAATATAGAAGACTTTGTAAACTAGTGTTTATATATGGCTTTTATTTGCTACTTTCGGTAGAGAAAAGAGCCTACACATGCATTATAGTTTGGCAACACATGTTAGCCCTCCGTTGTTGTAGTGAAGCAAATGAGGTAGATAAGCGGCCCTTTGTGCCATCCTCCGTTACAAACTCCTAATGGGTTTCTTGAAGGCGCTTATGGAAACAATAGTCCATACACTAATTGTGCAAATGCGCTGGGACTTCCCTATACTATATTAAAAACATTATAATATGTAAGTGCGTGCTCTTATAACACGATGCCTACTGCTGATAGAGAACAAACCTTTGATGGTTTTTCTTTTTTTCCAGTTTATTTTTTATTATTATAGTTAATTACTTCAAGATGTCATGTGGAACATGTTGTAATGGTTGCAGCGCCTTACAAACATCTTGTAAAACGAAAAACTTGGCGATTAAAAAGAGTGGCGGAGAGCTTATTGCCAGTTCTTCTCGTCCGTTCTATGCCCTTGATTTGAGAACTGGCAGTAAATGTAAAATTAGACGCATTTAATTTACGTCATATATATTTTTTCTATTGACGTTCATAGGTTAAATTGTGTTACCTTAATGAATAAATGATTTGAATTATAGTTTATCCTAAAATCTACAGATACTTTCTGTATATAAGTATTTAAGATGCCACAGTATGGAAATATCGCTGGCATATTTAATTTGGAGAAAATTCCGTGCAATGGCCTCACACCTGTTGTATTAAATAGCGCAATGATTGGATATAACAGAGATGTTGCAATCAATTGAAATTCAGAATAAATTTTTTTAGAGTGATTTTATCAAATGTAAACACGGTACGTCGGAAATTAATATATATGCATACAAACAGAACTGAGAACTGCTTTCTTTTCGTTGTAGGTAGTACAAAATACTAAGATATTATTAAAATTTTCAATTGACCGAACGTTTTATCGTAGATGTCTTGAACATTTATTTTAGGGTTCATTCATTATTCCTTCTATTAAACATATCTTAATGGGTTCCGTGCTCACTTGCTCGGAATGACTTTGAACACTGAAGTTGAAAATAATTGAATCGTTTTCTTATACTTTGCTTATCTCAAATATTTAAAAGATCGTTAGTTTCCCTGAAATAATGGTTATTAAATGTGATGTAAACTTAACTTATTTGATAGTATTATTTTATTTAATTTGTGATACGTTTTATACAAATATATTATAAACAACTAACTGATATTAGTACAATTTATACCACGCGGGACTCATCATACGGTAATGAAGCAGTTTAATACGTGCATGAAATTAATCATATTTAAGAGTTATGATAGTTCTCAACAAAAAAAACAATGATATATAATGTTTAAGTTTGATATGTTTGTAAATCACGCGCAGTTTCGAAATTAATTATTTTCAACCCTCACACAGTATATAATGCATCAGGAAAGTCCACATATAGTATTATAGTTACATTTATCGCTCCCACATTGCAAAACGCTTTTTTAAGATTCAACTTTAAATAGAGTTATAATATGATACAAAATTCACTAATTTCTAGCTATTCAAATTTAGATGCTGTCTTAGACATGATAACGATATTATGTATATAAATTATGATGTTATAAGTAGGGCGATTGATACTTGATTACTCGTTGTTTTGCAGATGTTAATAGTTCTAGCAATAAGCCGACGGTATATGGTTGTAATATTTTACCGTTAGATGAGGTGTTTTCAAAAGGAATGGGAGGTATTTGCGACCTTTAGAAAATATACTTTGATCAAAAACCGTCTTAAACGCAGCTATTGTCAGATATGAGACATTGATTTCAATACGGCGTCCGCTTCATTTGCGAGCCTAATCGACGAGAAACTGAGATACCGTGTTGTACATAATACAGTTTTGTATTGTTTTTTCTTGGCAAATAGAGCAGGGACTAGCCCATATTAAGAAAATCTGTTCTGATCTTCTGTTTATATTTAAACAGATCGGATTACGAACCACCGTTCATAGATGGAAAAACCGTGAAGTGCACATTGCGCGTTTCGGTCTCAGTTTATGGATTTCCGAATAGTCGCAGTAAAGAGTAGGTCGAAAGCGCATCATTGACTGATGATTTGTGGTTAAGGTATTACCTATCATCATCAACTCATGCTATTTCTGTCTGTCCATATCTAACATTGAATTGGCGCGTGTGTGTAATTAATTATTGAGCACATTATTCCAGTAAATCTCAGATGAAATAAAAAAATTCTTTATATTTTGTTAGAAAAAATTAACATACTAAACTTAACTCGGTGGCTTAATTGGCCTTTAAAACGCTTGTATGACAATTTAGAAGTTAGCTGCGTCCGGGAGGCTAAACCCTGGAAGAGGTCAAGACTCTTTCAGCTAATGAAAATAAGTTTTTCCTCTCCGACCTTTCACCTCACGCAAATTTTAATCTTATTCCATGAGCCAAAGGTCCATTTTCGTAAATACTCTTTGAATAATTATGTGGCTACTTGTGTGTGGTTATTTAAAAAGAAACGTTTTCATTAGTTGTATTACTTCACGAATTTTAGAAGTTTTCTCGCGTTCAGCGTGTTATAAACTTGAACGGGGAAAGTTTTACGTTAAATACTTTTTTAAATATTTAAGTTACTTTTTTTCTTGAATAGCATAGTTTCCCGACATTTATGGAAGTAATTTGATTTCTTAGCACAATGAACCAGATTTAAGAAAATCAATTTGTGATATTAACAACTTTTTAATATGGTATTATATTATGTATTTTTTCACACCAGGACCTAGGTAACTGGGAAAGATTTTTTTAATGTTAGATATCGACAGACGAACATGAGATTCACTTGATAGTAGATCCCAGCCACAGGACGTCAGTCAATAGTGCGCTGTCGACCTTCTTTTTACTTCGATCACGAATATTTAACAGGAACACTATAGAATATTCGGGACATTTTTTTATTTAAATTTATTGTGAGACTTTGTAGATCATTGGAGCGAAGCACGGGTTTTATTTTTCATAGATCTGACGTGTTTAATTTACTATAGTAGGTACATGTATTTACTCTTCATCGCAATCGTCAGATCAAAAAGTTGAAAAGTACACATTAAGTAATTTGACTAAATTAGTAAAGTCTCTCCAGGTGCTTGATTTAAACAATTATAATGATATATGTAGGTCGATACGGCATCATTATTTTTTGTCCTCTTGATAGGACATTATCTACCATCGAGTGAGCTTTACGCTTATCTGTTGATAAAAGAAAAAAATAATATTAATTTTGTTTATTTTGAGTGTTTGCACAGTACAAGTATGCGCACACCCTGTATGATGTTTTCAATTAAATCTACGTAAAAAGGAAAAATATGAGTAATTGTAGAGTGTACAAAGCTCCCGGCTCGCTCGTATCGTTACGTATCCAGTAAATAAATTGTATTCCATATTCAGCGATACTTTTTACAAACACGCGGTTGTGCCAAACGCTGCAGTTTAGAACTGCTATTTTATGTTAACTCAAGTGATGAGATGTCGCGGTTCTTATAGAATCAAATATTTATCTACTCACACTTAGCACTAGAGCATAATGTAATATTTGAATCGAAGTGGAATAATTTGTTAGTGAAATATATTCCCAAATGGAAAGTTAATGCATTTATTAGTAATTTTCTTGTCAAAGGTGTTATCCAGTTATATTTTAACCTAAAATATATTTATATTATTTATAAATATAATCTTAATAGACAACTGTTTCGTAATAAGGCATCGATCATCCTAGAATCGTTTGCCGATATGGTAGTACTGTGTTGTATCTTATCTTATCTTATCTTTCTATAATCTTACTAATAATAATATTATAAATGCGAAAGTTTGTGAGGATGGATGGATGGATGAATGGATTTTTGTTACTCTTTCACGCAAAAACTACCGTTGGAGTTACAAGAATAAAATTTGTTTGTTTTGAATAGTTCTAAATAAAAGTCCGCAATAGCATATATCTACCTTTTATGTGGAAGCCAATATACCTTAAACTATGAGCCATAAATACATTTAAATTTGATTCATTTTTTCAATTGAAATTTTTAGAGTATTTAGCTAATTCTTATCAAAATTGATACATTTATCGCTTTTGATAAGAATTTAATATATCAGTATTTAATATAGATGAACTTTGTCTTTTACACCAAGTAATTTGGACGAACGGTTTAAAAAATATCACGATATTATTGACTTGAGTGCAGCGTCATTAAGATAGTGCAGCGTGATTAAATTAAATTCAAAAATAAGCTACCCTTAGTACTAATTCTACGCAGACGAAGTCGCGGGCAGACGCTAGTTAATCTAGAAGAGGGTTGGCAAATGAAAATGTGTGTGGTTAGCTTGGTGTTTATTGGACGACTCTCGTAGCAACGTAATATTATATCCTACATCCCCGTAGCAAGCCTACACATGCGTAGCTATATTGCTACGTGAACTAAAGTGTTACTGGGCCTACGCGCCACAATCGCAACTTCTCGTCACCGGGGCGGCGGTGTTCGCTGGGCGGGCGGGCGGCGGGCGGCCCCCCACCACAGCGGTATTCTTTTTCTCGTACATCCGTGAGCCTGCCAAGCTCTGTATCAACTCCATTTACCCCTTTTTGAGCCAAAAACGAATTGCAATAGAGCCGCCCTGCCGGTCCCAAATTGTCATGAATTAAATTATTTGAATGAGCAATGAACATGCTGACCTATTTTTTGTGAATGAGTTTTGAGCTTCGAATATTTTTTGTCGTTTACATTATAAATAATTTTTATAAGCTGAGAAATGAGGACTTCTTAATTCGCTCATTTATTTTTAAAGATCCATTTAAACGAATCATTTGAAGTTCGTTGAATTTTTTATTGAGTAAAATAATCTATTTAAAATTGTAAACTAATAAAATATTATTGAAATATTTGAATGACAACCTAGTAAAGTAAATTTGGATTATTGAAGATCGGAGTCCTTTTTTAATTAAAAATTTGTTTGATTTTGGGTCAGCTTCTTTGAATTAATGTAAATTCTTTTATTTTCCTTGATAAAGTAAGTTACTAAGTAATTTTTAATAAATAGAATCTATGAATATAAATTCAAATTCAAAAATCATTTATTCATTTAGGTAACACAATGTACACTTATGAACGTCAATAAAAAATACATATTAAATGCTTCTAATTTTACATTAACTGCCAGTTCACAAATCAAGGGCGTAGAGCGGACGAGAAGAACTGGCAAGAAACTCGCCGCCACTTTTTTTAATCGCCAAGTTTTTGTTTTACAAATGTTTTGTAAGGAGCTGCTATATATTTTATAAAAGAGTCAATTGGTATCATTATACATAGTAATTTGACACTCTGTATATTTATATTTATTTTAATATTTTTTATTTTCCATTAAAGACATATGTAGTTGTGATGAGTCTAAGATTATAACGTGTTCTTTTTTGATAAGTCGGTTAAAACTGATTCTGCGTGTAGCGGTAGCCTTCACAGAGTAGACTCTTAAATAAAGTAAGAGGTGAAGTCTGCTCGAGCTATTGACACAGTCAACCCTCGTTAATTAATTGTTTATCTTTACTCAAGGCCTTTCAATTTCCACGGCTTCCTTTAAAACTACCCTCTGATATATAACAAATTTAATTAGAATTAAAAAAATTGATATAGACATTACATTTATTACTAACGAAACACACAAAGAGAAAAAAAAACAAAATAGAAGGAAGACAAAATAGATATATCCATAGGTGTGTAAATGTGTGTGTGTTGTGGTTGTAATTTTAAATAAAAAAAAAATTAAAAAAAAAATTGGCCCTGGTTCATCATTATGCTGTGGAGCAGACGTATTCCACAGCGCTATTATTCTGCCAGAGAAAATAATTTTAACAAGAGTGCCCATCTACACTAATATTATAAAGAGGTAATATTTGATTGTTTGTTTGTTTGTTACGATTTAACTCAAAAAATAATTGATCAATTTTAAAAATACTAATTTAAAAATAAATAGAAAGCTACATTATCAGAGAGTAACATAGGCTATTTTTTCATCTACATTTCACCCGTGGGAATCCTGGTCGGATTGCTTGATTTTTATAAAATATTGTTAACTGGAAGTATATATCCATTTTTTTCGTTCAGTTAGAACATTATTTGCAATTTTCTTTTTTTTTCAAATATTATCTAACATAATGTTATTTCACATTTTCAAATACCAAGTGACGGACTATAATCCTTTATTTCGCGGTGTTCTTGTCATTTCGCTGCCTCGAGACGGTCAGAACGATAAATTATGGGATTTATTTGATAAGTTGTTTCATACAAAAAATGCCTAGTTATTTTAAAACATACTAGTTTTAAGGCAATACATAATATGTTTATTATTTATTAGTTTATGCACAATCAAATAATAAAACAAACCTATTTAAGACATAGACTTTTATTACGCATTATATTCAATAACTTTGGATTTTATTTATTTTTGTTAAATATATACAGTGGAGTGTCAAATTCTCATCTTATTTTACGATGATCAAGTTTATAATGTGCCTAAGGCCCTTCGTGGTCCAGACGTTGATGTTTGCTCTTCTAATAGAACTTGCTTTATCTTTTATCGGATTTGATAATCATTGTCTATGGAGGAGAATAAGTTTATTTATTACATTCGAGAAGATAATAAGATTTTTGGGACGTCGATATAGTATGGATCCCACTTCGAATTTAGTCGGGAAATGTATGGTTCGATATACATATATTTTTACTTTCGTATATTAAAAAGGTATTACAGTACATTCTTACAATCTTTTGTTCGCGAGTTGAAAGTGACGTAACCGCATTATGACGTCATAAGTCACGACAACCATTTTAATTCGCGCAGAGAAGAGACATAGATCACGGGCTGCAGCTGGAATCGAATTTTCTTCGCCTCGGAGAAATTTCCCAGAAATGTTTGTAATATGAGAGGGTAGTTTAATACATAAATTACGTATAAAAGGCTCCGTCTAGATATGAATTCATGGCGGAGTTTTTGGGATCTCGAACGGGATATTGGTGTCAGAAAAATATTTTATAGAGGCTTGGATCTGTATTTAAATGAAAAATGTTTATATAAGTGCTTCACTGATATCGAGATTCATATTATGATTGATAAATATTGTTAGAGAATGATAAATATCAGATTTTTTAAATTGCGTAAACAAACGGGCTCGTTGGCGTTTTCAGTAGAACACCTGCCGTGCGCATCGATGGGTCGTGGGTTCGAATCCCACCGGAACGACATGTTTATAATTCAGGTCTGGTAACTTTGGTGTTCGGACATTGATCGGGTGGGAGGAATATCGAAAATTCCGACCGGATAACGAAAAACCGTGAAGTGCATATTGTGCGTTTCAGTTTCAGGCTATGGATTTTCGAATGATCGAACTTTTTGATGATGCATTGACTGACGTTCTGTGGCTGAGGTATCACCTACCATCAAGTGAACCTCATGTTCGTCTGTCGATATCTGACATAAAAAAAAACAAATTGGGCACAAAAGATTTAAAGAAACAATTCAGTTGGACAGAGTAGTAAACACTGATTATTATTCAGCCAAGTAATGCAATAAATAATACTGAAGAAGGACACTCAAATTAATATTTAATAATTAACTTTGTAATTCTCTTGTGTTTTTTCAGGCTCAAGATATTTTTGTTTTTTCTTCCACCTTCAAAATAAAATAAAATTTTATATGAAGTACTATAATACTATAATTTTTTATATGCAAAAATATCTGCCTGGCGGACAAGATTCAATGGAAGCTTCAGATTCCTATTCAAATTCACAAACTCAGCTATTTATTACGTATAAAGTATAAGATATCGTGATTGCCTTGAACATGACAATGGGCCCCGTCTATTCAATTCATTCATTCACATCACAATCACATCGGGTTACATGTCGCAATTTTTACGTGGAATACATCGTATCTAATTCAATTTGTGTATAGAAGCAGCCGGGCGCTTTGTGCGAACCAATTTGAATGGAAACAGCCTAGCCGAGCTTACCCGAATAAACATTCGTCTATTTAATTATACGAAATTAAGGCTACATTTTGAAATTCACAAGTATTTATGGAGTATTGACGTTGACGAAGATAAGAGTAATAATAGGGTATTATTTTGGCGATACGGTACATTGAATGTTTGGTATAACAGTCACTCGTAACAGTTGAAATATTAAGCGTGTATATTATACACGTATATTATAGGGCTTCTATTTCCTAAATAATTATGATTTTATGAGAAGCTTCTTGAAAATAATATATTATATATTTATAAAAGACGCAAAGTATTTTATTCCGACTTCAATAATCAATATTTTACATATTCAGAATGAATTGTTCACTATAGTAAATATAAATTTGAAACTATGAGGAGTAGCGAAAAGTACTGAAAAGAGTATCGAGGCCGATTCTTATGAAAACTAAAACTACATCATTGAATTTTTGAGAAATCAATATTCCTAGCCAGGAAACGAACTCATTGATTTTGAAATATCTCATAGTTTCCGATTAAGCCATGGCCGCCTATTTGATATTTCAGCCTGTATATGTTTCAGTTTCACAATAAATTTAAAAAGTCTCATATAAAATCTCAGAAGAATGAGTAAATAATGTTCTAAGATTGTATTTAAAAAAATAGTGCACAATAAAATGAATGCACAGTATGATTAATAACTCTCTTTTCTATTATGCGTATAAGAATTATAAAAGTTAATGAAAAGCGCTACTATTGTAAAACATAACCTAAGAATATTACTCATTCGTTTTGTTTGCATTTATTCTAGAATCTTAACTTCATAATAGTTTGCTTGAAACATCCAATTTGTGCGTATGAATTTTTAACGAAGTTAATTTCAATAACAAAACACAGCGGAGTGTATGAATATTTAAAATGGCGCAGTTCGCGATGAACTTAAAAACCTTCACTTAACGAACACATAAGTGCGTTGCGTCAATATTTATAAGCTAACTTCCTTCATCAGCTTTATTCCGTTTCCAATTATTTGTGGTGAACCTTCGCCCTCCAGTGGAACACTTGTCACAGTAATTATTCAATCAGTGCAGTGGATCCTTACCACTTTCTTACTTTAGAATCACGTGAAGGAACAGATCTGTTGTGTTGTGTGTGAAATCAGAGCTCATTTCATTATAGTAAAAAGTAAAAAAAATAATATGTTCTTATTATTATATAATAATATAAAATAAACGAATATCGTAGGTTATATATTATGTCGTCATATACGTATAAAATTGTGATAGAGACGTGATAGACTTATCAATAAGAGTTATTAAATAATTTAGACACATACTCGTAATAGAGGTCATTAATAGTAAAATATTAACATGCTATTCTTTATACACGGCAACAAAATTTTAATGATATTTAAACCATACAACTTACCCATAGGCCATAACTACGCATGTTGTTTAGAATACATACTATGTATAATATATTTTTTTCATTTTTGAAGGAAACTATTTTTAAATTTAAGCCTATATAATACTGGTCCAGGTTATTTGATTCAACCGAATAGAGCCGATAGTTATTCTTTTATGTCTCATTTACTTAACTATGAATACAAATGCATATATCACAGTAAACTCTAAAGCATGAAAATACTCTGGACAATTAATAAGAAAATCATACTTAGATCATTGAAATAACTTAAAATGTATCGTGCCGTAATCCAAAGTCTAATATGCTCTTGTATTCTCTGGGATAACTGTGGCCATAAAAGATAACAGGCGAGATAAGCGATGCGTCCTGTCTGCTGCCTGCTGCCGAGCAATAACATTGTATGTTTAATAACTTTTATACAACGTATTAGGTATTATAATTATACGATCGCCTTATTGCTGTAAAGCGACTAATCTGTCATGTTATGAGATGGAGGTGGGATTATAGGGAAAAGGACGTATTATCTGGTAATAAAGAAAAGGATTTTTGACTGAGGTGAACTCAGGATTTTAAGTCCCATTGTACAAGTGTACATATTAGAACAGAGTGTTCTACCTTAGTTTACATTATTACACTATAAGAGCAGTATTATGTAAGAGAAGAACGTATTTTGTGTAACTCTGTCCCCTTTTATCTTTAAGGACTCCTGCAGTCCTTAAATAAAGCACGGATAGAATTTAAAAGATGTTGGTAAAAATTAATATTGTTGGTTGTGAACATCGATTACAATTGATTTGATACGGTTAAAAAAGTGATATTTTCTGATTTTACGATTAACACTTACAAAAAACATGAGAGTAATTAATTTATAAACAATATATGTTAATATATGAAAATGCAAAAAGCATTTGTTTTAAAAAAGGGCCTTTTTAAAAATGATTATACCAAGAAAACGGCTCACGCTTTTAAGCGAACTTGTAAACATCCGTGAGGTGACTAGACCTTTGCTGAAAAACTTTGCCTTTTCAACGAAAGTATACATTATATTATATTTTCAGTGTCTAGTTTTATAAAATATGCATGTGTGTACCTTGTGTTTTATTATATGTTTTAAACCTTATGTACCTTAATTTAATAAATGATGAACACCAAATTGTTCCCTTAAATGATTATTTCTATTACAAGGTATCTTTTGCCCTCACCTACCGCGATACACGCGGCGTGGTCACGTCCGCAGTAAAAGTTGCTCGATTGTAGATAGTTGGCGGAAACCGTGACACATCACCCGACGTGAGCCGCCAACTAATGTGCTCGCATTCGCTGTTAGCACTGCATATTCAATACCAATTATTATTTTTCACGACTACGTACAGTATATAGATTATGGGACTTTAAATATCAATTTTATTTTGTGGTAGTAGTAGTATATTTATTCTGAGCATTGATTTCAATGCGGTTTAGAAAAACAGAAGTCAAGAATTTTATTACAAGTCACTTAAGTGCGGAATACAACCGTATTTACCAATTGTTCATGTCATAGTAATCAGATGAAAAGTTTAATGGGATCATTGTAGTTTAATAAAACTGACATTTTTGAGATTATATTTTTGTTATATCTATTTTATTACTGTATAAGCTACCTTCCAATCAGGTTTGACAAGGGTTTCAAATAAAATTTACTATATTAGTATTTTGGTAAAGCATCAAGTTATTTAAGATATCATATTTTTATTGAATTGAAAATAAAAATGCATACAATAACTCAACACGTAGACCGAGCAAATTGTACCTTGAAAAGTTTGAGTATGCGAAATAAAATAACAGAAATATGTACCTACCAAATGCGCATACCTTAACATAATAATATTATAACACTAGACAATGGAGGTGAAATGCTTGAACAAACTCGCAAACACAATTTGTATTTGCTAACTGCGTGTCGGCGAGTCGCGGCACAATTGTTGCTTAAATTCAAATTCAAATTCAAAAATCATTTATTCATTTAGGTAACACAATGTACACTTATGAACGTCAATAAAAAATACATATTAAATGCTTCTAATTTTACATTTACTGCCAGTTCACAAATCAAGGGCGTAGAGCGGACGAGAAGAACTGGCAAGAAACTCGCCGCCACTCTTTTTAATCGCCAAGTTTTTGTTTTACAAATGTTTTATAAGGGGCTGGCAACCATTACACCATGTTCCACATGACATCACACAATTAACTATAATTATCAAAAAAATATATATAAAGGAAAAAATAAAAAAAATAAAACAAAGATTTGTCCTCTATCAGCAGTATGTATGGTGAAATAGGAGCACTCACATTCTAGTGGGAACAACACGCAAATACATAGACGAAATAACTAATATCACCGCATGCACGAATTCAAGTTCGACCTGTCCTGCTTAGTGCCAATGTTATACGAATTACGTCTATTGTATATCAAATTAACGGTTGTTAAAGTTTTTGTTTTTCAACTTGACGTCTTTCAACATAAATCTAATATGTCTTAAACTAAAACTATACTAAACATTTATCGGTAGTTTTATAAATCAGTACAACTTCAAAGAGAGAGCCTACATTTCTTCAACGCCACGGCCGTATCGCAACCACAAGCCCTCTGTCATACATGGCAGACATTCAGGGGCGATTACTTAAAGCATAACTTATTATCATTTAATTATAATTATCTTGCAATTTAATATGAAACTTTTTTAGGTTTACCGCACTTGCTCATGACTTTCGTTTTTATCTAAAAAGTAAACTAAGATAACACAGACGTGTTTAGGTATATTATTTATATTTATAAAATAAAAGAACACGTGTTCTTAATCTTTTAAGCGTCTAATTTATATATCTCCTTACTATTATTATTTAATGTATGTAGATTGTAGACTTCCAATTTATATTCCCAATCGCCCATCGAACTGTTTTAAAATAAATGACAAGGCCACTGTACGAAGATAGAATTGTTTTTGCATTACACAGCGCGCTATTGTAAATAAATTGTAAATTGGTGTGAAAGCGACATTTCGTTCAATTGAACGCGGAGGCGGCTCTCAGATATTCACTCGAAAAATCGTTAAATATATTGGCTCAGCGAAATGTGCATTGTACGGAATGCGGTGAACGTATAAATTGATTTGACAGTGTGAATTTTTATTGAGGAAAACATATTTTCATATCACTTTTATTCTTCCAAAGATTACTGTGAGAACATGTGCGGAAGAGGTTATACTTAGCCCATCAAAAAATGATACATTTTACATTTGAATATTCTATAGCAGGGGTCGGCAACCTTTTGCTATAGCAGGGCCACATATGTTGCCAGAGTATCAGTGCGGGCCGCACTTATTTTTATATTTATATGTTCGGGTATGTATTTTTAATATTTGAAATAAAACGCATATATATTAATACAATCATGTCTATTTTAATTGAATTACTATACTAACATAAAAGTAAGAACTAGTGAGATTTTTGCGGCTGCATTTGACTTGCAAGTTTTTTAACGTCTGCTTTCATTTTAGTAGTAGACACGCGTAGAATCGCGTCCAAATGTTCATCCGTTAACCGCGAACAATTCTTATTTTTGCGGTAGTTGAGAATTGAAAAAGTCTGCTCACACAAATATGTACTACCAAACATAGTTATTATCTGCTGAGCAAACTTTTTCAATTCTTTGAAGTTTTCAGAACTCAAACCTCCGTAGAACAGTATCAAGTCAGTGCTTTCCTTAAATGCCGTTTTAAGTGTGCTATTACTTTGCAAATCTACTATGTTCATTTGCAAATTGCTTGGTACCTCACTAATATCAATTGCAAAAGGGTTTTGGAATATTTCCAGGTTAAGGGAGCTCTTTTTAAAGTCGGTGAATCGATTTACAAACTCAGTTTGTAGTTGTGTTAACACGTTTCTCATTGTAATATTTTGCCACACAAAATTATCTCCAGCTTCTTCCACGGCTTTCTTGCAATTAGGAAAATGGTCAAGCTTTTTTTCATCAATATGCTCGATAAACAGTTTCAGTTTCATCTCAAATGACTTAACATCTGAATACATATCGCAAATCAATTTATTTTTTCCCTGCAAGCGTTTGTTGAGCTGATTCAGTTCCTTAGTCAAATCAGTCAAAAAACCAAGATCGATAATCCACTGTTTGTTAGTAAGCTCTTCGACTGGCTTTCCTTTCATCTCCATGAAGTTGCCAATTTCTTTCCTCAAATCAAAAAACCGTTCCAAAACGGCACCTCGACTGAGCCACCTCACTTCACAGTAGTAAACCACGTCACCATAAACAGCTTCCAGATCTTCCAAAAACTTTTGGAACTGACGGTGTGTCAGCCCATTTCTTCTTATAAAATTAACAGTGGATGTTACAGTATCCATTATTTCTTTCCAGGATATAACCTTGGAGCACAATGCCTCTTGATGGACAATACAGTGAAAAATCAATGGCACAGTAGATCCAGAATCTTTCACTTTGCTGATGATTCTCCCAACAACACCTTTGTTTTGACCGCTCATGTTCTTGCCTCCATCGGTAGTGACACTTGTTAACTTTTCCCAGCTTAACTGCAATGAATCCAGAGCTTGTTCCACATGGTGAAATAAATCTTCTCCCGTAGTTGTACCTTTCAAACTGCACATTTTCACAAGCTCTTCGTAAACAGTAAAGTTTTCGTCAATGCCGCGTACAAATATGAGTAGCTGTGCTGTATCCGACACGTCCGTACTTTCATCCATCGCTAAAGAGAAGCAGTCAAAAGACTGCGCCTTATCCCTGAGTTGTTCACACAAATTAGCACCCAAGTCTTCAGTACGTCGGGTGCAAGTTCTCGCAGAGAGACTAAGACTTTCAAACATTTTTTTTTGCTCTGGGCATATTTCTTCTGCGATAGCTAAGACACACTCTTTTACTAATTCACTATCGGTAAACGGACGTCCACTTTTTGCTAGAATCTCTGCTACCCTGTAACTGGCACGAACATTCGATTCGCTGTTGTCTGCCACAACCTTAAATATGTTTTGTTGATTTTGTAATGACGATTTCAAAGTGGAAATTTTCCTTTGTCGTATTTCTCCTTCAAGACAGTCAAATTTAGCTTTGTGCTCAGTGTCGTAATGTCGCTTCAGGTTATATTCCTTTACTACAGAAATACTCTTTTGACAAATCAAGCATAACGGTTTTCCTTTAAACTCGATAAAAAAGTATAATTCTGTCCATAATTTGTTAAAAACTCTTTTTTCTTCTTCTATCTTCCTTTTTCTTGAAGCCATGTTTATATAAATATTCTGTAACAATAATGAAAAAAATTAAATTCGTTGTAAAATTATATGTTCCAGTTAGCACCTACAAATTCAACTCCACATTCAAAAAATAATTAAAACATGACATACTCGTAACTGACTTCATGTCATGTAACTACTATCCACGTCCTTATAACATTTACCCATCAATCTGAAGGTTCACATAAACAATCAGTAAATAAAATAATACAAATTGCTCGCGAGTGCATACAACGTACTTACCTCATACGTCGTGCGTGAGAAGCTATCATCGAAGGGAAGAAAGGTGAAACGAAACGCGTAGCCAGCAACCAGATGAGACGTGAGTTTCCGGCGAATTTCCACAACCGAATGAGGCGATAGCTGCGCGCGGCTGTGATTTTAACTAAAGTCGGTCGCTTTGAATTTTTTCGCCACCGCACACCTGCGTCTAATCAAAGACTGCCGCCGCCTATTGTCTCAAAGGAGCCGCCCGCCACCGACGGCCAGGTGCAGCGTATAAACGCAAAAAAAATTGCCAAGAATTGAATAAGTACAGCAAATATTTATTTTCGGTAGAAACAATACATAACATAACAGTTCTTAAAAAATGAAATAGGTACATTTTTATCACCCCGCGTGGGAGCGAGCTTTCAAGAATACTCTCATGGCCCAGCAGCATGGCCGTATAAATTCTAGTGATTCTAGTAATATGGCCTATTGCTTTGGTATTTTTTTCTTAAGGACCTGAGGCTTGCGGGCCGCAACGAGATAGAGCACGGGCCGCATGCGGCCCGCGGGCCGCCGGTTGCCGGCCCCTGTTCTATAGTAATAACTTCATATATAATTATTACCTGATGAAAGAAAGTTCATGTAAGAAAGTGGATAAAATAGGAATAAGGGAACAGGAAGCCTGAAGAAAGATGGATTGTTTGTGTGGAGAATAGTATCGTGGTCATGGGGGAAGAAAGGAATGGAAGCAACACCTAATATTGTATATGATCAATACCGCAATGAAACGGGTGTAGGTAAAAGAAGAAAGATGTTCAAAGAGATGGAGAAAATAGTTTTTTATTTTATTTATATTGGTCATAATATAACATATTTTCATATAATATTGCCAATCCGACATATTCCAAATGTTAAGGTTTGATTCCAACAAATGATCGTTAATGATGAAGCCCACTACAATAATTTCTTATCAATTCGCCAATTAATTATTAAAATTACATTATTTTATGATGTCTGCTTCAATTAACGTCCCGTGCCAAAGTGTCTTCCGAAATCTCATTAAATGCCAATTATTAATGATGAAAATGGAGGAATTTAGGGAAATTTATGCGGAAGTCTCACACAGCCGCCAATTTTGATTAATGTGAGGCGCTGTGTTATTTTTAAATTTGTCAAGTGAGAGTCGCGTTGATTTTATTTTTATATATTAGGTATTATGATATGTGATTTCACTATACATGAATAGCAAAGAGCTAATGTTGTATGTATGTCGGTAATATTAATCCAAATTGTTTGATCGATCCCAGCATCACTATTAACATTGATATAACTTCCATCTGAATAGAAATTACGATGAATTACGACACATACGGTATGAATAATGTCTTATTACTTAAGATGAAATATGAGCCGCAGTTTGGTCAGAGTGGAATGTGAACCAATTACTTGTAAAATATAGCTTAAATCACTATTTACAAAGTATTTGTGAAACTGGTGAATATCAATTCAGTGGTTTCAGAGGTTATATGCTACATACAAAAATATGTTGTTTTATAAGTTAAATACTACTTATTTACATAAAAGTAGGTGAATATCTCCATAAGAAAAGAAGGTCGCTCAGAAATTGTTCGAAACAATAATTTTATGTCCAATATTAACATATTAGACCCAGCTGAAATCAAACACGTAAGTAAAGTATATTAATATTATATAAACATCGCACCAGCGAGCCCTTTAAAGTTAAACATTATAATTAATATTCCCTACATACAGACACACACAACGCAAGTAAATTCGGGTTTATGTTCAAAACAATGCGGTGACCACAATGTTGTGGTAAAATTAATCCTTGTTCCACTACTTAAACAGTGTTGTACGTGTGTAGGGTGACTGTCAGTCTGGCATTATGTAGGACTGACAGGCTTGATGAGACTTTAATATTTTTAGCATAGCATATATCGCCCTTGAAATCTCTAATTCAGTCATTACATGAATAGTGTAAGTAGTTTCTTTGTTTTGGCATTAGAACGCTAAAATTTCATGACTGTGTGCTCCTTTTGTGTCACATCAACAATATTTCTACTGTAAGGGCTCTGATTGCAAACTAATACTTGCATATGATTAGATGTTCTATAGTATTGTGTACATAAAATCAGGCAATTTTTGAGCTGCCAATTATAAAACAGATATTATTATATTTGAAAATTGAATCATTTTTGTGTGTCAATTAAATCAAGAAGTACGGTCACCCTATAACATCAATAAGATTTGAGCAAATTGTAGTTAGCAGTTTTTATAGCGTTGCGGCGAGATGTTCGGAGTTCGGCGAGTTCTAAGTCGTCGGTCGCCAAGACGTTGAGTTTCTTGTCGTCTCTGTTATAATCTTTTTGTAACGGTACTGTAGACAAAAATATAATAGAATAAGGAAAAATAAAATTATCTAAAAATTCTACAGCTTTATTTTCTGTCTGAACATTCGAAAAATATTGTTTTAAATTAATTATTTACGAAGGCGCAAACAAAACATTGTAGGTTTATTTATGTCTCCATAACTACAATACTAGTTATTTCATCGAAATTATTTAAATAACACGGCAGCGTTGCTATCCGTACCAACCGGGTGAACCTTGAGGAGCGGTTGAAATGAACGGGTACGAGCAAACTCAATGCTTTAACCATTTGATAAATATGTTTATATTTTTAAAATATGTCCTTATTTAATTCCTATTCTTAATTTCGTGATCGACGGGTCAATGTCATGCTAATCTATAAACAAGACGAGTGACGACGTATAGTCAACGCCACTAGTCATGCCCGACAGCCGCGGCGCCTCGGCCGCGTATAAAAATGTTGCTAGCAAAATGTGTAACTTTTTCTTACATCTCATCAACTTGATATTTCTCGACTTCCAAATATTGTTTTGTAAAACCAAGTCTCCTTCTATAATATTATAAATGTGAAAGTTTGTGCGGATATATAGATGGATGTTTGTTATTATTTATAGTAAAAACTACTAAACAGATTTTGATAAAACTTAGAGTGTTATTATTTATATATCAGAATATCTTATGGGTTATAATTTATAAGATATTGAGTTAATTGGCCATAAAACCAGAAAAGAATTGTTTTTCTTTTAGAGCTATTTCGGCGTGCCTTACACAAACCATTAAGAGTAAATACAAAAAAATGGTAGGATTTATATTTTTTCAAAATGATATTTAAAAAAAAACATATATATTATTTTTTTGTTAAAGTTCTATATGTTAGCGTAAAACGGTAATAAATAATCGCATGTTGTAGAATAAAAGTGACTATGTCAAATCAAACGCAAAACTGTTATTGAAGCAACCTAATTGTTTCAATATTCTTCGTAAAGTTGAATTACTTCCTTGAAAATTTATATCTTCTTATAAATCCAAACGCAATTTATTAACTGTTGGTCATTCTTTCTTCACAATATAAAAAAAAATATTTTTTGGTGTATAGCGCATAAATCAATATTATCTAGACTTCTTCGTAAGTTGACTCGTGGCGCCGACTCTACTCATTAACTTTACTTATGCAAAGCTTAACAGCATACAGAATTACCCAAAGTTGAAAAACTTGTCATATTTTATATAAAAGCAATTTATTTCAGTACTTACTTACAAGTACTTTCTTATCCTTTATTAGGTCCCGATCATACTATTGCGATAACCAAATTGCTTTTTATACATATTTCATATAAATCAGGGTTCTGGAAATGCATAAACGTGACATTAAATCCTAATTATTTAAATATGGTTGATGTAATAAGAAATTAATAAATAAACTAAGTCATTGTCAATTCGGATGTACAAAAACTAAAATGCATTTCATATTGATCAACATAACGTAAAACTCTCTATCTATAGAATGCATATTCGTACTCTTCAAGACACGTCCGCGAAACACTTGCGAGAGAATAGAAAACGGGATTCGCTAGGCAAAATCAGGCTGTACTTCGTCACGTTTTCAGTAGAATTGAATTCAGGTTAAAGAAGAATACTAAAGCAGATTTGCTATTACAAATCAGCTTCAGTATTCTTCTGTCACCGTTTTGTGATAAATGATTTCTTGAAAATCTAATCGAAATGAAACTTCCTGTTTCGAATTCAGTTAAAAATACATTAAAATAAATAGGTCCTAAGTGGACAATCTACTCGTATATAAAACAAAGTCGTGTGAGCTACACCAATTAATTATAGCTCAAGATCATATAATTATTTGTTGAATTCGACTATGTCCCGAAGAACTAACGGAATATATATAAAATAACGGAAAATTTCAGGAAATATATATATGCTGAAAATTAATTTTAAAATAAATAAGGTAGAAGTAGGGAAATAACATATTCAAATCTAGAAATATTTTATATTTTTTGCAGCCAACATTCTGGTAGGATGTCAGTCGGGTCCGCTAGTTAAATAATATTTATGCTAATTTTTAAATAGCTGTCTGACCAGCGGCAATATCCTATATACTTTATAACAATAGTTACGATTCATATACTTTATAACAATCATTATTAACGTTTAAACCGACCCAAATTTGAATGAAGCAAAGTAAACTAATTAGGCTCGTCGGATGTTTGAGAAGAGCTCGGATCTTTAGATTATTTAATATTTGACTGTAAACTTATCAACTTATTATTTATTCAAGGAGATCCATTATTTACCAAAGATAAATTACTTCCTTGAATTTAAAGACGAAATATAATAATAAATAAATGACAATAACGACAGAAACTGAAATTACAAGATAGTGAAAATAATACTGTTATGTATTAATTATTATAGTATTGATGAAAGTGGAGGAAGCGAAAGTGGTATGTAAGGATCGGAGCATATGGAATGCCGTGATCTCTGCCTACCGCAATGGGAATGACGCGTGAAATATATGTATGTCTGTATGTAAGAAAATCTAGGCTTATATTATAAAGATGTAAAGTTTGTGAAGTTGTAGAGGGTAATTCTTTCACCAATAGAAAGCTACATTATCAGCGAGTAACATGGGCATATTCTTTTATTTATGTTTTTATGTCCGATATCAACAAACAGCATGAGGTTCACTTGATGGTAGGTGAAACCTCAGCCACAGAACAATCAATGATGCGCTGTCGATCTATTTCCAAAGTTAAATAAATATTTTTATGTTGAACTACTATTTTTGAAGAAGCAAATAACATTTTAGAGGTCGGAGCGGAACCACGACCGGCAATCATATTACTTTGTCCACTGTTTGCGGAGGGCTTCCTGCAAACAGTAGCGGCCTTATGATTTGTATGATATTTAATATCCCTCAAAAATTAAATAAAAATTTATTCTCGATGAAATTTTTGTTATTAATTTTAAAAGATAAATTTATCAAATTTCTATACATGATTTTCATTTTGATAATTTCTAATTTAATAATAATTCAAATTCAAATTCAATCAAACATTATTACAAGAATCGCAATATTTAACCAGCGCGTGGTTCAGATATGTCAGAATAATGTTACGGAGTTTGTAAAGTGTTTGTGCCTGTTCATTGAATAACTCTGTTAAAGAGATATTGAATAATTAATTTAATCGAGTCTCTGTTAAATATGTCATAGAATATTCTCCGTAGTTCCGTTGACGTACGTCACATCTTATCGAATGAAATAGGTATAGTATAAGCCAAGGCGAGCGGTGTACAATGTACATATTATATTCAAATTGGAAAGCACATTTCAGAACAAATAAAACAAAATTGAGTGGAAACGAACTCAGCCAGCCATATTTGTAGTTCAACACTCCATCATGGACGCTGCAATCATAATCGCGATAATAAAAGTCCGAATAGTAATTCTACCGCATACACCTATTACTACAAAACGCTTAGTAGTCGTTTTAAAAAAATGCATAATATGCATTGCCGGTTTTTCTCTCACAGTATTTCGTACTATCGCAATAACGATGCGATGAAATTTGTAGTATTTTAAAAGTAGTTTTAAGAGGGGTTTTTGTCGTTGCCACATAAAAGTCCCTCAGTTCACAACGCGACGGTGACGTGATAAATTTCCACGCAATACAATAACGCACCGGGACAGACAACACGACCACTTTGTAGCTATAACTTTTTATTGTAAAGTATACGAGAAAGTAAATTTATATGCATAAAAATATGTGGGACTTGAAACAATACACTTTTATATCCTTTGTGTTATTACGAAGCCGATGTGTTGTTTTTATTATATTTGGAATAAGCGAAGAAATGTTTCGATATTGACCAGTCGGTTGATGAGATGAGAATCGATATAATAAAATTATGTATCCAAATTGAAGCATAAATCCCGTTTTACACACAATTTATTGAAATTGTTTTAATTGACTCGCGGTAACATTATCTGATATCATTAGACGTTTGTTTAAATATAAGTTTACCAAAAATGGGTTTTTGGTATTAAGTTTTTTTTGAATTTTTACCAAGCTTGAACTCTTTAACGAAACGTCGTTGAATAAACTACATTTCTCATAACTAGGTACCATCATATTTCTTATATTATTATTTTTTAGTGTATTAACGCATAATATCCGACCACCTATTTCGTTTCAAAAGATCCGGATTGATTACTGAAAATGTACGCTTTTATGTTTTTCCACAACGAAGTTACAGGGGGACGAAAATAGCCCGAATGGCTTCGAGAAAAGGATGTTACGGTCGACTTGGTGTACAGATAAATATAAAGCTAGTGTCCTTTATAAAGCTCTTGTTAAATAACGCTTGTTCGATTAGATTGTATTATAGTTGAGACTACGAGATGATGATTTTATTTAATATATCTACTGAAAATGATAAGATTAGTGCAAATAAATATTTATATTAGCATAGAAGCGAAAATTATTTGAAATTATGGCTTTTTTTTCTTATTACTGTAAACTTTTGTTTAACTCTGTCTCTCATGGCCTCAATTGATCTCTAGTGTGCGAAGTTATAATGACATTATTAGATTCAGTTTTGCTTTACCACTGTCATATAAGTATTATCTCCTTATCATAAAGTAAATGCGAATCTGTTCATGTAATGAGTCAATTATAAAAATATTTGCATTCTACGTACAGTTCGCTTTAATATAGTTAATTAGTGTACTTTGCTTTGAGTCAGCCCTTCAGACCGAGAGCTCTCAACAATGCAGGCTCTCAGAGGTTCTTAAAAGTAGGGTTATAAAGGGATTAATAAGCACTTTTGTCCTTCAAGGGAGGTTCCCTCCTTATATCCTCTTTATATTATTAAACAATCCCTAATTTATGAATTAGCGATTCATTTAAAATCTCTGAATATCCTGTAGTATTTGGATTTCGATTCCTAAATGTCCATGGCACCAACTATTAACTTAATTATGAAATAATATTATCTTTTATTAACGCGAGTATCACACATTTAAATAAAATACTGTACCTATACCGGATTAAAACGCGATTTATTATTTATATTGTTTAAATTATTTATCCCGACGTTTCGGATGCTTTTCAGCAACCGTGGTCGCGGGGAACAGTTGCTGAAAAAGTTCCCCGCGACCACGGTTGCTGAAAAGCATCCGAAACGTCGGGATAAATAATTTAAACAATATAAATAATAAATCGCGTTTTAATCCGGTATACAGTATTTTATTTAAATTAATTATGAAACTTCAGATTGAGCGTGTGGCGTATTTGACGATAGGTGATATTTCACTCATAGGCCATATATGATGCGTCGTGGACCTATTTTATTTTAATTCGAGAATTTAGATATATTTTTTTTGGAAATTGATAATCACGTAACAAGTAGGTATTTATTTATAGTTTTGTCATCTATCAACATTGACATAATATGTCCATAAAAGTAATTTTATTTTAGGACTGAAAATGGATATTTCTTCACCTGATTTTATTGCTCGTTGTACAAGTTATTTATAATGTTCAATATGCAAAGAAACCTAACACGGAGTAATCGTAAAGTAAGTTCTTCTTCTAAGCAACATCGTACAGTATTTATATCGCACTCTCAATAACTTGTCAAAATAAAACACAATAGAGTGGAGCAGACAAGATGTAGCGTGGCCCAAAACAGCGCTATTAACACGTCCGTTACGGTCTCCCTGCGGTACACAAACACGCTAAATATTCCTTCTGCCAACATAGCCAAAGTACAGGACTTATTTAGGACGCCTTTGTATACACTCTTTCATTGGAAAGAGTATTTTTTAATATTTTAAAAATGTTCAAGGAAACTAATTATTATTATTATATTATATTTTAAATGACAGACGACCTACGTACATCAGTCAATGTTGCGTCGTCAACCTATTTACTTCCAGCATTCGAAAATCGTAGGCTGAAACCGAAGCGCACAACATGCATTTAACGCTCTTTCCACAGAACAGAAGAAGCTGTTCTGTGGCTCTATCCATCTGTGAACGGGGATTTGTTACCCGGTCGGAACTCCAATATTCCTCTCACCAGTTTTTACCAGACGTCTAGATAAAATATATACCTACCTTTTCTATATTCATAGATGTGGAAATTAAGTATAGTATACCTATCCCGTTCTTACTACAGTCCGTCATTTTTTTACGATAGTAAAATGTTGGCCAAGACTTGTAAGTAAAATGCTCCTGAATACTTGACCGTTATTTTCATTATGAACGTATACTAGCAAATAATTCTTACTCTCTCTCACTGTCAGCAGTTAATATAATTACTAGCGACTACGGGAAGTCTGTAATAAGATGAAGGAAGGCCAACATATTTGAAACTTGTGGGTCGCTGTAATAATACCGCGCGGCCAGTCGTTACATGGAACTACACTTATCCAAAATTAGTTAAACATTACAAAGGCCTCTTTCATTATATCACCTACTCGTAGTTCCCGACTCTCCCTGAGTCGAGGACAAGTTAATAAAACACTCTGTAGATAATTAATTGGACTGTGTACTTTCCTTTTACATAATAAACGTTGAAAATTCATTTAAATGCCTTATATCAAATAAAGAAAATTATTATTTTTTAAACATTTTAGTAGTAGTGAAGGAGTCGCAGAATATATATATTTAAAAACAAAAATTCAACAAAATAATGCCCGCGATCTATCGTAATGTAATTTTGGTGCACTGTACTAACAACAACAACTTTCTTTTTCTCAATATACTCGTAGATTATAGACTCTTAAAATAAAGTCACAAATCGTTCACTTTTAAAGTTTTTCAATATGTGTAGCATCAGCATATGGATGAGCATTTTGGTGTTGAAATTAAAAAAAAAATCACCTATACGTAAATAAGCTAGAACTATCGTTCATAGTGGGAAAAAAAGATTGTGTAATTCGGTTTCGGATTATTCAGAAAATAAGGTCAACCGCGTATTATTATTTATTATCGCTATGGCTGAGGTGACATATCATTAAATTAGCCCCAATATTAAAGATTAAATAAAGTGTAAAAAAACCAAACAAAAAATGTATAAAAAATGTTTGATAACAATTCTGCTACTTTCAACAATACACTTGTAACTTCTCTCAGTATTGAATATTATGGTGTATTATGACTCTGCAATAAATACTGTTAAGAATTAGATTACTGCCGACAGAGCGTCACTGGCGACGTAGCCGTAATCAATCTAGAGATACACGAAGATCGCATGACGAATTCGCTTGAGGTGTCCTCAGGACAATATCGTCTCTATAACAAATGTGTAGTGCTTATATTGGCATAAGGAAGGGTTGTGCTGTGTACACACATTAGCTGCGTCAGCTTCCCAAGCTAAACATCATCAATCAAGCGGAATCGCGAACTGCGCCGGTAAATACTACGTTCCAATGATCCAGAGTTATGGCCTAACTGAATCAAGAGTTTCTCTTTGATTTCAATTCACATTTTGCTTCTCAGTGTACCGCTTAGTGAGGCGAAATTCTGTTTGACTAATTTGTGTGTCGTTTTAATCGAATTTTTCGAACTTTCTTCATTTTGAAAATGGTTGAGAGTTTTTGATTGGATTTATTTTTTGCGCCAGTTTAAATTTTTGCGTTAGCTTATGTTACCTTGACAATTCCAGTGTTATTGAAAATATTTGTGACATAAAAACAGCCTGATCGAGAACTAAGTACCTAAACTTTGTTAGCTTCGAGTACGTTTCGGATCGATTTCCTCAAAAATTAATTAGATTTATTATGTCTTCTGAAACATTTATTTTTTATAAAAGGCAATCTCACCTTACTGATGGATAGTGGCCTATGGACGCTAACGTAGAAGGATCCTGTTCACTACCCACCTTGAAAATATCGAAATTATTAATTACCAAGTCGGAAGTAAGAGGCGGACAAGCCTACATTTTGGTCAAAACTTATCTTCTGTTTCACTATCGAGCTTAATTATGCTTTATAATAATAACTATAAGTTATTTTTATTATGAATTTTAGTTTCCAATTCACTCTACTTCCGTGTAATAAACGAGGAAACTAAATAATTAAACAATGAAATTCAAGCGTCTCACAGATCAGACTTGGGAATGTCAGAATGTGGTCATCAAAGGACACCTACATATAATAAACCTGTTAAATATATTTTACACCTATTTTAAAATATGTGTAAAGTAACACAAAAACAGGTGTGAACATACCTTTCAAAAAATACTGAAACATAAATAAATCCAAAGATTACGAACTCTCACGTATTTTTAGAGAAGCCAGAATAATTCAAAAATTTTACGTATTTATGCTGTTTATCAAAATAATATTATTATGAAAATATACTGAGTTTCTTTACGCCGGTGAGCGAGCGTGCTCCGTGTTCACATAAATTCATGAAAAACGTCTTACGAACTCTATATTTCAAAACGTTTTAATTACACACAGGATTTTATTCAGTGCAAGGTGAAGTACGGCTGCAATTATGTTCATGTCGTCGTAATATAGCATAATTAATGTTTTTAAAGCGCTAGGTGCTAATTTAAAGCCCTATAATGTTAATTTAACTGCACTTGGTGAATTATTCACAGGTTATTTAGTGTACAATTACTTGAGACATGCTTTTTTACACTTTAATGTGAATATCCACTTGTTCTTATCATACAACGGCCAAGTGGGAAGACACTGCGTTATGAATATGCGGCGTGGTTCAGTTTGATTTTATTTTACTTAATCCTAGGTTGAAAATTTTATCCACGGCTTATTATTAGAATGTGATGTCTTCGATAGAAGTTACTTATTTCGAATTTTATAAATATGTAGAATTTCACATGATACAAAATTTTTCAATGCCTCCTCTGCGTGTCCCTGTTTGGAATGCTATTGACATTATATGCAAGTCAAGAATATGTAGGCTACAATTATTAAGAGCGGGTAAAACCTACATTCATAAAATAATATGGGATCGTTTTATTCCAGTCTCGGTTTTTACCATTCTCCAAGAAAGTACTTGGCCTCCCAGGAGATGAACAATCATTGAATATTATAAGTAACGCAGGAGTCAGGAGTAAGACGTTTCATGAGCGCATGCGCGCACCGCCAGGCTCCTCGGCCAGCCAGAACAAAGTTAGCCCGAACAGTTGCAAATGGAACGCCACGCGAGGACATTTCCCGCCGGTTTTTCTCAACGAACATCGCTCTTTTCGAAATTTGAAAATTTTGTAACAATCAAATGGCACATTTCAAATAAATGTGTTTTTATATAATATATTTTGAATGATTTTTTTTGACTGACAGTGACTTTTTGGGTTGTTAGTGGCTGTAAACTTGTGATGATGTGGTCGCGATCGGCGCTGGTCACTTTGCTTGGAGTTTCAGTGTTGTTTCGGTGTACGGATTCTGTTGGTAAGTTATGTTAATAATTATTTAAGGCCACTTACATAAAAAAAATTAAGAACAGACATTGCAAACAATGATGCATCAATCATTGTATTGCTACTTTAAAATGAGCCAGTTATTTGTTGAATGTTTGATTCACCTGAACCTTTGCAGAATATTTTTAACAGGTTCATGAACTAATATTTATTATATATAGTCAAAAATTATAGAATGTTTAAATAATTAAAAACCTCCCATTTTTTGTTTTTCAGTAAAAGAAAAGTTTTGTACAATTAACTCAATCATCAGATGATGGCAAACGCAAGAAATAATGACATTAAGCTTTGGTCACCTTTGTCCCTGTCTCTCGTTAATTAGACAAATGATGTGACCATATTTCGGTCCCGGACATACGAGGGTGAATCAAAAAATTCTTGGAATCAATATTAAAAAATGCAAAGATTTAAATAATAATATTTTATTTTTCTACATAATCTCCCTCCAATGCAATGCATTTAGAATAACGCGTTTCTAACTTCCTTATTCCTTGTGAAAAAAAATTATTTTCTTGACTCGACTCGAAAGTCCTCTACGGCAGCTATAACCGCGTCATTATCGTGAAATTTTGTTCCACGAATTTCCTCTTTTAATTTTGGAAATAAGTGAAAATCACTTGGGGCTAAGTCCGGAGAATATGGTGGGTGGTCAAGGAGATTGAAGCCAGCACAGCGGATTGCGTTGAGCGCAACTTCCGATCGATGAGCAGGAGCGTTATCTTGAAGGAACAACACGCCCAACGACAGTTTTCCACGACGTTTTTCTTTAATCGCTTCACGCACTTTCGGGATTAAATTTGCATAATAGGGTCCAGTAATCGTCTGGCCTTTTGGCATGTAATCAATAAAAAGGATTCCTTCACTATCCCAGAACACAGAGGCCATAACTTTGCCAGCGGTAGGAGCAACTCGAAATTTCTTGATGGATGGAGAGGATGGTCGTTTCCAAGACATGCTTTGTCTTTTAGTTTCAGGATCAAAATGGTGGACCCACGTTTCATCCATGGTGACAAGACGACGGCAAAAATTATCCGAATCACGCTGGAACATTTCGAGATTACGCTTGGAAATTTCCAAACGTCGCTTTTTGTTTTCGTCGGTTAACATTCGTGGCACCCATCTTGCAGACACTTTTTTGAACCCCAGTGAATCAATTAAAATGGATTGAACGCTACCAAAAGATATCTTTAGGATCTCAGCTATATGTTTTATAGTCATTATTCTGTCTTCCAAAACCAGATTCTCAACCTTTTTGACATTTTCTTCTGTAACGGAGGTTGAAGGCCGCCAAAAACGCGGGTCATCTTTACAGCTTGATCTACCTCTTTTAAATTCAGCCACCCAGTACGCAACCGTAGAATAGGGTACAGCATCACCCCCTAATGTCTGCTGAATGTCCAAAAAAAATTCCTTCGTAGACATTTTTTTCAAACTGAGATATTTTATCACCGCACGTAACTCACTTTTATCCATAATTTTGACTTTTTAGCAACTCGTTGCACAAAAAAATTTATTACATGCGAACGAACTGACAAAAACAAGTGACAGTCTGCATAAATATAGTGTGATAGACACTCTTTAATTTGAATATCGAACTTGATCCAAAAAGGTTTCATATATATGCACTTCTAAGAACTTATTGATTCACCCTGGTAATTGAGTATATTGCGGCCGGGAATTTACTTTGGATTCATTTAAATTATAAAAAGCAAAATTATGACGTATATACATATATATTATATATAATTATAACGCATATATTGAGTTTGTACATACTTAATATTAAAAAGCAATTATGTTGTTAGAGAAAAAAAAAATGTATCATATACGCGTACTTATTGACGAGAGTGAGGCTCGTTTGATCGTAGATGATACCTTCGTTTATTTATTGAATATATAAGTAATATGTAATATATATTTCTTACTATTATATTTATTTCTTTGCGAGTCTTTACAAAATTCATACGTACAAATCGAGACAATCAATCTGCACTTTACGGCTTTTCTAATATTATTTAAAGTCAAAAATAACTATAAAATAATCCAGTTATGTAAGAAGACATACCTAGAGATCTAAGAACGCAGACAATTCCCTTTTCGCGATAATAAAACACTTTGACATAACGCTCAAATAAAAGGATACAAAGCCAAAATGCTTGAGCGACGTACACGTATTACATAACAATCATACGAAAGGACCTTCCGGTTGGAAGCGAGACCACCGGGGAGCGATTCGTACCTACAAGATCTGCAAAAATAACATTCCTTACCCTTATTACATGGAAGTGAAATGTTTCATAGGTGAAGCCCGAAATGACGGGTTGGGGAATTGAATTGGAGTGTTTACCCTTTTGGTGAAGTGTTTTGAAATACTGGATATTGGTAGCGATGTAATACGCAATAATAATAAATTATCGAAATAGCATCAAAATATAAAATATCTTTCCAACATCTGGTAACTTCGAGCATTAAACGGGTGGGAGGTATATCGAAATTCCAACCGGGTAACGAACCAACGTTCATTGGTGAAAAGACCGTGAAGTGCATATTGCGCGTTTCGGTTTCAATCTATGAAATTTCATATGCTCCAAGTAAAAATTAGGTCGACGGCGCATCATTGACTGATTTTCTGTGGCTGAGATATCGCCTACCATCATGTGAACCTCATGCTCGTCGATCAATATCTAACATAAAAAAAAACAGATATTTAAAAGAGTAACTACCGGGTTTCTTGCCGGTTGCCGGGTTGCTCGGTAAAAGTAATATTTCAAACCGTTTGTTTATATAGAAACTAGCTGACCCGGCAAACGTTGATTTGCCACGTAAATAATTTCTAAAAAGCAGGGGTTGGTCATAAAAAAAGTATAAATTTAGGGTTGTATGTATTTTTTAATGCCACATTATAAAAAAATAGAAATTAAAAATTTTGTCTAAAAAATAAAAAATAAAATTTAGGGGTGCTACCCCTAACATTTAGGGGGATGAAAAATAGATGGCCGATTCTCATAGATACCGGATAAGCACAAAAAATTTCATCAAAATCGGTCAAGCCGTTTCGGAGGAGTATGGCAACGAAAACTGTGACACGAAAACTGTGATGTGTTTTATATATTAGATTAAGTCAATTAAAATTGATAATTCAAAAATCAAATGTACTTTTTTACGGTAATATTTGAGTTTGAATTTGATACAGTCATCAGAATCATAAATCATGCGAAGACTGTATATTATAATTATTAATATATTTATATTATTATACATTATTAATTTCACACAGATATAACATGTCGTATGTTTACTAATAACAAATTGGAAATGTTTAGAAGACTATTAATAATTTTTATATTAGATATACATATACCTACAGATTTTTTATTAGCGAACCAAATGTTCAGAAACGTTTATTTATTCTGATATTAGGGTTAAACAGGGCATACCCTTCGATTTGCCTACGTGGCGATTCTAATAAAATTCAGTGCGGGATAATGTTCCTTCCGCGCGCCATATCCGGATCTTATTGTATACTAGCTGATGCCCGCGACTTCGTTCGCGTGGGGTTCACTTTAAGCTGAGCTTTTGAGCAAACTTTCTTCAAATGACATATCCTCCTCCACCCTCTGCACTTGTTGATTTCTTTTGGGAAAGAGCTATCAAATTAGTCATTGACGGTTGCTTTTGCATCATGTTATCGACATGTTTAATGGTGGTTGAGATTGAGGTTCGAAGGATGATTTTAAATTCAATAGTTGAAATAATTAACCTGACTTTAAAGAAACTTTAGGGAGATTCATATTAATTAAATTTTACGTGACCAAAATCCAGATATGTGACTTTTTTCTACTTATCAGAGTTCATTCGAAGATTGGATTCAATGCATTTTCTGTCTTAAATAGATGCGTGCGTTCATTTAATTGGTCATTTTCATTTTCGGACATTTTTTTTAAATTCCCGGGATTCCTGCCCGGGTTTCCGGTGCTAAATGCGGAAACCTCTAAGATACGGAAGCAAAAAAGCAATGTCGAATAATCGTAATTCTGTTTAAGAGAAAGGATTGATGAAAATGTGAAATAAATGATCTCATAAGAAATACTTTTTCATATAATATTTCAATAATACATTTTCTATTTTTGTTATAATATAGTTCTTTCAAAAAATAAATAAAGAAATACAAAAAAAAATTTCTTTCATTTCAACTTCAGATTCGAACTCGCATCAGAAGCTACGCTATGGGACTGCATATCCACTGTTCTACGAATACATATATCGAAAATGGCGAAATAATCAAAGTATTTCATTTACATATCAGACTGTGATTGACATCTGACAATTCGAAAAAGTTCAACGCGAGTCAGTTTGCATTGAAATTTGGTGATATGGTGCCTTTAAAATAATATTTAAATGATGATAACTTTTCTTTCCGATAACCGATTTCGATAAAACAAAGCCTATATGTTGCCCCGGGCTTTCCTTAATATATTTGTGTAAATTGCACGATAATCGGTTCAGTATCTTCGGAGATTAGCGTGAACAAACAGACAGACAGACAGACAGACGGACAGACAGACAGACAGACAGACAAGAATCTTAAAAATTGCATTTATGCATTCTGCTACCCTTCTTTTATCACCCCTCTTAATTTCTGGTAAAAATATTTAGTGAAGCGTAATTTCGATCCTACTCTTTTATTATATGTATAGATAATGGATATTGCTTCAGCTTAGTATAAATATATTATGTTACGAAGTTGCGTTATTACTATTAGCCAATAATAAAATTTCGTTAGTTTGATTCTTTAAAAAAAATCTTAAATAATAATGAAACCAGAAACGACATTATATAATATTGTCTTTTATTAACGCGAGTATCACACATTTAAATAAAATACTGTATACCGGATTAAAACGCGATTTATTATTTATATTGTTTAAATTATTTATCCCGACGTTTCGGATGCTTTTCAGCAACCGTGGTCGCGGGGAGGCAGCAACGACATTATATTTTTAAACGACTTCAAAAAAGAAGGAGATTCTCAATTCATCTGTATGTTGTTTTTTTTTGTATGTTTGTTACACGTGGATGATGTATGCCAGCTAAAAAGGACAGTTCAATCCTGCATTTGCAACAAACTTTCGAACGGCACGGAGTGGCTCTGTTGGCGTTGATTGAGAGACTTTAAGACTCTTGCTACAATCATACTATATGTAGTTATAGATTTGAAGTCGGTTTTTATTTTTTGTTTAAAAATTTTGTCATAAACTTTACGATTTATCATTATTTTGCGATTTGACGGCCCGATGAGTTCTTGTTATTATCGTATGCGTATTTTTTTGAGTTTTAATGGTTATTTAAAAAAATAACAACGTAACCTTTTAATTTTATCATTTAACATTCAACAAGTCAATTCTAGTAGTAGAAGACCTTATTAAAAAGTATTTAAAAAAAAGCGATAAAATAGTTTCTGTCCAATGTTTAAACAAAGGGAAGTATTTGCAGGCACTGAACAATTGTGATGACACTTCCTGTTTATGCTATGTTGTACAATTTTTATATTGGACTTACTTAAAAATACTTCAATAAACCATGATCAATTGAGTAATCGGTATCTTTATTATAATATTCAAATTATAAATATTATTTAGTATGGTATCACATTGTAGTTGATGAATCAGATTCTTTGCGGTTAATGACGTAATCCGCATACTCATATTACCTTTGTAAGGCTTTGGAAGCTAAATATTACTACTCAGGTATTCGTTATGAAATAATATGATTGAACTGGAATCTCAATTCGAGTCAGGCGCAAACACTTGTATACTGGTTGTACATCGGTTATGCCAACAAACTTGTTTTTTAAACTTCGCAGTGTACAAATTTTAAAATATCAATTTAAGATTCCGGAAGAGAATCGTAGACCGCTGTACAAGTATCTTTGTAAACCAATCCAATCTTTAATATATATGTACCGGTTGGAACTGAACTCCACATATTTCAATAACAGTAGCGCACCATCGATGTGATTTTGGATTGTTTTTATCTTCGAAATGGACTTCATCCTCATCTATCAAAAATGTGATTCAAAGACTTTCTTTTTAAATATTTATTTAGATTATGAGGCATATTTTGTTCTAACAATATAGGTACATATGACTGAACATTTAAAAACTTGTGAATTTGGAAAATGAAACGATTAAGAAGTGAACGTGATGTACTATAACAAAAACGCTCTTAACAAAGTGGATTTTTAATATAGTCGTCAACATACCGTATAGATATATTAAATTTAAATCGCTACAAAGCTTTAACGTCGGGAACGCAGTAATTCTTAATAGAAATATTATTATATTTCTTTTCAAATTCTGTTATATTTCTAATTTAACTAAATGGAAGTTTGTACGATATTCGATATTGGAAATATTCAAATCTTTTATCCGTGGATTATTATAGCCGTAAATTCCACAGCTTCTCTCTAGTTATTATCAGTTTCAATATGTTATATCTGATATTTTATAAGCCTGTACAGAATCCCGGGTTAGAATCAAATCTGTGTGTACGTATCCGAGATAACGTTTGTATCGATAAATATTATTCTATTTTTCCATCTACTGAACCGAAAAATGAGAATGTTTGTTTGACAAAATATAATGCTTTGTCGTGAAATTGTAATTGATTTAAACATCAGAGGGATACGATATGATTGGTTCTTGATAGGAGTGGATTTCGGACTTTAATTTCGAGATTATTTTGCAATTAGATTGTTTTTTCTTAATTTTATTCAATTCTTAGACATTCTTTATAATGTTATCCATAATGCGGCAATATTATTAGGTTTCTTACAAATATTTTTTTCTGTTATTAGACATTAATTAAAAAAATTGTTTCTTATAAATTCTAATTTTGCCTAGTAGGTAATCTTGCTTCAAAATTGATTTTTTTAAATTGTTTTTTTTCTAACAGATCTAAACGGTTTCTATTAAAATTTTCTGCATATGCGACGGAGGAACTTGAAGAGTATATAACAAATAAAAATCAATAAATAACAACTATAATCTTATGACTGTAGTCTGTATGTCATTTGTTTTTTTTTAGATTGTAGTTTGAAAAAAAAACATTCATAATTGATAAAAAGCTTATTTAAGTCTGTAAACTAACGAAAACGGGATTGGCTTGTAATAAGGTAATTCCTAAATTGTATTGCTTTCGGTACCTACTCTCGAATCAATTGAAATCAAAACAAGAGCGAGCCTTTATGATGCTTTTATGAACATCCGCGCTCAGATCTTGAATTCACGGAATGAATATTCAAACGAATCCAATCGAAGCACTTCCGTTTTAATCAAAGGACTTCATTCAGAAAACTTTCAAAAATGAAAGACTTTCGAATATGAAAAGTATTTGAGATTCAAATATTGTGTTCGTAAAGCAAACGTTATACAAATGAAATAAAAATATTAATATTCCGTTTATGATTTCAGTTCTAAAGTTCACAATATACACCACTGAGGGTAGTCAGCACACCACATTACGTTCGTCAAACACTTTCGCATACTTAATTCGCAGATTACTAACATTTGATGTGAATTCAAAATGTTATCAAAATAAAATGCAGCACATGCTAAACTGGGTTAGTGCGGCATTGCATTTGTGTGGGTATTTTTAATAAGCTTTTCTAATAAACAAACTCTACCCTATAAGTGTGGCAGAATAGATAAACAATGGAAACAAATCTATACATATAATAAAACTGTAGATGTCGAGTGTCTGTACATAGAAAAAAATAGAGTCAAAGAGAATCATAATCGTTATTTGTTAATTTTGGTCCAGTATTCCCATATATTATAATTCTATATAAAGAAGCTCAGCTTAAGATGAAGCCTGCGTGGACGAAGTCGCGGGCATCAGCTAGTATTTAATAATTTATATATTTACTATTATCACAGTACTACTCATAGTACTGCTATTTCAAGTTATGATACAGTTCAATTTGACTTTTATACTTAATTAACACACTATGTCTTACGGTTATCACTGGTTCGTAACGTCGCGTCGTTTTCCCGAGAAAATTATAAACAAAACTAGTTTTTTATTTATGAATAAAACTTCACACACTTATTAGTGAATAAAACTAATATGAATAATATAATCTTTTTTTTAAACGGTTTTATTTTTTAAATAACTATTCTAAGTAGCAATATAGGAGCTGTCAACATCAGATATTAACTAGGTACGTCATCAGTGTTGTTGGTGCGGGTTTCATACTTTAATAAGCTCCTCTCAGTTTCTTGTATAAAGCATTTATTGGATCGATTCTGGAGATAATGTGATTGGACTTTGGATCGGTATTTGGTTTGCGAAATGAAACAATCCAATTACGTTTCAAATAACGTTTGTTGTTTTTTGACAATGCAAAATAATATTAAAGCATAGTATATTGGACCTTTATTCTTTAAGTTTTGTCTGACAATAAAGACATTATTTGAATCTGCTTTCGAGAGTTAGGAAGATTACTTTCTATATAATGTTTACTGCTCAATTTTCATCTAAAATTACTAAAATTGTATTAGTACTAATATTTATCTCATCGATTTATTTAATGAGCAGTCAAAACATAGTTGTGAGTACACCGCAGCCTCTGTTTATAGCAGACTTGTTTGTTTGTCTGTCGGTTTATTCACCTTTACTTAAGAACAAAAATTAAATTAATTAATTAATAAATTTCAAATTACCAACTATTGTAGGTACCATATTTTTGACAAATAAATAATTCTTATTCTTAGATTCACTGAAAAGACGTGAGATGAAGCCGAGCAATGTGATGGTGTAGAAATAATTCATAAAAGCAAAAATATTAAAGTCGTGTCTAGTCGTGGCTTACATCATAATACAAACCTATTACTGTCGCGCTATTTATAAACGCGATTTATTATATTATTTATGCTGACGTTTCGGATGCTTTTCAGCAACCGTGGTCATGGGCAGACTGAAAGGAGACGGCTGTCTGATTTGATATACTATATCACAAAGTTGCCATAATTCCTACAGAGTTGATGTTTACTATAATTTTCTATATTATGGCAATATTGACTAACAGTGTTCTCCAAAACGTCGGCATAAATAAGAAACCGCGTTTTAATTGTTTGTTTTGTATCGTATCATCTTATCCCTGTAATAACGCGTAGCCCTGTCTCTACAAGTTTCGACCGCAGTTCTCACTTTGAGAACATCAGCTATTAGTGTAGAATTAAATTTCAGCAAAAACATAGTAATGTTTTTGGATCCGCTTATATACTTGGCATACTGGTGAAATTAAAATGTGCTTAGTTACCATTTTTTCTACAACTGTACGCAGTTATCTTTAAGAAATCGATTAAATCTTTCTTTTAATTACTTATAATTTAAGCATGCATCAAGAATGTTGTTAATTTCTTTTTGTGTTTATTGCCAATAAATTATACTTTATTGATACGTAACAATGTATCAATAAAGTATAATTTATTGGCAATAAACACAAAAAGAAATTAACACTTGAAAAAATATATAAAAACCATGAAATATGTAGCAATAGGCTTTTATTCTTTGTGTACAATTGTTGAGCGAAAAATAAATCATCACGAGTTTATTTATTGAATAGTACTTCGCAATACCTGGAGTAGGTACAGGACAATACAACACGACAGGATAAAAAATTTGGTAATATTTCAGAGTACTAAATTAGCATTATTTAATTGAACATAATATGAAAGAATAATAAAAAATAACATTTCATATAACCTTTCTTGTTTGTTTTCATCAAAACATATAACAGTAATAATAAAAATATATATTTTTTTTTGTAATCAATGTAATTAAGTAAAGTTTTATTGATTATTTTAAATTTACTCTAGACTAATTCAGAATCGCTTTGTTCTATCTCGAATTGGGGAAACGCATTCAATTTTCGCTTATTCATTGAAAATTATATAACTTTTCGATAAGATTTTCTGTATGAAATTCTAGTCAAAGGAAAACGTATATCTGAGTCAGATGTAAAAAACAAATTTATGTCAACTATTAGTTGGTACGTGCGATCTTGGAGCCGACGTCTCACAAAGTAATATTTTTCTTCTCTCAGCAAAAACGAAAAAGCGACAATGATCACGTATTGTTCCAATACCATTTGTGCAAATACCATTGGAACTTACACTACGAATTATATTCTTAAGGCAGTATGGGTTTGAATTTTGCTGCTGTAATTTGTTATAATAACATACAATAATAATAATAATAGAAGCCTTCAATCATATATTTTTACACACAAAAATTAACAGATTTAATTATTACCGACAACTAGACATCTGTTTTTTTTTATGTCAGATATCGAGCATGAGGTTCACTTGATGGTAGGTGATACTTCAGCCACAGAACATCAGTTAACGATGCGCTGTCGACCTAATTTTTACTTCGAGCATTCGGAAATCCATAGACTGAAACCGAAACGCGCAATATGCACTTCACGGTTTTTCCATCTATGAACGGTGGTTCGTTACCCGGTCGGAATTTAGTTATTCCTCCCACCCGATCAATGCCCGAAGTTACCAGACGTGGGGAAAACATGCTTATAGAAAATTATAAGCATTTGCTCCCGGTGGGATGGCAAAGGCCTCCCCAACCTCTTCCACTCATTCCTGTTCCTAGCTGTTCTGCTCTATGCTCTTCCCGCTAGTTCCTTGATTTCATCCTCCAATCTTTTATAATGTCTTCCACGTTTTCTCTTTTTGTTTCTAGGGTAATAACATATATTATACATTAAAAAACTATTAATAACAATAAATATAAGTACAATATATTATACATCACATTTAAATATTGTCTTTTATTAACGCGAGTATCACACAGTTAAGTAAAATATTTTATAACGGATTATAACGCGATTTATTATTTATAAAAACCAAATCACAACCAAACATGATATAATTGGACAAAAAGTAATAGATTTTGAATGGATAAATAAATATGCACTACATAATTAACTAAAACCAGTGTTACTTACACGTCTTTAGTAATGGTTGTGTGTACTAAACTTAAAATAAATAAAATCTTTAAAATATTTCTTCTTAAGATTTAGTTCACAAGCGAATCGTAAATGAATTATTGATGTAAATAAATAATTCTAAAACTTTGTTAAGAAGTGATGCAGAGTGCTTAAAACTTGTTGTTTAGAGTTGTTACTTCACTGGATCTGTGTCAGGATTTCTCGTGTATTTTATTTATATAATTAGGTATTTGCATCTTCCTGCTGAAACTCCAGATTACTTGCCTGTCCAAAACAGTTAGAGTGCATACTCATCATTCTCAAGTTCTGGAGGCCTTTACTAAAACAAAATACGAATTTTCTGCTGACGGATCGTATATTTTCCTATATCTGATGATCTATCGTTCGGAATTAGAGGTGGGTCGTTGACGGTTTTTGTGTTAACCAAATGAAACTGTTAATTACAAACTGATACCCTGTTAAAAAAGCAGCTAATTTTATTAACAGTTAATAAATTCATACATACATACATATATATCACGCCTCTTTCCCATTGGGGTAGGCAGAGATCACGGAATTCCATATGCTCCGATCCTTACATACCACTTTCGCTTCTTCTACTTTCATCAATGCTTTCATACACACTCGACGGTTACGAGTAGATACTTTTGATCTGGCCCTTTTGCAGAACGTCCCCGATCTGATCGAGGTACGTTTAATAAATTCAACTGTTGATAGATGTTAGGGACTACGCGTTGAATGTTCGTTGAGCTAATCCGCGCGTTGCGTTCGAATATCGTTGAATGAAATCCTATTCGGAATTAGACATTTATGTTTTTCTTTTGACATAACTATCATCGTAATAATAATTGTAGAGAGAATTGAAAACGTTTTCTTAATAAGTTAAAATACGAATTTAGTTATTCATTCGTTTCGTTCCGTTCGTTGCGTTCGATTTTGGTAATAGACCTACTAAGTATGTAATATTTTTGAACGGTATGAAGTATTACAATATGAATACTACAGGACATCAATTTTTACATTTATAGAAAAAAATATTTGAATATTTTAGATCAATATCATAAAGTGCTCCATAAAGAACCATTTTTGATTTAACGCAGAGAGCTGTTTAATTCAGCGGTCGGATATCGGCCATTACTTCCGTGATTTATGAAGTAACAATATTAACTTTTTCTGAGATTCAAAATGAATGGATGGCTTCTTTGAACGATTCTTTTGTAATTTTCTGATACGATCTGAGAATTTTAAGAGTTGAATCCGTTTAAAGCGGACGAGTGTCGAGAGCTGTAATTTTTAAAAATAGTTTTAAATTTTCGTTTAATCTTTTATGTCTTAAAAAGTCTGTCTACATTTATATTAATGGTATATGAATCTTTAATTTTTCTTTAAAATATTTACATTTAAGCAATTCGAAATTCTTGAAAAATCTTACTCTACTCTATTATTACCTCTATTATGTAGTAAAAAGCACACTGCTTACATAACTATATAATTGGACAAAAACTATAAATATAAATATATATATATATATATATATTACACACACACAGAAAAATATTTCAGGACAAACCATAGTATTTAATATGTTCGTAAGAACTTTAGGGTGAAAAATCATTTTCCGAAAAAAAAAACAAATCTACTTTTTTTAAAATATGATATGTATAAAACATAACCGTTTATGAAACAAAAATCTTCAAAAAGTATTTAAGAAGTTAGAGGTAACAAACAACAGATACAGCGCTAGGAATCCGATAAGTATATTATAGAACATTTCTTCCCAGTTAGCTTCACGACACAATGCCGCAGCTTTTTACTTCTCTATTGTCCCCGGGCCACTAATGCTTCCATTGTGACTCTCACAATGCCCGATTACAGCTAATAATTAGATCTTGCCTTCGAGTCTGTTGGTCAAGCGATTTTCATTTGGATTTTACGTCAGCCATTTTTCTTGATATCGACTTTTAGAATTGAAAAATTGTTATTGAAAAATACATTACTATGTTATGCATATTATTTGCTTTAGAAGGTATTTCCTATGACCGATTTTTCAGTTGTTATGGGACCGATCGTTGCGTCCTGGTAAAATAGGGCAGTTACGAGTTGCACAGCAAAATTAGTTATCTATCTTCCTCTAACAGTTGCGTAATTTGTATGACTTCTACTTTGCATCTGACCGGAAACGATCACCAATACGTTTAAATAAACGATACGTAAATATAAACACGAGTCCAATCTAATATTAATAGCTCTATTGATGTGACCAATCAGCCTGAGTCCTGAGAGTGATACCATTCAACCAATTCTGTATACAGTTCGCTCAATTAATGGCCGTAATTAGTAATAGATAATGAGTTCGACACTGATTTATATTTGCTGTCGTATTTGTAATATTCTCCGTAATATCAAGGTAAATAATTTACCTTACGTAATTGAGTGATCTTCGACGAAGACAGCACTATAACGGTATATGCATAATCACAATAGTTTGCGTGTTGTTCCCACGAGAATGTAAGTGCGTGCTCCTATTTCACCATGACTACTGCTGATAGAGGACAAATCTTTGTTATTTAATTTTATTTCGTAAATATATATTTATTTTTTAAACTTATAGTTAATTACTTAAAGATGTCATGTGGAATATGGTGTAATGGTTGCAGCTCCTTACAAAAAAATGTGAAACAAAAACTTGGCGATTAAAAAGAGTGGCGGAGAGTTTATTGCCGGTTCTTCTCGTCCGTTCTACGCCCTTGATTTGAAAACTGGCAGTAAATGTAAAATTAGAAGCATTTAATATGTATTTTTTTATTGACGTTCATAAGTGTACATTGTGTTATAAATGAATAAATGATTTTGAATTTGAATAGCATCATATGACTTATGCCAAGAGATAGATATTTATTTATTTTATTTATTTTATAAAATGATAGATATTGTTTTTGTTTATGACTTAGTTCTCTATTAACTTACAATTTATTTATGTTAATAGTGTAATACTATTTAAATACTGTATACCGAATTAAAACGCGATTTATTATTTATATTGTTTAAATTACATAATTATTCTAGTGTAATACTAGAAATAAATGTACTGTTTTAATTTAATATCTTGACAATTCCCATCGTTTTACCTCTGCAAATGAATTGAAACCAATAAAGGAGCCTCGGTGAAGATAGATGGTGCTCGTCTTTAGCCACACTCAGCACGAGTGAATTAATGACAGTCATTCCGATATTGATGCGCTCTCGGACACAATCGCAATATATATCAGAACGTACTGTATACTATCAGAACGTACTGTATTTCTGCAATATCAGCTAAAACTTTTTATTGGTAACATGTCAGTCAGCGTTATATACTATATACATCTCAATCCGCATCAAAAGATATAACAATTTATAGATTAGTAGTAACATGTCCCGGCTTCGCACGGATGCAATGTAGATGTACTATACACAAAAAAAATTATATAGTCTATGTTACTCGCTGATAATGTAGCTTTCTATTGATGAAAGATTTCTAAAATCAGTCCAGTAGTTTTTGAGTTAAATTGTAACAAACTGACAAACAAATCTTTCCTCTTTATAATATTAGTATAGATATAGATGTACCTGCACGAGAGTTCTAAGCAAAAACCTAATTTTAATGTTGTTAAAACTGAGTAAAACGCAGTATATGTATATAAGTATATTATTAATCATCCAGTGCCTATCGTTGTTTAAAAATAGTCAGCTTTTCTTGTAGAGCGCTATGTATTTCTGGAATATTCCACGCAACTAGCACATTATCCCGCCCTCTTGGTCTTGTGATGACACGATAATGTTTCAACGGGCGCATAATACTGACCTAGATGCCTACAGAGAAAATCTATATAATGTTATAGAAATTCATCCACTAAAGGGATACAGGATTACACTTACTTCCAATCATAATAATTCAATAACATATTTAACAATACAGATTCTATGTTTCTGTGTACGAATACAACTCGATATATCACTATGTATGGAAACTTTATTTTATAGGATAAGAATTTCTGAAAATCTATAAAAAAAAAAACTATTTACTAACGGTGTCCTCTTGTTTTTTAGTATGTTTGATTTGATGATAAAAAACAAGAGGACACCGTTAGTCAATATTGTCATAATATAGAAAATTACAGTAAATATCAACTAAAAAAAAACTAAATGTAAAATTAGAAGCATATGTATTTTTTATTGACGTTCATAAGTGTATATTGTGTTACCTAAATTAATAAATTATTTTTGAATTGAATTGAATTAAATATGGCAACTTTGTGACATTTCAAAAATCAGACAACTGTCATCTTTCTGTCTCCCGCGACCACGGTTGTTGAAAAGCATCCGAAACGTCGGGATAAATAATTTAAACAATATAAATAATAAATCGCGTTTTAATCCGGTATATAGTATTTTATTTAATTAATCGATAATAATTAATCAAATCCGATTTCCAAAAGCGTTTTAAAGTATACATATTTTACCTCAATACTGGGCATTTTCAAATAAAATAATATCAAAATATAAAAGCTGGTCTCGCACTAATAATTCCGCAAACATTTCCCATTTGGGCAGAGCCACCCTTTCAATGGTCACTATTTTTCTCGGAAATTCCGCCATCCGTCATCGTCAGAGGGATGAAGTCAGCGGGTAAATAAACGCGCTAATATTTATCAAAACCACCCGCTTTTTGGGGAAATGGTTTCGAATACGAAATGAGATATTTTTCCTCGTGAAATCTATTTAACAGAAAAAGCGAAGGGCAAAATGAGTTCAGTTCTTAACAAGTAACAATAAGGACGGCCGGAACTTCAGTATATTTAGTATATTTGAACTAGAGTACCTGAACCCCGGGCCCTACTTCCTTCCTCTATGTTTAACCATATTTATGTGAGTTTATTAATGCTATGTCGATCTCTCGAGTCAGCATAGCGTCTTAGCATCTTGTTTAAACTGCCACACAATTAGTTAATGAGTATTAATTGAGTCGTATAGAATCAAAGGCGGCTATCTGACATTTTTGGTCCGGCAATCTACCAAAATAAAATAAGTTCTTGTCGTTTAGACTGTTATGTTTTTTTATATATTTGGTTTTATCTTTAATTATTAATATTAATAGATACCTTAAACATGCAATGAATGATACTGTTGCGAGCTATAGGGGTTCGGGATAAATAAACGCCGCTCTTCTACACTGAGGATTTATTTATAACAAAAATAAACAAAAGAAATTGAATTAAAAATAATAAACTAAAATTACACTAAGAGAAATATTAAATTAAAAAAAAACACTAAACCGCACACAAAACACTGACTCTTATACTCTACTGGCTCTCGAACTATCGCACTTGAATCTCTTGTAAATCGCTGTAGTTGATCGCTTGGTATCGCTTTAAAAACTGACTAACGTTGCGACTGTTCCCGCTTATATAACCCGCTCGTATTGCGTCTCTAATATTCTCGAACATACACGCGGTTATACGCTTACGCAAAGTTTACTGGTAGTTTCTAGGCAATGACTACTCCCGCGCTATTCGCGCGCGCCTTTCTCTCTTTTGCGCACAATATTCCGTCCCCGTCGCACGCCATTCAGAACGCGAGTATCTCTGTCGCACACCGTATGCGTCCTTGTCACACACCGTTTGAATGTTCGATCTTCTATCTCTGTCTGCTATGTGCATGTCGTCCCTGTCACACATCGTTTAGAATGTTCGGGGGGCCACAACCAGTCCAAAGATGCTTCTCGAACTTTCTTCAGCCTATCTCCGTAACACTACCCCCTCCTTAGACATGCTCGTCCCGAGCATCATTAGATCCTTTGTAGGGTGCCAAACGATTTACATGAACAATTTTTGGCGCGCTCCTTGTACTACCCATCTTCTTTATGCGATAAGTGACGTCATTAATCTTTGTAATAATTGTGTATGGGCCGTCCCAATCAGCTTGAAGTTTTGGAGACTTTCCTTTACGTTTCACTGGATTATGGAGCCAGACAAGTGAACCTTCTTGAAATTCTAAGTGATGAATTTTCCTGTCATATCGAATTTTTGAATTCTCACTCATTTTACTTTCTGATACTCTAACATGTTCATGGATCTCATGCAATTTATTACGTAAGTCTGCTGCATAATCTGTGATACTCTCTGGTGAATCTGGTGGTCGTCCTGTGATGATATCCGCTGGTAATCTGAGCTGTCTACCGAATATGGCTAAGGCGGGTGTTACATTCGAGCTTTCATGAACTGCAGATCGGTATGACATAAGGAATAATGGAATGTACTTGTCCCAGTCTTTTTGATGGCTATCTACTAACTTTGCTAGGTGTCTCTCTAAGGTTTGATTAAATCTTTCAACCATACCATCTGATTGTGGGTGGTACGGCGTCGTCCTAGTTTTATGAATTCCCATTATTCGACACATTTCTTGGAAAAGTTGTGACTCAAAATTTCTTCCTTGATCACTGTGTATTTCCAAGGGTACCCCGAATCTACAGAAAACTTCCTCCACTAGTACCTCTGCTACCGTAGCTGCCTCTTGATTAGGAATCGCGAATACCTCAGGCCATTTTGTGAAATAGTCCATTACTACCATGATGTACTTGTTTCCCTTCTCTGATAACGGAAAAGGTCCAGCTATATCAACCGCTATTCGTTCCCATGGGGCGCCAATGTTGTACTGTTTCATTCCAGCTCTTGTTCTAGTCTGTGGACCTTTAACAGCTGCACAAACCTTGCATTTCCGGACCCAGTCTTCAACATCTTCGCGGCAGTGTATCCAGTAAAATCTTTCTTTTATTTTCATAAGAGTTCTTTTAACTCCTAAGTGTCCACCAGACGAACCATCATGAAACATTTCCAATATGTCACGAATCTTGGACCTAGGTACAACTAACTGCAAGTGAGATGCATCGCCGCGGGCGTTTTCCCATTTGCGACACAACACACCGTTGTGCAGCATTAAGCTATCCCATTGAGCCCAATAACTCTTGGTTATGGTGCTTGTATAAGCAATTTCATTCCACCGTGGCTTGACATCAGAAGATTTCATCCAATCCAAAATCGGTTTAATGTCGCTATCCTGTTGTTGTGCTTCCATAACCAACTCCCCACACCAGTCTGGGCTTATGGTGTCCGTCCTAAGTAGCCTCACGTGAGCAAGCTCTCTCCCCTCGTGCCTAGTACAATACTTGCAGTCGACGTCACATGGCCTTCTAGATAAAGCATCTGCGTTGCCATGAGCTCTTCCCTTACGATGCTCCGTCGTAAAATTGTACTCTTGCAGTTGTTCAATCCATCGTGCCACCTGTCCTTCCGGATTCTTAAACTGCAGTAGCCACTTCAGTGCAGCGTGATCAGTTCTAAGACGGAACTTACGTCCGAGCAGGTATTTACTAAAGTGTTGCAGTGTCTTCACAACAGCTAGAAGTTCCCGTCGAGTGACACAATAGTTCCGTTCCGGTCTTGACAAGGCCTTACTGAAGTATGCAATCACTTGTTCATGGTCGTCTTTGATTTGTGATAGCACTCCTCCAATACCGGTACCACTGGCATCTGTATCTACCACAAATTCACACTCTCGGTCAGGGTAGCCTAGAATCGGTGTCTCACAGAGTCGGTTCTTTAGTTCGTTAAACGCAGTTTCACACTCTTCATCCCATGTGAATTGCCTTTTGTCTTCTGTAAGTCTATGCAGTGGCTTCGCGATATCCGCAAAGTTCTTCACAAATCTTCGGTAATAGGAACATAGTCCCAAGAAAGCTCGTACTTCAGTTTTATCTTTAGGTACTGGCCAATCCTTAACAGCCACTATCTTCTGAGGGTCCGTTCGAACTCCATTTTCAGATATGACATGACCCAAATAACTAACTTCTTTTCTGAAAAACAAGCACTTCTTCGGGCTAAGTTTAAGGTTAGCCTCACGTAATCTAGTGAGTACCCGTCTTAGATTTCGAATATGATCATCAAAATCTCTGCCAATGATGACCACATCGTCCAGGTATACTAGACAGGTTTCTCCAGTCAGTCCTGACAGCACTCTTTCCATTAATCTTTCAAAAGTTGCTGGTGCATTGCAAAGCCCAAATGGCATTACCTTAAATTGATATAACCCTTTCCCTGTAGAGAATGCTGTCTTCTCTTTGTGGCTGGGGTCAATTTCCACCTGCCAGTAGCCACTTTTCAAATCTAAGGTGGTGAACCATTTTGCCCCATTTAGCGTGTCCAAAGTGTCGTCTATTCTTGGAAGAGGGTAACTGTCCTTCTTTGTGATGTCGTTTAAGCGTCGATAGTCAACACAAAACCTCAAACTGTCGTCCTTTTTCTTCACTAGCACCACTGGAGAGCACCAAGGGCTGGATGATGGCTCAATAACATTGTTGTCTACCATTTCTGTCACCATCTTGTCTACCTCCTTTTCATACGCGACAGGTACCCGGCGTGGTCGCAAACGTATCGGCGTCTCCGTTCCAGTCTCAATTCTATGCTTAACTATGCCAGTCCTTCCTAGTTCTCCATCATTATTTGCGAAGATGTTAGAAAACTCCTTCAACAGTTTTTCTGCCTTTGACATCTTTTCCGGTGACAAAGTTCCCTTACAACTCTCGAGCACTGGTTGAATTATATTCCGGTCTTGCTGCTTACTACTAGTCTTTGAAACCCCCGTAGTAATTAATCTTTGGAGATCGTAATCACCTTTTGATGAAACTCCTTTTAAAGAGACTTCATGTGCTCCACATTTGAAGATTCCGCTTTCCAAATCAATTTTACAATTATAGTGTTTCATAAAATCGAGACCGATAATACAGTCATCAACTATATCAGCAATAACAACTGTATGTCTATAAAATCTTCCACCAATTTTGAAGGTGGCGACACCCTCTCCTCGAACGGTTATGTACTGGCCGGTAGCTGTAAGGAGCTGAACATTGCCACCTGAGGGTCTCTTATAAAAAGGCTTCAGAAGTTCGTATCTAATCACCGTTCGTGAAGCTCCAGTATCGAGGGTAAGCTCACATTTAGTTCCATTAATCACCCCATCGATGACTAAGGTATTTCCATCTTGCGTTTGAGAGATCATAACTTTTGGGGCCTTCCTCGCACTACCGGCCAGCACCCGCCCCGCGGTCCTGGCTTCTACTCGTTTCCCTGCCGCTCTTCTGCGGCAGCTCCTGACACATCTGCTGCAGGAGAAGCAGGAGATTCTCGACGTCTACGTTCCATATTGCCTCGATATTCTTTCTTGGGGCATGAAAACCTCATATGCCCTACCTCCCCGCAGATATAACATGTAGGCCCACCTCGTGGTTTAGTTTTATCTGCTACTGCCCTAACACGATACGTTCGAGGGTCCCTGCGGATTGCTTCCACTTCCAGGGCGTGCGCTAGAGCATCTTTCATGGTTTTGTGGTGGCCAAGTCCTACAGTTGTCTTAACCTCTCGGTCTCTGATACCATCTATAAAGGCTTGCACTAACACGCTGTCAGCCACACATGGTGAGGATGAGTATGCCTTCCTTACTAGCTTCTCAATTTCGAGGCCCCATTGCTGTAAGCTCTCGTTTGCTTGCTGCACCCTCTCCTTTAACTGAGCCCTGTAGACGTGTTCTAAGTGTGAGTCTCCATAACGTGACTCAAGGGCATCTATGAGTCGCTCTAATGTCACCTCACCCGTCATTGTCTCTAAAACAGTAAGGGCTTGGTCTCGCAGTCCTAACATGAGAGCAGTCACAGCCTGTTTTTCTGTCCAATTGTTCGCCTTTGAAACGGTCTCGAACTGAAGCTTGTAGGCTCCCCAGGAAGAAGACCCGTCGAAAGGAGGCACCTTCAGTTTGCCAGTTGGTGAAACAGTGGTAACTACTCCAGTAGTTTTCAAGCACTGAATTTCCTTTTTTATACCGAGCATTTGTTCATCATGTTTGGTCACTCTGCTATCGAGGTTTTCTGTCTGTAATTCTTGTTTCGATATTCTGCAAGATAGGTTGTTAAGGTCTGATTCTAAATTCTCAATTTTTTCTTTGAAATGTACCCCTAAAACAGCTAACTGTTCCTCGATACGGTGAGCCTGTTCTTCCTGGCGGCGTGCCTGCTCTTCCTGTCGACGTGCCTGTTCTTCTTGGCGGCGTACCTGTTCTTCCTGGCGGCGTGCCTGTTCTTCCATCATCTTTTGTAGTGCAAGAAGTAGGTGGGAAGAATCATCGCCTATGGTACGGCCGGCGTCAAAACTTTGAAGTCGGGCAGCGTCACGTGCTACCTGTGCCCTTGTCTGTATTCCTGATGGCGTAGCTGTTCCTCGTGACGACGTGCCTGTTCCTCCTGATGGCATGCCTGTTCCACCTGAAGACGTGCCCGTACTTCCCTCATACTCCTCCTGATCGTTCCTCGGAGTGATCGGCATTTTTTATCCCGCACTTCTGACACCAAAATGTTGCGAGCTATAGGGGTTCGGGATAAATAAACGCCGCTCTTCTACACTGAGGATTTATTTATAACAAAAATAAACAAAAGAAATTGAATTAAAAATAATAAACTAAAATTACACTAAGAGAAATATTAAATTAAAAAAAAACACTAAACCGCACACAAAACACTGACTCTTATACTCTACTGGCTCTCGAACTATCGCACTTGAATCTCTTGTAAATCGCTGTAGTTGATCGCTTGGTATCGCTTTAAAAACTGACTAACGTTGCGACTGTTCCCGCTTATATAACCCGCTCGTATTGCGTCTCTAATATTCTCGAACATACACGCGGTTATACGCTTACGCAAAGTTTACTGGTAGTTTCTAGGCAATGACTACTCCCGCGCTATTCGCGCGCGCCTTTCTCTCTTTTGCGCACAATATTCCGTCCCCGTCGCACGCCATTCAGAACGCGAGTATCTCTGTCGCACACCGTATGCGTCCTTGTCACACACCGTTTGAATGTTCGATCTTCTATCTCTGTCTGCTATGTGCATGTCGTCCCTGTCACACATCGTTTAGAATGTTCGGGGGGCCACAACCAGTCCAAAGATGCTTCTCGAACTTTCTTCAGCCTATCTCCGTAACAATACCTAATACAAAAGATAAGGGAGAAAATCGTTTTCTTTTTTAAATTGCTAACAATCCGCCATAAGTCAGATAGCCGCCTTTGATTCTATACGACTCAATTTACTATGTAGTTTGAAGAGTATAAAATATTCTTCTTATGGTACGTTAATAAATAATAGTAGAAACAATACAGCTACCACTCTTAGGAAATGGACAAAGTGTTTTTGTCCAGAGGAAATGGGTGTTTTTACAAGATAATCTTTATTTCATTGGAATATTTAGGAAGAAAAACATATAATATGCTTACTATACATATGGAAACTAGGAAATAAATATTTGCGGATAAGTTGCTTTAGTTGGATTTAGTATTATTGCCGGCCTAGCATGACCGCCACGAGATGTGTCGCGGACGAGTGAAGATGTAAGATATCTCGATATATTATATCTCGACATCGACAATTTCTATAGAAAAGATATCTCGATCGACAGATATATCTATTTTTGATATTAAAAGTCGAGTTTTAAGTGTAATTGTCATGTTAGACCCGAAAGAAATAGAGCGATAATCGTTTAAATAAAATACTGTATACCGGATTAAAACGCGATTTATTATTTATATTGTTTTTATTTAAATGTGTGATACTCGCGTTAATAAAAGACAATATTTAGAGCGATAATCGATTAAAACACGAGAAAACGGTCGACAAAATTTTGTCGCGGTTGTCGTGCTAGGCCGGCTGGTTCGGGTTGGCCGCCAACGTGGCTGAGTAGTATACGCATTAGATTTTTCGGTCCAAGAGTTGATCATTTATTTAATACAAAATATCAGTGAAGCGGACACAGTAATGCGTATCTATATACACACTAGGGGACTCGAGAATCTACTTTTTTTTGTTTGGGACTAAACGAAGGTTTTTCGATGTCGACAAAGAGCATGAGGTTCACTTGGTGGTAGGTGATACTTCAGCCACAGAACATCAGTCAATGATGCGCTGTTGACCTACTTTTTTACTTCGAGCATTCGGAAATCTGGATGAAATCGGACTGAAACCGAAACGCGCAATGTGCACTTCACGGTTTTTCCATCTATGAACGGTGGAATTTCGATTCGATTTCGATATTCCTGCCACCCGATAATGCCCGAAGTTACCAGGCGTGGGGAAAACATGCTGATAGTAAATTATAAACGTGTCGTCCCGGTGGGATTCGAACTAACGACCCATCGATTCGCACGGCAGGTGTTCTACCGAACGCGCCAACGAGCCCGTCATAGTTACCTTCACTCTCCCACCAACACACTGTCCCCTTCAAGAGTAATGTGCTAAATAAGTGACAAAATAGGAAGGTTAATATTCGGGTCTGTTATTCACGCGAAGCCATCACCGGGCCGTAACGCCCGTTTTCTGTCCGCGAAATTGGCAGCAATTTTGTAACGCGTAAAACACCCCTTTAGCTTTTTATCTACGAAGTATTATTAAGGTTTTATGCGGGGTTATTTTATGAAAGTACTCCAGAAATGTTCTCTTGTGTTAAAGTATTATATAAGCCATTTAAATAAATCACTTTCAATGGTTTTCAAATGCAATTTACTCTTTATATTAATTGGGTCACAAATTGACAAACGTTCGCGTTGGTTAATTTTGGTCAGCTCAAAATTCAACATTAAATAAATATTGAATAAATAAACACTATTAAATTATGATTTATCTTATTATACAATTTTTAAATATGACAGGACTCTAAATATACATAATTCCCTATATTTCTGATTTGTATTGCTCTTATGTTAAATTATTTAATACAATATAATTATATAATATTGAATAAGAGTATTTTACAGAGTACTCACCAAAAATGCATGCCCGTGACCACGGTTGCTGAAAAGCATCTGAAATGACAGGATAAATAATATAAATAAAAAATAATATTAAAAAATAACTATATGATAAAAGAACATAGCATTATTGCTTATTAAAAGCCTTATTTTTGCACTTGAAACGTTTTATAAATTAAAATCATTTCAATATTAGTCTAAGTATATTAGTGTTGCATTTGTCAAAGCGCTCCTTAAATATTCCAATGGAATGTAACTAAATTCTTTAAAATATTAGCGGAAACATTCTAGATTATAAATAAAATTGTATGGGAACAAACATTCCCCTCGATAGACTCAAACATTGTAAGTTATACCACAAAATGTTTCCTCTAATCTTCCTGAAGGGAAATGATCCGGAAGAATGAGATTTAGGGGGAGATACGATGTTTTGTCATTATACAGATACTCTCTGGCGTAAGCGTGTTTTGCAGCTCTGATATTTTGATAGAAAATTATTTCGACAGAACACGACACGTTTTAAAGGGAATATCCCAGTTTTGTTACCCCGACTATTATCGTATTCGCATAAGTTTCCAAAAAAAATGTTTTTATGTACATCATAATATGATCAGCAGCGGGACCGCCATATAAGATCAATAGCCCGGCTTTCCCTATTAATACAACCACAGAAAGAAAAATAAAAATGCCCTTAACGTAACTATATAAGTCATATTATATGTATAAGTCATACATAAACACGTATTATGTTAAAGCTGGGCTTTTGGGCTTGTATGGCGGTCCCGCCAGTACATATTATGATACTATAATTTAAAAATCATGGTGAATATAAATTGTTAAAAAATATTCAATGATTTTATATATTTTACCTAATTTTTCAAAGGTTAAATCAATTACAGGCTACGGTTACCTACTTCACACCTCCCATAATTTGTTTTTTTTTTATAGATTAGATCGCGGGTACAACCGAATAGCTAATCAAATTAAAAGTCCAATTATTATTATTCAATTTGAAAACTTTCCTTTGAGACTTAACAATGCTTAACTCAGAGTAAAACTAAACAAAGAAAATAATAGGCAATAATATATTTGCCGTAGTTAAATATAATAATGTAAAAAACTTCTCTTTTAACTCACTTAATAGAAAAAACACTTGAAACTCTGAAGAAATAGAATAACAGTTAATTCCTTTTTATGGAATTTGTTTCTATTCACGGTTTCTGAATGCGAAGTAAACGGTATTAAAAGTTGAAATTGTTTCTTTTTGAGCTCAGAAAACTTAACTAGTCTTCGTTAAGAGGTTTAAGTGCCGAGCTTTTTTAACTCTTATTAAAGAACACTTTTGACCAGATCTAGTCTAGGAGATTTGTTTTAAAATTATAATAGTGGCTTTTTTCATTTTCATTCCCAAAGACATTAGTGTATTTTCATATTATATGCGTTACTAAGTTAATAACAGCCCTCTTACGAGAAACATATAAAAAGCATATACATACACAAATGCATCAAACTTGGTGTGATTATAATAAAAACTTTTATCTTAAATAACAAATATTAAGAACTGACATGGTTGGATCCAGAAATCCAAACTAAATGAAAAAATGCATATATTACATAGTACAGATATTGTGCAAAGACACTTGGCTTGATTTACATACAAAACATGATAATTTTTAATACTTTTGTTTGTATTTTGATGATTTTATTAAGAATTTTTTTCTTACTTTAATCATCATTGTGCACATATTCCGGAAGCGGAAAGACGTCGGAATTAGATTAGCAAAATATAATATTCACTAGTATCTATAATTGGCGTAAATAACGTCTTCCTCGACAGGAATCTTATCAAACTGAATATTTCGGTCACACCCCAACACACCCACATTAGCGGGACGCTTGCGACTCAGAGCACCTTCCAAAGATAGTATTCATATAAATTAGAATGGATCTATAGATACGACAACGCATATTTATACTTAATATTATAAAGAATAAAGATTCGTTTGTTTGTTACGATTTAACTCAAAAACTACTCGAACGATTTTAACAATTCTTCATCAATAGAAAGCTACTTTTACAGCGAGTAACATACAAAGGCATTTTTTGTGTATCGTACCTTCATCTCCATTGCACCACCACCTGACAATGCCGGGGCGGATCGATAGTATTAGAATATAGGTATATTGAAATTTAGAATTTATATTTATCGTGATATTTTTCAGCCAAATTGGCTCACAGCTATTTAGTGGGGCCATACGGTCGGAACACATTCCGGTCGAGCGACCACAATCAATATTACTCGTTCAGTTTTAATTTGGACTCAAATCAAACGCCCTTCAATTTGAAAGCCTTTTCACGCCTCATTCGGCTGTTCCGATCGAATCAATTACAGAGCTAGTGATTTCTGTGTACTGACGTTTAGACAAACTATTTGCAAGGATTTTTATTTTATTAATAAAGAGACGTTCTTTGTATTAGCTCTATATTATACTGTACTGTATTTGTGTAGGATCTTTTTTAATAGAATCCGGTTTTTTGTATCATTTTTAAGCTACATAAGTATGGTTTTGGTATGGTACTATTCATAAGTTATAGGTATATTTTAAACTAATTATATATAATGTACAACAAGATAACAATTTCGCTTTATTCTGGCGTTTGTTAGAATCTTTTGTATAATTAAATTTGAGTGTTATATCCTTTATTTGTGTTTTTATTAGTTAGATTGTTTGCTACGTGTGTGAGTGCTTGTTAACATTATTTTAAGGTTTTTTTAACAGCGAAAAATGTATATTATATTTTAAATAAAAAAGAGAATCATAAACCATAATAATATTTTTCCACTACTTTTTTATTAAAATAGTCAGTACAGATATTACATACATACATATATATCACGTCTTTTTCCCATTGCGGTAGGCATAGATCAGGGAATTCCAAATGATTCGATCCTTACATATCACTTTTGCTTCTTCTACTTTCATCAAGCCTATCATACAAACTCGTAAACATTTGTTATTTGATATTGCGTTTCGTTGACGTCAGTAACTTTTAAATGAAAAATATTTCAAAAAAAAAAGCAATGTTCTATATATTTCCCGTTGTTTCAAGAGGTTTACAGCGTGCGTGGTCACGAGTAGACTGGAATGTGAAACAGAATTGGAATTCCACAAAGTTTAATCAACTAAAGGTGTTTAAAAACAAACTAAATAATTTCCAACAGTTTGAAATGCACTTGGAATCAAGTTATTAAAAGTCTATCTCACACATTAAAAACAAAAACAACTGAATTCCAAATTATTATTAATTATTATTATCGCGTTTTAATTAATTGAATAATTTGTATATTATATATATACGTAAAATTAATACAATTCGGCGTTTGTGGAGGAAGAGTCGCTCTTATAAAGATCATTGATTTAATTTTTAAATTTAAATTGAACGTTTTATTTCATGATTTGAAATAATATCAGGTCAAATTACGACATCAACTAATAATAATATTAAAGTCTATTTATAACATAAAACAATATGATATATAGTTTGCTGGAGGGTTGCGAGTTTAATTGGCCAAATTTGTGAAGGGTCCAGCGTGCAGTCGAGGGTTTCTATGATTGATCCTTATCCCGAAACTGGCCTATACCTAAATGAATATTTTAGCTTCAAATAATATAATAGAATAGAGGAAATAGTAGTATTTCAATAAACCTGACATTAAAACTTATGTAAATGGTTTAAGTTGCACTAACATAATATACAATATAATATAGTTCCTTAAATATAGATCTAAAACCATTACAAAGGTAAATTTCTTGGTTTCATAAAATATTTTATCCCCCATTTTGAATACAAGAAAACAAGCTTAATAAACAAGCAAATTTAAGAGTTTTATTAACTTTTAAATATAATTATCTATCATTAATTAGTATTTTCTGGAGATAGGCTCTGTAGGTGGGTATACATCAGTTAAACATAGCGTCCCTAATTATTATCGAATTTACTAACTTCAGAATTTTACGTATTCTTTATATTTATCTTTCTTCTTTTCATTTCTGTCTCTTAACGTCGACATTAAAAAGAAATCTAAAGGTAAAATTGCCTACAAAAATCAGCCTCAATAAAATATAAGGTATACAATGTATGCTGTAATCAGTAACATCGAATACCTTTAATAGAAATTCCCTAAATATCTGGGATCGTTCAGAGCCAGGTTTTTCATTAAAGAAATGATCCGATCCGAAAAAATTCCAGTCGGGAATCAAGTAAGCAATATCCGAGGCTTTCTTGATCAAAGCAGCCAGCCCGCGCCCGCTGTCGGGACGACGTAATCAATATCATTACTAAATAGTTCTACACATTTTGAGCAGAAATCGTATATTTATAGGACACGTTAGGATAATTTTGTTAGTTTCCACGTAAACAGCTCAATGGATTCATTTGATTATTTGCACGCTACAAATCTTTAATCGATATAGTAAGGCACGATTTATCTGATTTAGTTGAAAAATATGAGGTGGATTATATAATCACGATATTGACAACACATAGGAAATTTTACTTCCAAGGAAATATTTGGTCTCAGATGGATGTAGTCGCGAGAAGTCATCATAGCGCAAAATGAACTACAAATAATCTCAGCAATTATAATTCCACAATTAGGTAGACAACAGGTGAAATACGATGAACATAAATTGTGGAAAACTCTAGACACCGTTATGAAATATCCCGGTGGATGTTGTGGATGTGCGAGGTGGGTCGTGATGTATCGCCTCGTTGTTGTTAACGGATGTTCGTAATTATGGACGCATGTGAAGGTCCCGAAACGGTGCGTATTTGTTATCATAGGATTACGTTTTAATTGAGTTAAGGTTTGTTAAATGTTCAACTGAGTAATAAATTATATTAACTAATTAATGCTGCTTCACTTGTCTGGGATTACAAATGTTTTGTGTTTTATCTGATTTAAATAAATTTTTTGGGTGTCTTCTGAGTTTTTGGGAAACATTGATATATTTTATATTCGATTAAGACTTATCAATTTACTATTTACTATCGCGGTATACAGGTTCAGATTTTTCTAACTTATTAATCTAATAACAGGTTCGACCAAAATTTCGTCCAGAACTGTAACATTATGATAGAAAAGGCGAGATAATAAATTATTGTGTATAATTACATCATATTATATGTATCTGTGGTTTTAACATCAAAGTTAATAAAATGTATTTAATTAAACTTCAAAAGGGCATCACGCTTGTCTGTCGGTACGTGGCATAAAAACGTATTAAAACACCGTTGTGTATAAAATACAACCTAATAAATTTTAGTTATTTCCTTAAATATAAAGTTATAGAATATTTAAAGTTTAATTTACGAGAAATAAATCGATTGTCATATAAAAGTGTAGTTATCTCTTTAACATGTGGTATATATTACCTAACACTATCCAGAGTGTATTCTAAGTTCGGTCCATTTAGCGGCAACTCAATTACTTGGCGATAGCACCTCCGCTGGGAGCAGAATGGAGCTTGGCCAATGCATAGTTAGTACTTAGTATGCATGCTCCGAGAGCACGGATACTTTATACCATCAGGAAATTAGAACGGTAAGACCGTTCAGTTTGTAATGACAATTTCGTTTCTGCAAGCTCATGGGAGTATATAGCCCACTTCGATTACATTTTTAAGGGCTCTAAGGGTTAATACGCATTGCATTCAATGTTCGCTGGTTTGATTCCTGGAGCGAATATATAATGGATTATCTTGTTATGTCAGGCGTTAAGTAGATGGGAACTATATTAACTAATAAAAAAAAGGGAACTAATCTGATTGTAACATCAAATTGTAATATTTTTATACCGTCGGATGTTTTATTTTTATGTTAGATATCGACAGACGAGCATGAAATTCTCTTTATGGTAACTGATACCCCAGCCACAGATCTTCAGTCCATGATGTGCTGACTACCTACTTTTTCGAGCATTCGTAAATTCATAGACTGAGACCGAAACGCATAATGTGTACTTCACGGTTTCAATTTGGTTTTTTATTAATTTATGTATTCTATAGTAATTTAGACCATTACTATAAAGAAGCTCAAGTCCGTTAACTATTAAATCCCACAGCGTCGGTATTTATTTATCAAACGCGCTCGTTTATCAGCGCCGTTCCGCTGCGTACAATCGTTTATTTTAGCTCGAAATTAAAACGAAATGTATCACTCTCCAGCGAGCACCGCGTTAAGTAGTTTATAGCGCGAGCTGGAAGTATTTATAGAACGCAACCTTCTCAGTGCATTTGTACTAACTATATATGAGTAGATATATATGTACGTGAGCGATCCAGAGCGAACTGTTGCATATGACAACATGACACCGGTATTACGATCCTAAGTTTCTGTTATTTTATTCTAACAACACGGACCGTGTTTGTACTAAGTACATTGCACTTACTCTGAATTAAATAAATGTGTACATGTAAACCTTTCGGATGCATTCATTTAGATATTGAATACGTTGTGTAGTTCAGAAAGCTTTTACGAATAGCGGACAAATATTATTCCTAAATAAGGAGTGCAGAGTATTTTTATTGTGATATTTTGTGTTTTCTATTTTATGAATAAAAACGAAATTTAAGACTAATTATTTTCTCTAGCACAAGCAAAATAGACTGGATTAAAATCACGCGTACAGATATAGTAATAGTAATTATAATTCTAATATCTCTTGATTGACAAGTATTTTAGTTGCAAAATCGTGAAGCGGTGAAGCGTTCTACACATCTGGGATAATATAACGAATAAATCACGTTTTAATCTTGTAAAAGTTATTTCATTTAATCACTGTTTAGCAGTGTTATTATATAATTAAATTAAGTACAATTACAATGAAAGGCCGGTGGATTAGGCATAATGTAGTGTAGCTTTGGCAGATAACACAGTATTTTAACCGTGGCCTAGTTATCACCTCAAATGTAACCTATTTGGTAAATTCAGAGGGCTTAAATTCACAGTAAACTAAATTAAAAGTAAAATCAGCACATCGGAACACATCTCAGTTAATGAGTTATGTATATTAAGTAAGAAACAAGTTAATAAGAAATGAGTTATGAAGTTAATTTAAGACTCATTTGATTCCGAATCTATTCACGATTATGAGATTGCCTCACATGCAACCGAACATAAAGACAGTGCTGCTTCAAAAGAATATTATTTTTCTACAAAATCTTCTTTGAATTTCATAAAAAAATTGTCTAAGCTAAAATTATATTGTAATATATTATGTATATTTATATCGTGCTACCAAATAACACTAAAAGAACTCCTCGAAATTTCATACTATATATTATTGCACAGGGCAAGATTTTTCCAAAATCCATTCCACGTTTTAAATTGATAATAAACAGCCGATCACGTTACAATACGCATAGATAATTCCAAAAAAATACTATAAAGTCAAGTTTGTGTCCAATATATCTAAAGTTAAAACAATTTGCATCCATGAATATTAAGCTCTCGAACAAAAGTAGCATCATTGACAGACCTTAAACCCAACGCGAGTGTTTATTAATGTTGTAAAAGAACATAAAACTGAAGCACATAATATCGCAATATGAGAAGTGTTAAGTCTTATGCGAGTAATAAAGAGGATTTAAGTCTAAATAGGCCTTTATAGGCTTAGCGACTTCGCTAACTACCTCCGCGATAACCTCAAAGCCTTAAGCCCTTATCTACACGAAACTTACTGAGCCTGTTAAGTTGTTAAATCTAAGTAGCACAGTTTATAAGTTCGTAATTTGTAGTTTTAGTGAGTGCGATAAAAACTAAGATAAGTTTTATTATGACGGATACGTGATTGGAACAACGGCCATTACACTTGTAAAGTTATAACCGTCATGAAAATATAATTTACTAAGTTCAGATCTTTGGTTTTTTTAATAATAATTCGGACTTTGAGAATTCTATTTGTTTTTCTTGCCATTTAATTTACCTGTATGTATTGTGTATGTGTAAGTGAGGATCACAGATAGTTAGAAACTTTTGTTTATTATACCGAGCGGGTACGGGTTTTGATTATGTTGAAAATTGTCTGAGTAAGTATTTTATCTAATATTAATGATAGTGTTTACTTATCATACAATGGAACCACTAATACCTTCAATAAAATGAAATATGCTATTGGATGTTTAACTTCCAGAAGCCTGTGTCATTACACACACTTATTGCATTCAATGTTTTACTCATTTAAATTATATTGATTCAACGGTCATCAAATATTTACTTTGACACTATTATATTGAAACGAGCTGTGTGAAATGCCTTTATCTTACTGTTATTTAATATTTATTTGCATTATATATATTGAAATGGTATATGAAACATAATTAAATAGTTTTTTAAAATAAGTCTTCGAAATATAATATAACAATTTAATCAAACAAATATATTAAGAGGATATGTCGAGAAAAATGCGGTTTTTCTATTACGTGTAACTTGTTCAGGCTGTGGATTATTGATATGAAATTTTGGAATTAGTTTTTTGACTATATTACGCAGTGTCGCTCAAAAGGAAAACATGTTTCAATGAAATTTTCTCGATAGAAACAAAATGTGAAGTTATGTCTATTTTTACACTTTTTTGGATCCCAGGGCATAACGGAAAAGAGTTATTTAATTTAATTTATTTTAAAAGATGTAGAATAAATGTCTATTGTAAAGTTATGAAATGAATTAGTTTTGGCACATACGTTGTTTTATTCCGAACGTGTTCAAGCTACAGCCATCTCTTTTTTGTACATGTCTCAAGTAATTATTTCAATCTCGCTCACTCAAATTCAATAGAGCGATTTGTCGGCCTGCGAGCCTCATCGACATAGGCCCTTAAAAGCGATTTAGTATCATAATCATATCTTATGTTAATATAAAAATGGAGGAGGAGGAGAACCAATAAATTTGCTTCCAGGCATGAAAACGGAAGCGCTGCTAAGTTTTTAGAAAGCCCAGTTTAACGCATTTTTTCCGTTGATGCCGCGCCGAGTCATTATCATTATAATGAAATGAAATGAAATATTTATTAACATGAATCGTCCGCGTCGTCGTCGTACAGCTGTTGTTATTTATAGTCCGATACAATTCGCCAATAATTGGCATGCAAATGTTTAGGTCCTATAATATACTTAAATTATAAAAAATATATCAAATTACACTATTATTAAATACATCATGTTATCATAATAAAATTAGAATGTCATTAGAATTAAAATTCCTAATCGTTTCTTCTGTCATATAATATAAGTTCATCGAAATAAGCTTGAATCCACGGAACAGAAGCTTCTGTTCTGTGCTTGAATCTACGTATATAATATATTCAGTTATAAAGTATATATTTAATTTTTATATTTATACCAACTTACAATTATTTAGAATATATCATACTACTTAGACTAATGTTTGAGAATTATTTATTTAATAGGATAAAAGCCTGTCTAGTGGCCGAATAAATAATCTATTTTTAAAAAGGTTTTAACCTTTATACAGGTATAAAAGGCAGCAGAAGAGAACTTTTTAATGTGTTTGCCGAAGCTCTTCGCAAAAGCTGTAGGTGAAAATACCTGTCAATTTAGTTTATTGCATCATTATTATCTCTGGTAGTATATTTATCTATGTGCGGCGGTAAGGCATGAGAAAAAAAATTAAAGATACATGATAGACTTTCGTGATGCAAAATAATAATATAAGTATGGTACTCTTCACTGTTTCCCTTTCTTTCCATCTTAAGTGTGGGTGCCATTCGTAATTGTTAATCTAAAAATTTTATTATTCTGGTAGAATTGACCGAGTTAAATCAATTTTGTAGCAAAACTGAAAATCCACGGTATATTTTCAAGGAATAATACAAAGGTAAATTCAGCTCATGAATAGAGAAATGAGAAATTCAAAATTATCTCAAGAGCTGATGATATCGAGTCAACGTCTTGAACTAAAATTGAATAATAACTTCTCCAGAGCAGTGCGTTGCATAAAATATAAGGTCGCACTGCAGTGTATATTTCTCAAGCAGACTAGATATTACATCGCCTGGATCCAATAACTGATTTTACAATATCTTCAACCTTGTAAATTTTCATAGAGAACCATTGAATTGTGAATTCAATATAGATTTATAACGATTGATATATTAAATGTTTCGATAGTGTTTGAAATTTTACACTTAAAATAGCAGTACGAGATTTGCGACTTTTGGCCGTTCTAAAGTTTTCTGTAATGTTGGACTTAGTTTTCATTTATTCTAAGCTATATTACAGTATTTATATACAGAACTTCTATCAAAATCAATATACCTCTTCAAGGTAATATACTATCTGTATAAACGCCATATACAGTATAAGTAGTGCAATAATCTGACATATTGTCTAAATAACAAGTTTTTGTAAAAACATTTTAAATCACTATCACGTTGAATTATCACGTAATTCAAGTACATACAATCTTAAGTAGTTTTCAACATACAGGAATAGTATTGAAAAAATAATAATAAGAAAAATAATATTATATTATTAAATAACACTATCACTGCAAAATCAAAATCAAAAGTTTTTTATTTCAAATAGGCCTTTGCAGGCTCTTATGAAACGTCTAGTTGCACGGTTCCAAAAAGTGGGTCTCATGGAGAAGAACCGGCAAGAAACTCCATAGACACATTTTTCAACAATGGTTTAGCTTACAAAGACTCGGTTACAATAGTAATAATCGGCTGAGAAGTTTATATAATGCAAGGTATACAGAGATTCTATACAATGCAAAAGAAAATTGAGTTTTTACTATTAGTGTAAAATGAGATACACACACTTGCACAGCGCAAGTTGCCAGGGAAGCCGCACATGCAGAGATGAATTAGCGCCATACATCTTTATCGTCAACATAGTCTTGGATTTTATAATACGCTTTTTTAATTAGGATTCCTTTGATGACGTTTTTGAACTTTTTATTCGTAAGATCAGTTACACACTTCGGTAGCCTGTTGTAGAATCTGACACAATTTCCAAGAAACGATTTATTCGATTTTGCTAATCTATATTTTGGGACTACTATTTTATGCTTATTCCTGGTATTTATAGAATGAATATCACTTTTGACAGTGAATTGATGCAAATGTTTACGAACAAACATGATATTCTCTAGAATGTAAAGGGAAGGCAACGTGAGTATATTAATTTCTTTAAATAATTCTCTCAGAGACTCGCGGGGGCCAAGATTATAAATTGCACGAATTGCCCTTTTCTGGAGAATGAATATGGCATCTACGTCAGCCGCTGCGCCCCACAGTAGAATACCATAGGACATTATGCTATGAAAATAAGCAAAATATACAAGCCTAGCTGTAGTAACGTCAGTAAGCTGTCTTATTTTTCTGACTGCATATTGCATAAGCTGCAGAACTTAGTCTACCTGATAATGCTGCCTGAGATTATATTATGTAACTATTGATTTATTGCAAATTATTTCCAACTTCATTTTACCATCATTTTCACGCTTAACGCTTATAACTTAAACACTTTGAACTTTAAACGAAGAAGCATGTCCATTAATATAGGATTTATCGCCGTTCCGCAAAACACGTCACTGCACTCCAGACACGGGCGTTAAATAGTAATACTAGTTTGTGCTCAGTCAGTGAGCGATAAAAACCCTCCTGAGATCGACTCCGCAACAACAAATATACGAAAGTTAACGGAGGAATAACTCCCTGGAGATGTGCTTTCTTTCTTTTCTAACTATTGACATCAGAATTTTACTTAAGTTACAACATCTTATGTACCAAAAATTGATTAAAAGCGATGAGTGTTCTATATGATACATTCAAATAATTTGAGAATATTTATGTATGTACATATATTACCGTTATTAAATTTAAAAAAATAAGTTAAAATTAATCTTATCTTATTCAACCCAGTGATTAAATTTTACTGATAACAATATATTTTCCAAGGCAAAATATGTAAATGATATTTTAAAATAATAAATAGTGTAAAAATATTTTAAAATATCTGATTTTGGGACAAACATATTACGAGCTTGTAGGTTGTGAAGTCCTTAAACTGCCTTGTAGCTAGAGCTCGGGTATATATTATTCATATACAGTTAGTGGTGTTATTAAATAATTCTGCGGTATGGCTGGACTTATAGCAGCATCGTAGCTACAGCGTAGCATCTTACGAGCTACGTCCTGGAATGTATACAGCTACGGCGTAGCATCCTAATAGCCCTGTTACCTAAAGCAGCGATATCATTGATAAATTTTCATACACATAATGTTAGTTAAAATTTCTAAGCAATACGTTTAATAACTTTAATAATAACTAGCAATTGCCCCCGCAACCCCCCTTGTGGGTTGAATTTCGTAAAATCCGTTCTTAGCTGACCTCTACTCGGCGAAAGGAATATTCCTACCATATTTCAAGTCGCTACGCCTTATGGTTCCAGAGATATCGTGATGAGTGACTATATAGGTGGAAATCTCTTTTATATATATAGATTACACGTAGAATTCTGCTACGTACTACGACTTTAGTTATTTGACAGATACAGCGTTCATAATCGTGATGCGTTTTATCAATATATATAAATATAATTTTAAAAGATTTTTGAATTTTGATAGCTATAGCATCGTATAGTATTTGATTGCTTCAGCGTAAATGTGACGTAGCTTGTATTTAGTTTTGCAACCGTACAGGGCTGCCTAATTCGATTTATTTATTAAAATTGATCAGCGATAGTAAAAAAAGTGTAGAATCGTTACAAAGAAAATGTTCTAAAACATAAATAATAGTTATTTCAATCAATGACTACAATTCACAATTGAAATATCAATCGGATCAAAACTAGAGTCACGTTCAAAGTCAATGAAACTAGCGGAATGCTATCGACAAATGATTTATATTATACTTGGGTCCCACGTTCAACTAAACGATATTCCTAGATAAATTATCATTTGGTACGATGGAAACCTTGTTATTTGTTAAAAAAAATCTTATACTTTATCTGGCCATATTTTGGAATGAAGAATCTAGGATCATCTTTGCCGATAATTTCAAAAGCAGTTGGGTTGCGGATTTTTTAATTCGTCTTTGGTTTTATGAGAATAGGCTATTTTATTATCAATTTTATCTGGGCATCAAAATTTTGGCATTAATAAAACAATATGGTACTTGGTTATTTGTATCTACTATAAGGAAACTTGAAAGAAAATTTGAAATAAGTTAAAATTCATATAATGAACCCGAAACACGCAATCTACATTTCACAGCTGCTCGTGTGAACGGTCGTTTCTTAACCTTATTAAAAAAAATGGACAGCTGTCTATATATTTTATTTTATTTGACAATTTGTGTATATCCGTCTAATTCTATAACTTCAAATATCAAAACTTCTAAATGTAACAAATGCCTTTCTGAAAACATCATTAAAATAGGTTCAGCCAAACGCGTAATCGCGGACAAACATACATACAAACATTCAGGTCAAATTGAGAACCTCCTTTTTTTTGAAGTCGGTTACAAATGCGTCGTCGATCCACATTTTAACAGTATGTTTTTAAAAACTAAAAGGGTGAACAAAAAATACGAAACATTTCATTTTCATTTGTTCTGTGTCAACTCGAATGCAATTAATTTAATCACTCGAGAGCCTCTAATTCACTGAACGAGATATATTCTGTGCGCGAGTACATAAATCCTTTCCGGTTGACTATTCATTGCACTGTCACAGAAACTAAATAGATTTTAACAAATTTTAAGAAATTAAAACACTATCAGTTTATATCCTTTATAAAGCAACTATTTTGCTTTAATTCGACTCTTATTAAATGACTAGTAACTGTCCTATCGAGGTCTTTTTTATTGGCTATTCTTTAAATTGTTTGGTATTTTCTTTGAACAGGTTAATATAATGCTATAAAATGAAATAGGAACAAAGCTACTTATAGCAATGGGAAACACAAAGAGACAATTTTTTCAGGTGTTTGAGACACTTAGGTAAATAAGTTTATTTCTGAGTCTGTTGACTAAGTGATCAACTTACTACGCCCTGCCTCATTGATACGTTTTTTAAATATTATTTTCCCCGCCTTTAAATCTAGTCTCTGGTGCTAGATCCGTATTTATTACCAGTTACGCTAGTAGTAGTAGTTCAATGTTTATTCACCCTATAAATTAAGCAATCCTTATGCAAGTCGACTTATCAACCTATTCACGCCTGGTACGGAAATGTAAAATAGAGATAGAAATTTCAAATTAAGGCGAATAAGCAATTGTCTAACTAATCAATAAAACTAAACCACTAACAATAAGATGTCTCTAAAAAATATCTTTGTAGCGACACCTATGATCCGCTACAAGAATCAATACAAATACGTCCATTCCTGAATCGCGCTATCAAAGTTTCTGTGCGCGCTGACTATATATACAACATCTCGACATCAACCACTGGGGCCTTAGGGCCGGCCAGTCAGTGGTTCGACTGGTCGAGGATCCTCCCTTTAGCTTGGAGGAAGAGCACACCTCCCTTCCTCCACATTGGTGACCCCGACGTGATCACACTCCACATTGGTGACCCCGCAGAAGAACACCCTACTTCTGAACATCATGAAGCCTGACGTCATCACTCCTTCCTACAACATCCAACCGCAGTACCACGTCACAGCCAGCCAGCACCTTCGGCTTCAACGGGTATCCTGTCCACTAGCATGCAGCGAGCGCGTATGCCTGGTCAACACCCTCAGCCACCTTCAGCACAGCACACTGCACTTCGGCCGGTCAGCAAGCAGAGCACATCTCTCCTGGTCGACGCAGCAGCCAGCTTCAAACACTGCAGCACTCCGACTCACTGGAGCATCATGCAGCATCATCGCACTCAGTTCCGACTCACCGCGAACTCTGCGACATCCGATTCCGACTCACTGGAATCTCGGACAATCTGGCACTGGCAAGCAACACTCAACACAGCTGTTTCAACAACTCGATCGACCTCCGGTCTTCGGGGGGGAGTACTGTAGCGACACCTATGATCCGCTACAAGAATCAATACAAATACGTCCATTCCTGAATCGCGCTATCAAAGTTTCTGTGCGCGCTGACTATATATACAACATCTCGACATCAACCACTGGGGCCTTAGGGCTGGCCAGTCAGTGGTTCGACTGGTCGAGGATCCTCCCTTTAGGTTGGAGGAAGACCACACCTCCCTTCCTCCACATCTTAATATGAAAAATAAAATTTAAATAACTTTTTATACCTTTTTATATAAAGAGAGAACTCTGTTGATTAAATAGATCCCAATATATGAAATAAATAATTGAATCCAATTTTACTTTCAGATCTGCCCCGTTTCGTTGGGCCGGGGTCGAACGTCACCGTAGCGCTCGGGCGGGAAGCGACCCTCACCTGCAGAGTCGACAACCTACAATCGTTTAAGGTAATAATAGAACCTACGATAGTTGCTTAGTTAAATATGAATGATATTAGACTTAATAAAAATAAACATGAACTTTCACTTCAAGTGTTTCACTGAGAATGTTATTGAGTAAATTACTTTTTTATTTTTTGTCAAATTAAGGGCGTAGAACGGACAAGAAGAACTGGTTATTACCAGCCACTCTTTTTAATCGCCAAGTTAAATGTTTTACGAAATGTTTGTAAGGAGCTAGAACCATTACACCATATTCCACATGACATCTTGAAGTATAATTAATAATTAGCTATAATAATTTGTCGTCTATCAATAGAAGGCATGATGAAATAGGAGCACGCACTTACGTTATTGTGGGAACATATATATTATAATATATAGATAATATATAGAATATATAGTATATACGTGTAACTAATATATAAATAAGTAATATCACCGCATACACGAATTCAAGTCCGACCTGTCACCACAAATAGCACGCGTTCACGAGTACGACGCAAAATTAGATACAATAATAAGATTACAAATGTATACAAATTCTGCTACTCTGGTAAGTAAGGCACTTTACAACAAAAGCACAAAAAGATAAAACGATTGGAAGTTTCGAGAGACTATCGGGAAAAAATTAGATATCAACGAAACAGTCACCGCGCACCGCACAAAAGCAATTTGTACACTTCACAGTTTCACATTTCAAAATTCTCGAAGGAAGTCATCAAAAAAGGACAAAGCATTTATCAGTTATGAAGTGAAACACGATCACTGGAAAATGGTAAAAAGGACAAAAACTCAACCATTAATCAACCGCAGGCAAAACCATCAGGGACCTCAATTTATTACGAAAATTGACCTTCGTAACGGTTCCTTCAATACCAGATAACGGTTTATGAAACCTGTTTATTTTGGTAAATCACTGAACTTTCTTTCATCAAAAACAAATTCTTAGAATTTTGCGAGATATTCTATTTAGTAATGGTTTAATTTAAACTATATTATTTAACATCCTTGTTAAAATACTTTTTTGAACTGTTTTTAAATGTATTCATTTTATATACATCGTGAATAAATTTTAATCTCGGCTAATTATTACTAAAGTAACAAGTTAAGATGATATAAGAAGTAAGTTATATAGAGGAATAATTGAATAACACGAAACCATGATAAATAAAGATAGTCATTTGAAAGTACAGTTATATCATAATTTTTTACACTACAAAAAAAAATAAAAAATAAGTAGGTACTTATCACATAGCACGAGTATAATTAAAAAGCCAGATCAAATGATTCTAAATTTGATGAGGTTACATTGTTTTATAATTGAATGAGAGAGGGCACCTATACCTTCCAGTCACACCAAAAAGTTGCATTCACATCATTATTGACACGTAAAATGGAAGCCGGGAAATGTATAAATTGAACTTGTCTATACTAATATTAGAAAGCGGAAAGATTTGTTTGTTTGTTACGATTTAACTCAAAAACTACTTGACTGATTTCAAAACTTCTTTCACCAATAGAAGGCTACATTATCAGCAAGTAATATAGGTTATTAAATATGCTATTAAATTTAAATTCAAATTCAAAAATCATTTATTCATTTAGGTAACACAATTTACACTTATGAACGTTATTAAAAAATACATATTAAATGCTTCTAATTTTACATTTACTGCCAGTTCTCAAATCAAGGGCGTAGAACGGACGAGAAGAACTGGCAATAAACTCGCCGCCACTCTTTTTAATCGCCAAGTTTTTGTTTTACAAATATTTTGTAAGGATTGTTGTATTACGTCTACATTGCCCCCGTGTGAAGCATATTTTTCTAAGTATATGGATTATTTTTAGATTAAAAGCTTGACTAATCATTGTTCAATGAAAATTTAAAATCGTGCCCATCAGACTTGAAAATATGATGTATTTCTTAGGTGGCGTGGCTCCGCGTCGATACTCAAACAATTTTAACAATCGCGGGTCATGTTATAACCAAGAACCACCGCATCAGCGTCCACCACGGAGACGGCGCCTGGAGCCTGCTCCTCCGGGACGTGGCTCCCGGTGACGGCGGCCGGTACATGTGCCAGGTGAACACAGAGCCTATGATGAGCCAGACGCATCTGCTTCAAGTGGTCGGTGAGTATGAGAATAACGGCTTAGTCAACGAAGCATTCTACGATGGCAACGATAGCTGCTACTATAATATATGCCAGGTTTAACATGTAGGTAGTGATGAACTAGCCACCGGATTTATGATATGCATCTACAACCGCCTCCATAGCTCAGTGGTAAGTGCGTTTAGCACCGGAGGTCCTGGGTTCGAATCCCGAGGAAATAAGATTTTAAAAAAATGTTTCGGTCGGGCAGGGGACACCTAGTGAAACAGACACAGAAATGGGTCAACCCCATTAGGGTCTCGGGAATTCACTACTATCTAAAACACGGCGACGATTTCTCAAGCTAACTCAGGGACTCTACATGCGAAACTAACCTATATTTAAGAAATAAATCGTAGTTTCGCACTTAGGAAAAGTATAAAATAATAGACGTACGTTTTTAGAATATCAAATCAGTTTTCAGAGATATTTAAATAAGACTATAAAGTTACCCATTTTTAAAAGAATTCTGAAATGCAAGTTTCTCTACAAGCGACTCTGTTGACTCAACAAACTCGTTGAACCCAACCTCTTAGCGATTCTTGGATAGAGATTTTATTTTCTTCAACTCAAATTCCGAGTAGATCTCGTTAGTCTGAATAGTTTGGTACTTGAAAAGGACATACCCTAAATCTCGGATATGTTAAACTTTTGTAAGATCGTATATTTGGATATCTTTATGTACATTTGGATATATTTTTTAAACATTTCCGATCGCTTGAATCTATATTTCAAGTTTAAACGAGAAGACGTTTTTTTTTTTAATTTATCATTTATATTTGAGTTATATATTTTAGTAAAAAATAATAAGTAAGATTCAAATCATAAATAATACTATACTACAAGCTCGTTGGTGCGTTAGCTGATGTACCTTGCGTTAATGCTCAATAGATCGTATAACTCCGCTATGTTCTGCCCGCCTCGCATGACCATCAAGAGATATGTCGCGGATGAGATAAGATATAAGATGTCATGATATATTATATCTCGACATCCACAACTTTGATTTGAAGGTTAATTAGTGTCATCTTAGATCCGGAAGACATAAAGAGATAATCGATTAAAAATGGTCGACAAAATTTTGTCGTGGTTGTCATGCTAGGCCGGCAGGTGTGAATTCTTGGGATATAAAATAAATACCTGAGTGGGACAGGACTTAATTGTTCTGTGGGCAGGACACTGAAGGATGAATTACTCACATATGAAAACTGAACAGTGAGACAGACACGTGTCTTATTTGCAGTCAGTGTTAGTACTAACATAATCGATTTTGTCTCTGTATCCCATAGTACCTCCAGACATAGATGATGAAGCGAGCAGCAGAGAAATCATCATCAAGGAGGGAGAGAATGCCGCGATGCGATGCTTCGCCTCCGGCACCCCCCCTCCCACGATGACTTGGAGGAGGGAAGACTCCAGACACTTTAAAATTGATAATAATACTTTAGGTAAGAGTAATTTTAGTAACGGTCACAGTTAGAGATGACACGTTAAATTTAAAATGAGATAACAATCTCTCTATCCCTATAATATTTAAGGTAGATTTAATTTATTTATTTATTTATTTATTTATTTATTGCAAACTTATTTATCCAAACAACATACATGTATTAAACTTTACAAACTAACAATACTTAAGGTAAATCATGATAAACATATACATCTATTATATGGATACACTTATGATGACGTGATATATAACTAAATTAAAGAAAAGCAAGAAAAAGCTTTCTCACAAGTAGTACAAAGTTCCGTCAGTATACAAATACTGTATAATGTTACTTAATATACAAATAATGAAAATATTCAGGAGTATTCGATGATCGTGAAAAGTACCGTAGCAATGTAGATAAACTATACAAAAGAAAAGCCTATGTTACTCGCTGATAATGTAGCTTTATATTAGTAAAAGTATTTTAAAAATTGGTCAAGTTGTTTTTGGGTAAAATCACAACAAACAGACAAACAACCAAGTCTTTTCTCTTTATAATATAAGTAAGTATAGATAGAAACCTGATGTCATTCATATATATGTAGGTTTAAATAATAATAACAACATTTATTCTTCATACATTGTTGCAAGAAATTTTTAGTACGTTCTAAAATTTTCTCGACTCATGGTACAAAGTTGCAGGCAAAGCTAGTATAATAAACAGAAATTCAAAGTGAGATTGAATTTTGAAAAAATAATTTAAAATTGTCTTGTCTCGTCTCGAAGTTTCAGTGGAATATTTGTGTTGTATAAAAACAACTTGCGCTGATAAAATTTACTGTTTTGAATTAGTGGACTGTAAGAATATTGTATGTTGTATAATATCAAAAAATACCGGAGTAAGGCACATTGAAAATAGTGTAAACGGCTGAACAAATAAATTGTTGCCACTAGGCACTAACCTTAATAATTCTCCTCCTCCTTTCCTGGTTTGGATCCAGTCCCAATCAAGAGAGGATAGAAAATATTCAAAGTTTAGTGGCACTTTATTTCTTGCCAACATTCACACATGGATCATATAATTTGATCTAAAACAAACTTATTTGATTTTGTAATGACGGCGCTATCTCATATGAGCAGAACAATTAGTAGGCCTATCCATATTCTATAAAGATTAATAAACTTAAAAAAATATACTTGCTTGGTAAACAAAATTGAATAATAAAAATATTTAAAAAAAAAATAAACAAAATCCGACTTCAAAACTATAACTTACAAACTTAAAAAGTAAAAAATAAAATCTCAATAACATTATTCTCAGTTATTTTGGAGTCGGTGCTAGCCAAGAAACTAGATTGTTAATAAATATTAAATAGACATATATATGTAAGTATCAATAATTTTGTTGATCGTCCTTTACAGCTCTTGCTTTGAAGTTATTAAAATATTATTTCTTGCCTTTAGTTTGTACATACTCGTATAGGTATAGTTTTGAAATCCGTTTTTTTTTTAAATAATCTTTACTTTTTTTTTTGTTTTAGTCATAACTAATCTAATCATAGCTCGAGATGGTTATGTGTCAAGAAAACATGTTAATTATTTAATTCGGTTCAGATCTATCGGGGATCGAACCCACAACTCATGGTGTACACAACACGTATCAATAAGCCAACAATTTCTGCGACAATTGGAAACAGAAACTTTTTATCTATCAAAACCACATACATAACGCATTTGTCACATCGGTACCAAAACATCAGCTATTTGTCAATGTTTCATGTATTATTTTATGTTTGTAGCGATAACAAATAAACCTGTATCAACAAAAAACATAATTTACAAACCTTTATATACGTCACTGTTGTCATAACCACACATGAGATTTGTCATTTGCAAAAAAAGGTCTCCGAAAGCGTATTTCGTAACTCAGTATGAAAGGGAAAAATAAATTCAGTGCAGAAACAGGAATAAAATCAAGTCTTTTAATGAGGGCGTATTTCATCTCCCACAATGCGCCGGTGAATTGCAAGAGAGTTTTACGTTTCGCGTTCAGTTTGTGTAACTTTCACATACGGTTCGGGCTGATTTTTAGTGGGAAAATCGTGAAAAAGTTTATTCTACGCGTTTCACGAAACGTTATATAACGGAATCGGGAAAAGCTTCCCAGTGGGCTGAAGTTATTCGATACAAAATACACATCTGTAGTGAGAGAAAATATTGTGAATTTCCACGTCACATAGTACAGACAAAGGACACACTTCTATGTCCGTTAGGCTTATTATTATTTTTCGCTGAGATGATCAGTCTGCTATACCATACTAGCAACGTGACCCGGCTTCACACGGATGCAATGTAGATGTACTATAGCCTATGTTACTCGCTGATATAATTTAAGAAAGTGAAAGAATTTTTTAAATCGGTCTTGTAGTTTTTGAGTTTATTCATAACATACAAATCCAAAAATACAAATCTTTCCTCTTTATAATATTAGTAAAGATGAGATATTTTTGCATTGTCTCGGAAGAGAATCCGACTGAAAACAGTATTGACTGCTTTATAAGAATAAGACTGCAACAAAACATTTTAGTCTCGTTTCTTTTTTTAAATTTCTTATAAAAATCTACAGAAGATTTCACTGATTGAGGGTAAAATTATTAATTGGTATTAATTAATGATGAGTAATCTTACGAATAATATTAGAACCTCAAATGAAATACTTTGGTAGTACTTTCGTTTCTTGCTCATGGAATTCGCACACAAAAAATATTTTTCATGACGGTTTTGGTTTATAACCATTAGGTAATATTAATGTTTTCGTTGTTATCACACACAAAAGCAATATAAATCAAAAATTTGCACTGACTTTCCGCGATTCCATTGCGAAATTTCATACAACTATTTCGTGACTCCGTTGTAATAATATAAATTCCAACTCTGATTCCACGATACTAGCAAAAACTGTCGCAGGAAACTATAACAGCACTGAACAAAGCAAACTTTAGCAGCGCAAATTGAATGTGCTGTATTTGCCTTAAATGAAGGCGAGATTGCGGGAACTGGTGCGAATTTTATGATAATTTTGGTCTTTAAATTGTCTTTTGTACGCGAGTAACATACATTTAAATGAAATAAACTTATCTCTCTCTATATACATTTAATTAAAGATTATTTAAGATTAATTACTTAAAATTAAAATAAATGATAAGAGGAGGGTAGCAGAATAATAAAAATAATATTTTTTTAATTTTTTGTCTGTTTGTTAGTCTACGCTAATTTCCAAAGATTCTGAACTAATTTTAATGCAATAAAACAATTCAGACAGCACTCAATGCTCAGTTTTATTTTTTTTTTAAATATTATGTTATTACCTACATGAAATAATATTGTTTTATTAATGCGAGACATTAAAATAAAATAACGTTTACTGGATTAAAACGCGATTTATGATTAAATATTATTTTTCGCCATTTATTCAACCCCGTAGGAAAATGTATAAGGCGTTAATAACTAAGTAAATGGCATCTTTTTGATATTTTAAATCAGACAGCTGTCACCTTTCAGTCTGGCCCGTGATCACGGTTACTGAAAAGCATCCGAAACCGCGTTATAATTCGGTAGAATTTATTTTATTTATTGTATCATTATAAACGTAAATAGAAACGTCTAGTATAACAATAAAACTTTTTCAACTATTATTTTTCCTATTTAGTTTTTCCTTAACCTTTTATTGACATTGAATACATAAAAATGTATGACAATTTAAACCAATTGTCGTTTAAATCTTGAAATGGAAAATAAATCCCGAAGAATCCAAATAACTCAACCTTCTTAGAATTCGTGCATTTCGTAGCGGAGACGATGTTTGGAGCCGTAATCCTATCAACTTGATTTAGTTCAGTCCTCGAGCGCAAACAAGCTTTCCGCGTCAGATAATTCTAAGAATTGATAGATTTTGCTGCATTCGCTTTTTAACACGAAAATAGCCCATTAACTGCCAATTTATTTTGAAAATATATACACAAAAGTTATGTAGCACTATAATTTTATTTAAATTTTATTTTGTCTTGAAAAATGGGAGTCATGGCAGCTAATTGGTTAAATCATTCGTTAATTCGTCTGTCATTTGCCGAAACAAAAATCCGGCCAAGTGCGAGTCGGACTCGCGCATGAAGGGTTACGTACCATTATCTATAAAAACGACAAAAAAATCACGTTTGTTGTATGGGAGCCCCCTTAAATATTTTTTTTGTTATTATAGCGGCTACAGAAATACATCATCTGTGAAAATTTCTACTATCACGGTTCATGAGATATAGCATGGTGACAAACCCACAGACGGATGGACAGCGAAATTTTAGTAATAGGGTCCCGTTTTACCCTTTGGGTATGGAACCCTAAAAAGCCGAATAGTGAAGGAAACATTGAAAACCCTTTTGTAACTTTACAGTCAAATGCAATCCTATAACCGTCTAAAAATAAAGTGAATAAAACATTGCAATTCAAGGGTGAAAAAACCAGAGAGTATTGTAAGGTTGTCGGTATGTAAATGCGAATGCGAATGCTGGATGCAAAGTGAAACATAAAACTCCGTTCTGAGAGCCGTCGAATTGTGTTCTGTAAATAGTGAAGTGTTTTTTCATCCTTTGTTTATAGTGCATTATTTTAATTGTGTCTGGAGAGGTATTGCGGTGCAATGTCCGGAGTGACGGTTATGCAGTTGGTAATGTGGGAGAGTTTGCAGTGATTATAGACCGACCAAGGGCGAGTTGGCTTCATGTTGCAACAATATATTTATTTATTTACTAGCTGATGTTAGCGTTTGCGTGGGCTTCAACTAAGCTTTTGAGCAAGGTTTTTTATATGATATATTCATATTCACTATTCCACGAATATATATTTAAAGCGGCGAAATAATCAAACTATTTCATTTACATAACAAACTGTTATTGACATCTGATAATTCAAAAAAGTTCAACGCGAGTCAGTTTGTATTGCAATTTGTTGATATTGTGCATTTAAAAATCCGACAACCGATTTCGATGAAACAAAGAATATACGTTGCCCCGAACTTTGTTTAATTTACTTGTATAAATTACACGAAAATTCAGTATCTTGGGAGATTAGCGAATAAAATCTGAGTTTGTTCTAGTTCTCTCCTGACTCGGTTTTTAGCATTTTTTTTCTGTGTACAGTCATTTAACCTCTACAGTTTTATTATACGTGTAGATGAAGCAAAACGTCACCTGTCTTTACAGCAGAACCAATGCGACAAGCAACTTATATACTTACTACAACATTAATAAACACCCAATATAAAATAATAAGAATAAAGTAAATCATAAATTATCTTATCTAATCTATTACTGAAATTAACTATATGTTACAATAAATAAAACTAGTCTTGCGAGCTCAGTATTATCGTATTTATTTTGGAATATACATATATATATACGTAATACGTTTAGTTCCGAGACCCTTAGTGTAAGCCAGCACACCCGGACCTTGAAAGATTGTCTTATTTTATTGAATACGATAAAACATGTACGGGTATTCTATTAAACTTTCAATATCCAGGTGTTTATGAATCGGATAGATACAGTGATAGATGTAGGATTAGAAATAGAGTAACTGAGGTACATAATCATATAAAGCACTATCAAAATATTTAAATTTGAAAATTGTTATTACAGACTTTCAAAATTGAGTCGTTTTTAATTCAAAATTAAATTTAATTATGTTATTAGATTAGAAATATTTTAACTATATCGGCGATTGGCCCAATAATCAATAAACATATAATAAATAATTAATCACTTACAATTACTAGTTACTTAGTACTCTAAAACAGTTTTTATTATATTGGCGACGAATGTAGTATGTTTTATAAAATTGTTTCTCGTGTAAGCGATGTTATTCTTTAACGGAAAATAAATATATTTAAACCTTAACTATTAAGTTGTTTAGTTATAATGTATGTCATCTAGCTAAGGATAGAATTAGCGATTTGGAAGGAATGACTGCATGCAATTTATCATCTTGACATATGTAAACAAGATAAGAACACCGCCATGTTTCGGAAAAATGTTCTCCGCGCACTTAATGTATGCAGGCACATTAAGATACCGTTTTGTGAACATCGCTTATACTCCTTTGAAAGAGGGACGAAGCTCAGTTAACTTAATATGATATGCATTTTTATATACGTTGTATGACAAAGGACGAATCGGTGGGCGTCCATACACACTTTTTATAATAATAATTAGGTACAATATACCTAGGTACATACCTCAGATGTTCAGCGAATATATGCGTCCTTGTGGTATGTCAGTCAGTATTATTATAATAAAAGGAGGGCGCCCTTAAGGGGATAATTTTTATTATTACAACTTAAATAAATAAATATAAAAAGGGAAAATAGAAATAAGTACGTCACCACAGCAGCAACCAGAACATTTTTCTCCATATACAAATATATTATGTCCATTACACGCACTATCACACGTTATTAAATCACAATATAAAACATTTATATCGCGGCGTGAATATTAATTATTAAGCGACCAAAACTTCCATAAGAAGCGCTTTTCACAATTATTAGAACACACGAGCACGACTAAATCCAACCAGGTTAGGAAAATTACCACGATGTCAAACTCGGCTCGACTGTCAAGAGTATATCGCGGTTATATAAAACTACCCTCAACATTATATTTTTATTAATAATGTTCTATTCCGAACATACGTAATGGATAAATTATAAGTTAAATTTATTTATTTTTGAAGAAAAAAAAAGGCAAACAATACAATTTTTCAAATTCAAAATCATTTATTCATTTTGATAACACAGTGTACACTTATGAACGTCAATAAAAAAATACATATTAAATGCTTCTAATTTTACATTTACTGCCAGTTCTCAAATCAAGGGCATAGAACGGACGAGAAGAACTGGCAATAAACTCTCCGCCACTCTTTTTAATCAAAAAGGAGCTGCAACCATTACACCATGTTCCACATGAAATCTTTAAGTAATTAACTATTAAAATAATAAAAAAATTAAAAAACACAAAGACTTGTACTCTATCAGCAGTAGGCATGGTGAAATAGGAGCACGCACTTACATTCTGTGGGAACAACACGCAATCTAAAGACTTGCAGATTTAAGAGGGGAATGCATGCGCATACCTTTGTTATATTTTAGGTTGGAAGAGAAGTACACCTTTCTTCCTCCTCAAATACATTGCATGTTTTCAGTGTCCAAGTATAGTGGTGAGTGGTTGAACCTGACGGGCGTTGAACGAGTGACGTCCGGCGCGTACCTCTGCATCGCTTCCAATGGAGTGCCGCCCTCCGTCAGCAAGAGGATCACTCTGCACGTTGTATGTGAGTATCCTAACCGTTGACGGAATATGTTGAGTAACTTAATAAGAGAATTTATAACTTTAGCTTTATTTCTTCACTTAATGGTCTTCTAAGGTTCGTGTAATAAGTAGATGGTATGACAGTACTAATTTCTCAATAAATTGTACATTAAAACCAAAAATAAGTAGTTGTTTAATAGTTATTAACTACTTATACTATGTCAATGAGTAGAACAATAAATATTGCAACATTTATTTTTTGAAAACACTTCCATTCATCACATACATTTAAATACGTTATGTGATAAAAAATCATCTACTTGAAACTACATGTTACTAACATTGTACGATTATTTAAATCGTACAATGTCTATAATAATCTGAGTTTATCATAAAATGCATATAAAGTTATCCTTATGAATTCAGCTAGAGTGCTACAGAAGCTGAAGTGCGTTTCCATATACGGTAAAGTACTAAAAATTATTTTTTCCCTTGTAAATTAAGACAATAAAAGTGTTTTAGCAATGGAGATTAATTTATTGGGAACAGCCATAAGTCTCGCGTCACTTAAAAAAGCATTTCATATCTATTTCCAATATCATAAAAAAATTACAATATAGACTTTGCTGCAAAGTTATTTGATGAACGTATAACATAAAAGCTAATTTGCATCTGGATCTAGGTATAACAATTACCTACATAATTCGGCTATGTACACCGTATACATATATAGATACCAGATATCCAATTTCAAATACACTTATTAGTTAATCTAGTCGGACAAATACACCTTTCTAGATCCATGTTACATTTTGGGACTAAGGCACCAGACCATTTACCCTTTCGGGTTCTGTCATACGTAGTTCGACCGCTAATCTGTCTCGAACTCCACTGGAGCAAAAATAACATTTTGATATTTTTCAAGAAAATATTTCGTCTAGTTATAATTTTATGCCAAGTTTCTGAAGGAGGTCGTCTCTGCTGTAGCTACGGTTTGGTTACAGCGAAGCTCATCTGAATGATTTTGCGATGCGAATCTGGAATGATATAGACTTATATTACTTTATAACAAACCGTTGAATAGAATGTAGGTTACATTTAGTCTCAGCCTCGGGTAAACTTATGCCTGGCCTCCTTACCTGGTTACTGTAGGATATACATCGAGATTATTTATTTTCTAACATTATGTTAAATTTTCTATTTTACCTGAGATAAATTATAAATTGTTACTCTATATTTAAATATAAACGTTCTGTAACACTATATTTACACACTTATTGTACTTATTTTAGTATTTCCTCAAAATATTGAAACTGATATTTTTGATTGTAGAAAAGTAGAAATCTGAAAGCAAATATACGTTTTCGTAATCATCTTGGAATATTTCTATACTTAATTTACGTAAGACCATTCCCCAAAAAAAAAAACTTTAATTACGATTTTTTTCATTTAATTATTTATTTAAATCTACCAATGCTTCCTTACATTATGTACATATTTACTGAAAAAGACGGACATGAAAATTCTATTTTTTATGTTGTTTTCCACTGACTAGCTTTTATTTTTGGAATAAATTAAATAAGACAATCTGCCAAAATCATCCCAGCTCACTTGGAGTCTATCGAGGTTTGGGGGCTTAGGGGATTGGGGGCTTGGGTGCTTGGGAGCTTGGGGAGGAGGGGTGGTCGGGCTGGCAACAGACCCAACGAAACATGAAATACGACCGTTTAATTAGACCCTTGTCAGTTACGGCTATTTTCATTTTTATTATTCTCTAGTCATGTGTTGACAAGTGGCCTAATTCACTACGGTAACTAACTGATTGTGATACGGCTTTTGAAAAGGTCAAGATAATTTCATTATTTAAATAATATTTGTATTAAATATGATACGTATAGTATGGAAGTTTGTTTAGAATTGACATAAAGCAACTAAGTACAAATATTCTTAAATGATCTAAACATCTCACCCGCTACGAATATTGTTAAAAATTTAAACTTGATCATTATTTTGAATTAGTTAATAAATCAATTTTATTTATTATCCTTCAAATGTAGCTTAATTATTAAGCACTGTCGTATCAAGCACTAGATTATACGTTATTTTACCTGTAAATATATATTTATTCAAAATTAGGCCAGGAGCTGGTGACCATAAAATTGTGCTTATTTTTTATGTAGCAATACTATTGTATTTTTGCATTTACATGGAAATTAAAATATTGTTGCCTGGATTCATCCTACCACATCGAGACTATGCTATATACTCTATATATACTAGTCACTATCAATTTATATACAAAATAGAAATCCTTTAAGTGTACTTTTACTGTCACCGGCTCCCGAACTAGATTAAAATTCAAAAGCAATTACTTTTGTATATACTTTAAAAAATTGTATACCTACTTTTTATTTCAAAAAAGTCATTAGTTTACAAATTACTGTAAAATAATATTGCAATAGCGTTTCTACTTCTTTGAGCTGTTTTTTTTAATTCTATTTATCTCCTTATAATATCGCCTCATTGAGAAGTTAAAAAAAAAATCGGTCGTGCACAGTAGGCTGCTCTGTAAAGAGAAATCATCAGCGAAACATCTGCAGAAATATGTGTGTCCCATGCCCCACTAGAGGACTCGGGAATTCACACTCTCTATTAACTCTTCCCTACAAACATGATGTTTCTAGTCGCTCCGGCTGTGTGGACGGGGCGAGTGGCGGTTCGAGCCCTATCCGGGACAGGAGTGTCACTGCAGTGCACCGCGGAGGCCTACCCCGTCCCTCTGACTTACTGGGTGTTGAATGGAGAACAGAGGATTGTAAATGGTAAGTGTTTAATTTAATGCAAGTTTCGTGCCTGTTGCATACAATTAAATTAAAGCAATAAATGACTTGCTAGATTTAGACCACGTAACGTTATTGATATGTTATACAAGTTTTGTTTCAAAACTTTTCTTGGTGTAGACAGCATCACAGCACATATTATCCGTGTAGTGTGTAAACAGTTGCTTATAATTCTTGGATGTCAATTATTGCGCTTAAATTTTTTCATTCAATTATTGCTCTTTTATGTATAAGAAAATGGGCTTTTACAATCGCATAAGCTTGCAAATAACCACCGTCCCGACGCTGAGTATTGCGTGTTGTGTTTAACATCGGTGGATTCGAATCCCGGCGAAACAAGCCGTTCTGTGGTTTTTATGTATAATTATTAATATATATTACTAAATCTTTAATACTACGTTTAATTAAAAAAAAGTAAGATTGAAGGAAGGAATAACAAAACTACCCTCAAGTCATGTTTGATGACACACCGTCCATTTGTCATTCATTGTCTGCCCGTCGCGCTGGCCGGTCGCCAGCTCCGACGCGATGATTGATATCCGAGCCACCTCGTTATTTACTCGTTTCAATATCAAATCGACTTTACCATTTCCTGAAAGCTAGCCAAAATGTAGGAAGAGATCTTGTAGGATTCATTTTAAGCGACTCTCTTATTTAGTACTTATTTGTTGTTATAATTAAATTAACGTTTTCAAAATATTATATTAAGTGGAGTAATGAAATCTACTCGTAGATATTTTTCACTAGGGCAATGGTTTAAAAAATAATTTTAGGAACATGAATATGATATGCAAGACAGAAGATGTACAAAAACAAACAGATTAACATTTTTTAATTATGTGCTAATTCCACCGGCATAATACTGCTATTTACTGTATATTTAAGAAGTTTTCCAGCAGACTGAAATTAATAGAATTAATTTATCTAAGTATTTCTATAATGTCGTAGTGACTAACTGTAAGCTTCCATAACACAGGTTTATCCTAATCCTAGTTTGGAAGTTAGAACTGACAGCCTGCCAGATAATTGTTGTCAGATTGTTAGTAATTTGATTTTTAGCTGTAAAAGGTCAAACATATATAGGTTTTTGTTCATATTCATTATTTTATATACAATCGTTGTTCACACATACCGCATTAACCGTTAGTTAAACTTATAAATAACTTAATATAACAGCTACATAAAAACAAAACTAATTTACATAAAGCGTTAAATATAATAAAAACACTTGAAAACAGGACATTACAGTAACAATAAATAGAAGTTAACTTGTAACAAGCAATTGCGAGATAGCGAAGTTAGCAAACAAAATAGTTCTGCCTATAAACTGAGTACAATGTAGCGGTTCCGACGCGGACGCCTTGCGAGCTGTTATTTGCGACGCCTTTGTCGGACGGACACAGCTATTGTAGCCAGCTATATGTCCGGAGGCACTGCCTGTGTCGCATTCATGTTATAGCTACAATATTAGGCATGTTGCCTTCTCTATACTTTGACAAAGGCTAAACTGTGTTGACGCGTATCAAGTTGGGTAACCGTTTGGTTGATTTAATTTGAAGGACATACTAGTTGCTTCTTTAAACAATTGCTACAATTGCTTTACCAAAGAGCTACATATTTATGAAATAAGTTTGTATTTTTAAGTTTTTGTTTATAAGATAGGGGTAAACGGTGACTCACCTGATGGTATGTGACCATCGTCACAAACATCTGTAATACCAGGAGATATGCAGTTAGCGATGCGTAGCCGGTCTTTAAAGCTTAAAGCTTTTTCCGTACCAGATTACATCACAATCAGTTAAGATGGAGTTTTTTTCGGTTGTTTTTTTATTTTGTTATGTATGTTAAAAATATATATAAAATATATAATTTTAATTCTAATAATTATCAAATTTTATTACTTACTAAATGTACATTATTAATATTTAGTAATATTTTTGTGTCTAAATTCCAAATAAATAAGAGTTTTAAGTACACAGAGGCCCCTTCGAGTTATCTGTGTCATATTTGTTTTATTAACTCAGTATATAACCTGTAATAATAATGGAGGTACTTGCCTAGCACTTGCTTTCAGTTTTCATAAAACTCATTAACTCACTAAATAGCTTCTGACATTTTCATGACAAGATCTGTACGCTATAAAACATTTTATTCAGAGTGTTATTAAAACATTCTGTTCTAAGAAGGTTAAATGATAGTTGATTCTTATATTAAATTTTATATACATTAGTCTTTCAGACTGATATTGACAGAGAGGATAGATTTTGAAAACCTGTGTTGAAGTTTATAACTGCAACAAATTCTGGTGAAGGGAAAATTTAGAGACCAAAATTATAAAATTAATTGAGTGGTGATATAATTTTAATTCCATTAACTCTATAATAGCCGGCAGGTTTCGTGTGCATTAGAAGTTAAGGATAGTACCATGGGACCTATTTTTACACTTTTTAACACTTACTACCATGTGATGGAATTTTTGAAATAAATGTGTCATTTCTTATTTGCTGAGTGTTTATATTAGGTTAAGGAATACATATTTTTTTTTAAAATGAACGTAGTCATCACGCTTGTAAGTAAGTAGGCACGTTATTTGATATCAATTAACACGCCGAATGCCTGTCATACGATACGGTAAAAATCAAAGAAGGATCCTTGAATGAGAGAGACATATTCAAAATTTATGGCAATATCCTTTTCTCTCATAAAATACTACAATAATACTGCTCTCAGAAATTAATGATATACATCTACAATCTGCACCTTTGTTCAGACGATTTAGCTTAAAACCTGCGAGAAAGTATTCGTATCTGTTATTTGTACAACTGACAAATGATATAAAAACTTTCTTGCTAGTGGTTCGTGTTTGGGCCTCTGTACGAAGAACTCAAGCATTCTGAATAGCTCTATCAAAGTTTCGCCGATCACTGAATACATATATAATATTGACATCAACCATAGGCATTAGTTAGACTGGTCGGGGACCTTCTTTTAGATTGAAGGAAGAGTTCCTCTTTCTCTACATTGGTGACTCTAACGTGATATTCACCTTCCACACCCCTGACACATTCCACATAGATGACATGTCCCCAGGTTCCAAGTACCGAGTGAGCCGGACGTCCCGCGGCTACCGGCACACGGCCACGCTCGTGGTCCACAACATGTCGCGGGACGACGCGGGCTCTTACCGCTGCCACGTCGAGAACAACGCGGGGAAGGCGCACGCTGACGTGTTCTTGCACCGTGAGTGCAACCAATGAAAGCAGCAGCATGTTACTATAGCTGTGTTATTTTCTTTTTTCTTTTCATTGTTACTTTTTTTGCTTTATAATGTGTCATAATTGTGTATTGTACTCGTATTTTTGTCTTTTTTTGTTGTTTAGTCAATGTTTTTTTTATGTTTAGTCAGATTATACGTCTGACATTCCGTGACGTGAATCTTAAGGTAAAGGCTGAAAACCAACGTGGTAAATATTGTTAAAAATGTTTTTTTTTTTATGACAAATATAAACAGACGAGCACGAGGTTCACTTGATGGTTGGTGATACCTCAGCCACAGAACATCAGTCAATGATGCGCTGTCGATCTATTTTTTACTTCGAGCATTCGGAAATCCATAGACTGAAACCGAATTTTGAAACGCGCAATGATTATAATTTTCTATAAGCATGTATTCCTAACATAATTAACATCAGGCATTGATCGGGTGGGATAAATGTCGAACTTCCGACCGGGTAACGAACCACCGTTCATAGATGGAAAAACCGTGAAGTGCATATTGCGCGTTTCGGTTTCAGTCTATAGATTTCCGAATGCCGCAATTCGCCAGCGAATCATTGACTGATGTTCTGTGGCTGAGGTATCACCTACCATCAAGTGAACCTCGTGCTCGTCTGTCTATATATAACATAAAAAATAAACATAATTCAACTTCCTGCGACAGTAAATCTTCATTATTACACTGCTCAGTATTGATTTTCTTCTTATTTTATTAGTTTTATTACTCGTGGAGGCATAAAATGTATGACTTGTCGACTGTGTAATATTTTAGATATGCCTTATTGGTGCAAACGAAAAAAGTTTTCGAATTGAATGAATAAATTCGTTTCAATAAACTCGAGGTATTTTTACATTGTATATTAATGATGTACAACAATCAAGCATCCGCTCATTGTTTGAAACGATGAACAATATAAAACAAAAAGAATTTCTTTACAAACTATTTAATTGTTTATGGTTTGTATGATATTTTAAGTGCACTTCTATTGTTTTAATTTATTATCCATATTTGTTTTTGGTTTGATATTAGGTACTATAAAATTTAATATATCTCATAATAGCATTGAATCGTGGTTCTGAATAAGTATCTAGGGTAAGTGACCTAAAATATCTCATTTTAAGCATTAAATATATCATTTCCTTCTTTAGTGCTTACAACAACAACAACGACGACGACGACAACAACAACTACCACCACTACAACAACAACACCACCTCCAACATCAACAACAGTAATACCATGTGAGTATCCTTCCATTACTTTGTTCTAACACTTATTGAAGAGTTTTTTAATATAGTGAGAAAACATAGCCAAGATATTTTTCCTCTTTTATATTGCATGAGGAAAAATAAAGTATTAGCACTGCTATCATGTGAGTGAACGAGCAATCTTAAATACATTTCATCAAAAGAAAATCCCGTCCTGGAATTCTCAGGAACAAATAACCAATAAAACTCTGTATCTATGTCTGCGTACAAAGCGCGTATTTATCGTAAAAAGGTTCACAATTTACACTTCCAATATGTTCAAGTATTTCGTCCTTGGGTTTAAGTACTTTGGCGATGCTTATCCAACCGAATACCTTATTTTTTTGGATTTTGAATTGAAATCCTGAGATTCCCATCATATAAAGGAAGTGTGAGGTCGAATTCTGGGGAAGTAAGATTGTAAAAAAATAGTACTCTAAACTAAGCTATGAGGTCTTGGAAATTCACTTTAATGACACTTTAATGAAACATTTTGATTTAAAATAGATAAAACATTTTTGATATGGTGAAAACGACACACAAGTATAAGGCGCCCCGACTTTGCAGTTTGCACGGATGTAATGTAAATGTAATATACATAATAAAGCCTCTGTTACTCGCTGATAATGTAGCTTTCTATTGGTGAAATAATTTTTAAAATCAGTCCAGTGGTTGTTGACTTTATTCGTTACAATTATACAAAAATACAAATCTTTCCTCTTTAAAATATTATTGCAGATACGAGTATGTTGACGGCCGTGAGGCTAGCTACGCTATACCTCAGCCATTTATTTGAAATGTTACACCGCGGAATACTGAATCGATAATCAAAACTTGAGGGCTTCTTAAATGTTTCTGTCTTTTATTTTACCTTCGTAATGAACGAGTTAGATATACTTTTGAGTACACCTCAATGTTGATTAGCGTTCGAGAATTCGGCCGATAGACAACTAAAATGCATCACTGCTCCTCCATAAATACAATGACGAAGCTTCGACATTTTCTAAATAATTAACCACTGTACAAGCAATACACTGTTTATGTATATTATACTTTAACGTCGCCTATAGAAATATTCGTCATGATTCTAATCTCGAAATGATTTACAGATGACGAGAGCCACTTAGAGCAGCTACATCGGGAGGTGATAGAAGATCCAGCTCTCGAAGACTCCTACGTTGTTCTGAGTCAACACCAAATGCAAAATCTAGGTATCAATATACGTCACTATTTACTTTTCATTATATATTACAGCCAACTTATACATTACTTTCATTAAGGTTCTCCATTGCTAATTTACGACCAAAAGTAACTCGAAGCGATTGAAATACAATTCTGTTTTTATTTGATGTCATTTATGTCTTATGTCATTAATTGTCGAATGAATATTTGAGTGAGTGTACATATTACATAAATGAATAGTCGTTTTAATATCGAATTCTACAATCTAGTTTGGTGTAAAACCAATGTTTAATAGACACGACAAAATCAAACAGATGAAATTAACTAAAATTTGTTTTAATTTATTTTACAACAAGTAACATCCCGGCTTTGCACAGGTGAAATGTATGGTGAAATACGAATTCGACAAGTCTGACCAGACACCACAAGTAGCACCCGTTCACGATCACGACGCATGGATATGTACAATGTACATATTATACGACTCATATGCGTACTTCGTTGTATTCCACACATGAATATATTTTTTTTTACAGAAATGATAACAACAATGTGACCGTCGAGTGGGGGGCGCGCCGAGGCCCCGTGGTCGGACGGCTGGCCCCCCCTACAAGACGGCTCGCCAAGCTTTGCCCCTACATTAGTCGGTGTAGCCATCGCTTTGGCTGTGTTTGCGTGATGTTAAGCGTTTGAACATTGGCCGCGATGTGATGGTGATGTGGTGATGTGTTTAGAACAAACTGTTGATCCAATATTTGTGATATTGGTGGAGTGAATTACGATGAACACTTTAAAAGGGACTAATAAAATAATGTTAGTATTTAAATTTATTTACACGAGTATCATTTATTTGAAGCAAATACTTTTTCGCGGATTATAATGCGTTTTATTTATGACGTTACTCAAATTGAAATTGTTTGAAATGTCGAAAAAATAATTGTAATTTAATCCATTATTTTTCATTAAAATATGAATAATATAATATGAATGTTTTCTATTTTAGTTCAACATATTATATGATAAAGAATGTTTTATAAACTTTATTTCCTTGTTCATAATGTGATAACAACGACTGTAAAATGAGAGTTTTGGTTTATTTTGTATAAATAGCGAGATAAAATAATATAATATAGACGAATAAGAAATTCTCCTAATAGTCCAAGAGCCCACTGCAAGATTTCTTTCCGAATCGGAATACGGATAAATCATATACAATTCGATGGCGAATATTGTGGTGATAGGGTTGCCGGACATGATAAACCAGGGCCTTCGGTCAAGATATAGGTCAATTGACCGAAGGTCACTTCCGGTCAATTTTTTCGTCAATGTTTTTTGGTCAAGGTCAGAGGTGGCAGCCCTATCTTTTCATATTCAGGAAGGTTCAAGCTACAATTTAAAAAAAGAGTCGTAATTTCGATACCCGGATATAAAAAGGTAAACTACGAAAATGGGTCACACTTAGGGGTGGCTGCTGCCCCTGACAGGATGGGGGGTAGCAACCTGGTTTTTATTTAAAGAACTGAACCTATTGAAATTCACTAATTTTAATCGTAAAAAATCGTAATCCTAAACAATTGACCGGAAGTGGCCTTTTTATCAACCCTTCGGTCAAGATACAGGGTTTATCATATCCGGCAACCCTATCACCGGCGAATGTAGTATTCGCCATCGAATCGGATATAATTTGTCCGTAAGTCCGATTCGGGTAGAAGTCTTGCAGTGGGCTCTCCTATTATAAGCGCTGTAAATAATGTTGCACTACCCTCATATCAACACGCTGTTACATATTTGTAATTATTTTGCATTAAATAAACTATTATATAATGCTGTACAATTGGTGCCGAAATAATTCAGAGACGAGCGATGAAAACGCAAAAATAAATAATATTATTAATACAATGATTTCCTATTTATTGTGTAAAGCAAATCGTCCCATAATTTTGTAGTGACCGTCACATAATATCGTGACGTGTACTAAGTAAATTAATAGGTTTAAATCATTTATTATTGTTTTGCTATTTTGTATTCACAATGAAATGCCTCTGTAAAATATCTATGTAATTGTTTCGTTGGAAAAAATAAAGATTTTGAAATAATATCTAGTTTTATTTGATATCATATGACATCAGCCATCCATCATGATTTCATTTAAAGACGATATAATACATCATATTGTCTTTTATTATCGTGAGTATCACACATTTAAATAAAATACTTTATAACGAATTAAAACGTCTGCCCGTGACCACGTCCGCTGAAAAGCATCCGAAACGTCCGCGTCGGGATGAATAATAAAATAATGAATATAAATAGCTTTTTTTATGTATATTTATTTTCACACTTCAGTTAGATGACATGCTTTCAGTAAATCAATCCAATTTACTTTGTCCTATCTCTGAAGATCTAAGATTTCTTCACTATTCACAAAAACACTAATCATAGTTAATACGTCTATAAGTTGACCACGATAAAAACTCATGATCTCTGAGCATCCAACGTCGGAGTGAAACTATTACAATTGTCCTATCTCTATTCATCGTTCGGATGCAGAAAATAATACGTAAAAGAATAATAACTGAAAATAAAGTTAAGTAAGGGCTTTATTCGGCAATAATACTTAGGCAGTAAATGCCAAGTTTTTGTTCCGGGAAAAATCGTATATCCGGGCTAATCCGACTTACGTACGACTTGACGGGTCTTGGATGGACATATATACGAGTATTTCCCCTAAGTATAAGGGCTAAGTTTATTTTGATAGTATTTTGTTTTCAATTCAACATTTTTAATAATTCTAAGTAGTCGTAGATATACCAAATATTATTGTACAATATTCTTCTTCATATAAAAACTATTTATTTTAAATGAAGTGTTTCAATTTGAGTAAGAATGATGCCGTACGGGATTTTTCGTTTATTTTATTTTATCAGATATCGACAGACGAGCATGAAGTTCACTTGACGGTAGGTGATACCTCAGCCACAGAACATCAGTCAATGATGCGCTGTCGACCTACTTTTTACTTCGAGCATTCGGAAATCCATAGACTGAAACCAAAACGCGCAATGTGCACTTCACGGTTTTTCCATCTGTGAACGGTGGTTAATAATTTATCGAGTTTTTGTTCGTGGGAAGCTGTTCAATTATTACGCGGTATGTTTATTTTAAAAATAAGTTTTATAGATGCTAACAATTTTATTACTAACCATCTTTCCCATGAATCCCGTACCGCATTGACAGTATTAGTTTCTGAAAGCAACAATATTTTACCGACATCGCCTTGTAACCTCATGTATTCGGGTCAACTGCGCCCATTACGTTCCAGACGCAGAAACTCTTTTATTACTTTAGCTTTATACATTTGTGCTTCGATATCATATATTAAGATGGTCTTAAGGTAATTGATTCGATATACGAGTAAATACGCATCACAAATTAATTTCGTCTGGATCGTTCAATAACCTTTTGAGATGTCTGTTCGTGGCTGTACCAGATCTATAATATAAATAAAGTTATATGGGCTTATAAATATTACAGATGGAATTGAAATAACAATAAATACTTAACTAGCGATTTTCCTCGGCTTCGCAAGGGTGCAAAGTAGGATTTGTTTTAGCTTTCTATTAGTGAAAGAATTTCTAAAGAAGAAATCGTAACAAACAAAGAAACCCACAAATCTGTCCTTTTAATAATAATAGATATAGATTATATCATAAGATTATGAGAGGAAGCTGTAAGAACCTCCTTATTTTTTGAAGTTTCTATCATCTGCAATTTATATATTTTTAGAATTTAACGAAAAGAATAATTGATATTTGGAATGTCTGACACACTGTTACTCGTCTTTTAATTTTTAGTAATATGCTTTATATTATATTTGGCGCGCCGGTGTGAAATATATTTGGTTCTATTCGATCTGTATGTAGTCTTAATCATACGATAGTAAAAATGATGCTGACGTAGAAGTATTTAGTGTTAAAACTTTTCTGTATTGCGACAAAACACAAAACGACAACTACGAAACAAATAATTAGAATGAGCTGTAAAAAGTGCAATGTGTTACTCAGCAAGATAACAACACGGAACAGCTCCAACACGGCTGATACAATTTACATCGATTGTTCAGAACGTCTCCGAGGGCCCTAGTGATGTGACGGAGCCGACGACGCGGGAGATATTAAATTATTGAAGTGAAATTACATTATCGATAAAACGCTGGAAAATCTTCGGTATAGGAATTTTGTAACGTTGCCAGTACACGCGTCGGGATTACGAAAGAATATTGAATTAGAACGTTTTGATGTCAACAATTTTTTTGTTAAAAGTACCTATGATATTACAGGAAATATCGGAGAATCTGAAAGTACTGCTGTTGTATTACCTATTATAAAACTGGTTACAGAAATTTTATGTAGTTTTAATAAAAAATTCAAACGTTTATAAATGTAGTATTTTTATAGTAGTTAAATTTAAATCATGCTCAATAAAAGTAAATAAGTGACCAAGTTCCCTAGTGGGGCATGGGGCAGACATATTTCTGTGCCTGTTTCACTGACCATTTTCTTTACAGTCAAGTAGGTGATCAGCCTTTTGTGCCCTACCCGACCGAAACTTTTTTTTAAATGGTGTTCCGTGAGAATCGAACCCAGGACCTCCGGTGCTAAATGGATCGCGCTTACCACAGAGCCACGGAGGCAGACAAATCATGCTCAATAGATATCATATATTTCAAAATATTAACATAACATTACTTATCGAGATCCGTATCGTCCCAACACTACAACTAATTAATCTGAGCTTGCATTTTGCGTCCTGTAATGTCGCGCATAAAATTACAATAAACTAGAATTACCTCTGGCTAATGTCTGGAGGTGCTTATTTATTGTGCCTGGTGTTACATCTTTGAGGTCCCAGCTGTCTCCAAATGAGACAATTTCAACAAAAAAGAACGGGACTATTTTAAATCTGAGAGTACAATAAATTGTAATAGATTTACACCATATTACTGTGCTCAACTAAAGTACCTATTTTAATTGAAACGTGGATATTTATCGAAAGAAGCAATCCTTACAATTTAAAAAAAGTTGCAACAAAATTTTAAGAAATGTAATCCTTTCAGAAAAGAGTAAAAGAAAAATAATTCAGATAACAATTCCAATTGTAACTTATGTTAACATAAACAAGTTATTCTGTGTGATGCAACGTTACTGTCAGTGGGCGAGTGTTGTGAACATTTCTAAACTTCCTATAACAGTTCGCGAAGAACTCTTAAAGGCAAGCCAAGGTCGAGCGTGTGTCTTATCTAAATAAAAATCGTAACGACATCGTAATACGAGATTTTGGCAGAAATTTTAATACATATTCTACATTTTACGACTCTTGTGACTTTGAGAATGAAATTATCTGGAATCTCTTTAGCGTTATATTCTTTGTACTTTCCTTGACGCAATGATTGGAGGATTGAGCAGAGAGCGGCTCAATACCTTTTTACTTTTGAGAATTTAAGAATTTAAACGGTTAAAGAATTTCTTGATGGATTTATTACAGTGGGAATAAAAAGTTGTGATGAAGCTTTAGGCTCAGCATAAAAGTCATATTAAATAATAATTATTTTATTTCAATTGCTAAAAAGATACAATTTATGAAAAATAACTCTTAATTTTAAGGGGAAATGGGCAGCAGGGTCAGCGCCGGAGCCTCTTTCTTTTTTGAACCGGTTTTTAAGGCAATGCGTATAAGTTTAAAGGCCAACAACACACCCGCAAGTCGTCTGGTATTATATCCATGGGCGCTGATAATCACTTAAGATCAGGGTGGTGGCCACGGAGGTGGTCTAATCTTAGACAGTAATTATTCAGCCCATATATATGTACTTCAATTCTTTATTAAAAAGTCTGTAGTAGTTTTTATCAAAATGGGTTCCAATTTCGCTAGTTATTTTACAACATGTATATAATAACTAGATAAAAAACTAGCCTTTTGGTCATCCATGCCAAGTTGAAAAATAACCGTATTTATTTTCAAACACTTGATTATAAATAATACATCTGAAGCTTTACACTTCTTTGCGCAAAACATGAAAAATTAAATCAAAGTTACTGTTAGTTTGTTTGTGTATTAATATAAAGTTTATAATGAAGTTCAAAGTATTTTATCTGAATAAAAATGTATATACGTTCCATCTATACTAATATTATAAAGATTTGTTTGTTGGTTTGTTATGATTTAACTCAAAAACTATAATGTATAGTACCTCTACATTGCACCCGTGCGAAGTCAGGGCGGATCTCTAGTTTTAAATATTTAAAATCAGAAATACGAGTATATTCAACGTTTCATTTCACGGGAAGCTTTACCGCGTTCAGACAGCGCGGTATCTATGAAATATCTGAATCAGTAGGTAAAATGTAAATATCAGCTCAGAGATAACATAAAAACTGCATAATTATCGACATTTTCGATTAAAATGTTCGATATTAAATGTGGTCGGTTGTAATAATGTACATTTCAGTGAATTAAAATTAATTCAAATTAGTTTCGTGGTCAAAGTCCACATCATATCTATTCAGAATTACTTACAAAAACAAAATATTTTCAAGAAGCGTTTTGAGGCATTCACGGAGTGCGCTGAAAATAGTGTTGTTAGTTCGTAGTTTTTTCATATAAAAAATCATCTATTCTTTTGATATATTACAAAGGAAATTGTTGGCGTTTTTCAGGGGTCTTAAAGGTTAGGTTAGTGACGAAGGACTTTTTATCCGCGAAAACATCCTTTTTTTTCATGCACACGTGCTATTTACTTATATCAAGGAGAAAGATTGTTTTCTAAGAAAAAATATATTCTTGGCATCTGTTAAATTTCTATGGAAAATAAATGCTTTGTCTATAATATTGTCTTTTATTAACGTGAGTATCACACATTTAAAAAAAATACTGTATACCGGATTAAAACGCGATTTATTATTTATATTGTTTAAATTATTTATCCCGACGTTTCGGATGCTTTTCAGCAACCGTGGTCGCGGGAGACCCAGATCAGACAGATCAGATCAGTCTCCCGCGACCACGGTTGCTGAAAAGCATCCGAAACGTCGGGATAAATAATTTAAACAATATAAATAATAAATCGCGTTTTAATCCGGTATACAGTATTTTATTTAAATGCTTTGTCTAGTTCCAGAATTAGATTCAGGTCTTGAAATACTGATTTTAATCGTGTTTATACTTCCTATAATAGGAAAGTCAAGGCAATTGTACTTAATTGTCTAATTCCGTCGATGCTATAACGGCTTTATACTAATATGATTTGAGGTTCTATCGGTCCGAAGCCTACTCGAAACGATATTGATGACGCAGCGCTTCCAATCAGAACTATGCGGTTATTAATCTCTTGGGAAGGCTGGGATTTTTCCAATGTGTGTAGAACGCTTAGCCGAGGTTTATTGGAGCAAGTTTTTTTTCAATGCATGCTGATTTCACCTGGGCCTTTAGCTGTGAGAATTTCCGATTAATGTGGTAATCCTAATGGGGAATTGAAATTTTGGCAAGGAAGTTGCGTGGCACGAGGCACGCAGGGCTTGAAACCGGTTAATTTTTATTTTCCAAAATACGTGTCTGACTTAGATACCATGATATTAGTTTTAAAGAGTAATAATACACACAAAATTTACCACATTTTTATTTTCATTAAATATAACGAAAACGAAAAAATATTAAGAAAAACCTTTATTATTTCGGTTAAGCTCCCATGGTAAATTAACCGGTTTCCCGTGGAGGCACGAACAATTTGCAAGTAAGTATGTATTTAAATCGTCGATTTGTCATTTGTAAAATAAAAAAAGCCTTTTAATTTTTTGCAGTCACGTTACATAGGTAATTTTACAGTTATAATATACGTTACATAATAATACTTTATTTGTATCAAAGTTTAAATAATTTCTGTTACATTTTACGTTTGGTAGAACACCTACATACCTTGCGCACCGATGGGTCGCGGGCTCAAATCCCACCAGGGCGAAATATTTATAATTTTCTATAATCATGTCTTCCCCACGTCACTTCATTTAAACGGGTGGAAGGAATATCGAAATTCCGACCGGGTAACGTAACACCTTTCATGAATGGAAAACGGTGAATTGCACATTTCGCGTTTCTATCTCAGTCTATAGATTTCCGAAAGTTCGAAGTAAAGAGTAGGTCAATAGCGCATCATTGACTGATGTCCTGTGGTTGGGGTATCACCTACCATCAAGTAACATAAAAAATATTTAATAAATTAAAATTGACGATACAAATACTTTCTCGCAAGTTGTTGGTACTAGTGCCTCTGTTTTCATAGGCCTAACGAAGGCGAGCTGACACATAGATAATTCTATTATGTCAGATAAACAGACAAGCGTTTGGTTTACTTGCTGTTTGGGGCTAACCACGGCATGTTAATGATAAACAGTGATACGCAATCGTCCTGAGCATTATTACTTTGAGCATTCCGAATTCATAGTGTTGCAGAAATGATTTTTCTGTAATCCAAGACTTCGGTGATTCTTAAATGGAATTTGTAACTTCTTAACTGCTAATTCTCTAGTATCTCTTCCCAGACGTAGGGAGAAAAATGTTCATACACAAGTAGGGTATTTCCGATTAGGATAAGAAGTAACGGGATAGTTAAAATAGATAAAAAGTATTTTTTAATAACTATAAATGAAATACAAGATGAGAGCCTTCTATTAAGCTAATATAAGCCTGTATAATATTGCTTTTCGAATAACTACAGTTTATAAATTACAATCCACAAACAAAAAACTAATACAAAACTGAATCTTATTATAATAATGATTTAAATCTGATCTTATCAGACTTAACTCTAGATTTTTTAACTGTAAGGAGATGTGTTAGTGTTAATGAAGTGTTTAGTTTAAGTTGTGTAGAGCCAATACAAGACATACCTACGAGTAAGTAGTATTCTATCAACACACTTCTTTGTAACCTTTCGATTCAATCCACTCAGCAATTGTTCTTCTACGTTCATTATATGTCAAATCATGGCAAACCATATTTTGCCTATTGCATATTTGATTATTTTGTGGGTAATAGTAGAAAAATAATATCTTGACGACTAGGCTCTGCTCGCGGCTTCCTCCGTAAGAAAACATAACGATGTTCTCCAACTCTAACTTAAAACCAACTCTAAATATATGTAAAAATAATATGTTATACTGTTTTTGCTTGAAAAAACACATAATACATTCATAATGTTATAGTGAGATACTACTTATTAAGACAAATAATATTTTTTTGACATACAACATTAAAAAAATGGTTTGCAATGCAGAAGGCATGGGTTCAATTCCCATTCAGAAGCCAAATAGAATTTTTTTTTTAATTATAAGTAATACTGACTGAAAAATATTATTCCTTTCCTCACATTGATTTCATTTTAATGAGATGTTATAATAAAACTGAATACCAAATTAAAATCGTTGACCAATGTTCGATTGAAAGCAGATTTAAAATTGCTCAAAGAAAATAACGATTACGTACAATCCAATACAAAAAGGATTAATTATTTTTGCTCAATAACCGCCGCGGCCTGAGATAAACTTATTATTTATGACTTATTGAAGCAGACAGCAAACTCGGTCAACTGTCCTCTTCAATAGTAAATGTAAATAAAAGCGCTCGTATTATGCACGGCCTTTTGATATTGAATTAGATTCGGACTGAGATTGCGATTCACTTCTCATGAAATATACGCGGTAATAAAACCAACATGGCCGTTGTATTTTGATATAATAGCTCATGGCATTGAAGAGTTTTTAAATTTTCCCAAACTACCTTTACTAGTTATAATTAACTAGTAACATGTCCCGGCTTTGCACGGGTGCATTGTATATGTAATATACAAAAAATATCCTATATTACCAATAATGTAGCTTTCTATTAGTGAAAGAATTTTTAAAATCGGTAGATTAGTTTTTGAGTTTAATCGTAACAAACAAACAAATCTTTCCTGTTTATATATAGAGAGAGAGAGAGAGAGAAAACATTTATTCACTGTCACACATAAAAATACATAATTTCATACACAACACAGTTTTTTTTTTTTTGAGCAACTGACAGCGAAAAGGCAAGGGACTCAACATATTGTGGTAAACATTTTTAACAATATGTACCACGTTGGTTTTCAGCCTTTGCCTTAAGTCGAGTCACGTCACGGAATGTCAGACGTAAAATCTGACTATATATATATATATATATAGAAGTATATATATTAATACTTTACATTAAGCACTGAATATATATTTTTTTCGATCGAGCAGGGAATAGAAAACTGATGTGAAATAGCAACAGAAGTGAGTCTGCTCCGTGTGTGTGTTCGAAGTTGTATCGGGGAAGACGGAATTTACTTTCTCCTTCGAAAGAAAACATATCATATTCATTGAGCTCACTAAACTTACCTTGAATAGACTAGTCAGTCCTTGGACCACATAAAATATTCTTTCAGTTTCGGACAAACAAGGTGTCGGTAAACAAAAATGTTACGTTATAGTTGAGAACAATGGTAGAGTGCGCGAGTAGCGGCCGCGTCGGAATCTCCGCCGCGTGTCCTCCCTTTCCCTTTGTACCCGCTTTTTGTTTTCCTCGTTCAATTTGCTCCCAGCTCAAGGCATCAACTCTAAATAAATTAAATCTGCCCCCAATACTCTAACAATGAGTGCGCCTTTGTTTTTGATTATTAGTACGATTGCTTTCCGAAGCACATTTAATTATGAAATTTAACATTTATATTGCCCTTAGAAATATATTTTTGTGTTATCTTTGCGAGATTTTAAACGTTATCTAAACGGGTCGCTGAATTGAACGAGGGTCCCGAGGTTTTTTATGAATACCTACTGTTTTAAATGACTTTTTTGTATTTCACGAAATAATACAGTTAAATTCAAAAGACAGTAGCCATTGCAAAAGAAACATCTTTAATAGACTTTTTTGACTAAATAAATATTTTAAATACTATAGTCTGTAGTTAATTATGAATATTAAAAACTAAAAAAGCGTTTACAACTATTTCCGTCGGCGCTCGAAATGTTGTACCTAGCATGATGTATCGCGGTTTGGTATCCTACCGAAAATGTTTTACACAACCCATTATAAGTTAAAACATACCAAAAACGGTTGATTAAAACATAATTATAGTAAAACTATACATATGAATGAGTAGCTCTTACATAGTGCTCTTTAGTTTTTCATTAGGCGTTGAATGAAATGTATATGACAACATCAGGAGATTATAGTGTTTCTGTTACATCGAATGTCATGATAGGAGAATCTATATTGTTATTGGTAAGCGATTATTATAAAGCACACCAATTTAAAAGAAAACTTAGCGATCACACTTACAAAGTACGCTTTCAAAAGTTAATTAATTTATGAAGACATCATTTTGTTGCCCATTAGTGGTAGATTTTGTTCTATGTATCAATAATATAGCGATAGTGTCGTAAGATGTTGTGTTACATGGTACGGGGTTCGGGTGCGAACCCAAAACCCAGAAGGGACGGAAGTACCGTCATTTGCCCCTATGTACGATGTTCAGGGAAATTTTAAATTCAGTTTAATGTGTGTTTTAGATAATAGTGCCACCGTTTTTGCTTGAGAATTAATTTATGGTGTCTGCTGTGGGCGTTGGAATAAAATTACAGAGTAAAATATAAATTGCGTGATTTTGTAAATGAGGCTTTATTTATTAACCGAGTAGAAATATTTTATTTACACATTTGTTTATTTTTTTGGAGAGTTGAAAATTTTATTCTGTTTCAGTGTTGTATGAAGGTTTATCCCCTAGTGGGGTAGATAAAGATATTTATAGGCAGAAAGTAATCTATCTTGTGCGTGTTATCCGACCGAAACAAATATTTTAAATTGGCAACATGGCGATCAGATACACGACAGATAGCACGAACGACTATCGAGAAAGTATTCGAATTGTCAAACTGTCAATTGTTTAAAAATTCATTTGAAAGTTAATAACAGTTCGACGATACGAATACGAGCCCCTCTGAGGGGCTATCGTTGTTTCGAATACTGTCAGCAATCGTGATCACAAAGTTGCCATTACTAACGCAATCTATTGTGATGATAAATAGATAGATATAATCTATTATAAAGAGGAAAGATTTGTATTTCTGTATGTTTGTAACGAATATACTAAAAATCTACTAGACCGATTTAAAAAAAACACCAACAGAAAGCTACACTATCAGCGATTTTGTATGTATATAGTACATCTGCATTGCATCCGTGCGAAGCCGAGCGTGTTGCTAGTCAGGTATTAATTTAACAATCATTAACATGTTAACAAGTGATTAACTTAATTAACAACAGAAATACAGAGGAAATAACAACAAACATAGCGCAAACAGTAATCCATACATTTGCTGCAAACTTTGAGCTAAGCTGTGGTTGAATTACATTGCTCCAAATGTATATTGAAATTAACACAAAGGCACAAGTTGTTTAGGCAAATCTACATTAGTGATACTTATGCTTTGCCATGGAAATATATTCGATTTGAACGCTAATTAAAGCGTAGAATTACAGCTCCGACATTAATGTAAGAGTTTGTTTAATTAATTATCTTATACGCGCAATGAACTGTGTTAGTTACCTTACACTATCGGAAGCGGGAATTAACAAAAACATTTTTAGTGTCTTCGATCGTTCAATTTTATTTTAAATTAGCGATCCGCCCCGGCGTCGCACGGGTGCAGATGTAGATGTAGGTGCTATACACAAAAAATATAAAGCCTATGTTATCGCAGATAATGTAGATATCTAATGGTGAAAGAATTTTTAGAATGAAAATAGGTCGATTAGTTTCTGAGTTAAATCGTAACAGACAAATCTTTCTTATTTCTATTTATTCTTAAGTCTATGTTGTTTTCTGAAGTTCTTGATGACAAATAAATATTTATGATACATGCTTTTTGGATAATTTTGTTAAATACAGATAGCGTGTTTCCGCCTAAATTTAAATTAAATAACCTTTCTTTATGCTAGATATCAATAGATGAGCATGAGGTTAATGGTGGGTGATAAGTGATATCCCAGCCACAGAACATCAGTCGATGATGCGCTGTCGACCTAATTTTTCCTTCGCTCGGAAATCCATAGACTGAGTACACTTCACGATTTTTCCATCTATGAACGGTGGTTCGTTACCCGGTCAGAATTTCGGTCCATTTAATGCCCAAAGTGACCATGTGAGGAAGACATGCTTATAGAAAATTATAAACATTTCGTTCCGCTAGGATTCAAACCCATCGGAGAGTAAGGTAGGTGTAGATTAGACTACCGGTGTTTCAGTGAGCTCATATGACAATCAAAAGATCGATGCTCTGTGTAAAGTTCCATATTACCTGTAATTAATTAGAATCCAAACATCCATATCGGGTCGGCACACGTCGCCAGTTGGGAACTTGTTATCTTACAGCTATCAAATAGATATAGGAGGCCGCTCACGTACCAAATTAATGCGACGCCAAATCACCTTTGTTCTGTATAATTCCATTCTGAACTGCCATTTTGATCGTGATTTGTTTATTAGCGCTACCGGCGGTATTGGTTTCCTATACGAAATCGAATGGTGGACCCAATAAACAAAACGTTTGCTGAATGGTTAAAATATTATAATATTAAAAAAAAAAACAAAAAGATGTTAATTTTATGGGCAATCGTACTTGTCGTAGGTAAATAATTTGTAAAGACCTTTATAGACTAATATTTCAGAATTTTCACTTATCGCTTCAAAAGCAATTGTAGCTAAAACGTTTTAAGTATAGATTAACCTACTTAGATTTTTTTATAGAATACGGGGCAAACGAGCAGTGCTACACTCACAAGGTGCTAAGTGATCACCGCCGCCCATAGACATCCGGACTAGCAGATGCGTTGCCGACCTTTAAGGAAAGTGTAGGCTCGTTTCTTGAAGGTTACCCAGCCGTATTGGATAAAAGATCTATATCCTTTATCCTATGTTCTTAAGCACATAAATAACTCGTATCAAAGCTATTTTCTTTTTATGAAATAAGTATGAAAGCTTACCTTAACAATCTACAAATAAATCTAATATTCTGCTATCAAATGTCTCTTCAAAAAAACATGTAAATGGTGAATAGTTAGTAAGTTGAGAATAAATATGTATATCTATACTAAAATTATAAAGAGGACAGATTTGTTTATTTGTTTATTACGATCTAACTTAAAAACTACTCGAACGATTTTAAAAATTATTTTACCAATAGAAAGCTACATTATTAGCGAGTAGGCTAGGCTTTTTGTGTATAGAAAATCTACATTGCACCCGAGTGAAGCTGGGGTGGATTGCTAGTCACAAGTGTATTATAAGTAGAACCAGTATTTACTAATACAACGTTAAAGCATCACTTCGATGCCAGGTGAACGACATGTAGTATTAATTTTTCATTCGGATCAGACCAGTTTTCTGTAATACAATAACATTTTTCATAAAATAAACAGATGATGTTAGTTAATTATTATTAGAGCCATCCATTTTCTGTGTAATTTTATTAAATTAGAACATTAATAATTACTCTCTAGTCCCATGTAATTAGGTTAACATTGTGAAGTATTACAGGCCGACGGTATTTATTATAAGTTTGGTTTATATAAATAACTAGCTGCCCGACCCGGGTTTCGCACGGCTATACTAATGAAGAAAATAAGACGATATCAATTTTTTGTCAAAAAAATATAAATAAAATTCTGGATCTTCCTAATCACCTAGCGGTATGAAATATAAGTTTCATTCTCATAACTACCAAATATACATTACAATTTCATAGCAATCGGTCGAGCCGCTTCGGAGGAGTGCGACAAACACCGTGACACCGTGACGTGTGAGAGTTTAATATATGTATATTGTATATACATTATCGGATTTATTTTAATATATAGAAAAAAATTGTAAACGTGCAATATCATAATTGTTTTAAATATTCAGGAATGTATTATAGAATTTATTATATTTTATGATTAATTATTAATCAAATCAAAAGAGTCCAACATGGATGGGGTTCCATGGCTTTTATCACTCCATCCAGTGATTGCATCATAAAAGCATCAGATCATCAGGTAATTTTAAATTACACCACATTTTCCTTCATTTTTCTTTGAAGGCAAGTAGATGATCAGCCTTCTATGCCCTGCCTGACCGAAATATATTTTTTCTTTTTTTATCTTGTTTTCCCGGGATTCGAACTCCGGTACTAAACGCATCGCGCTTACCGCTGAGCCACGGAGGCGGTCAACGTTGGACGGCACATAATTGTATTGTATTCCTTTATTATATTAAACATGAAACATTTCAATTTCATTCACTGAGAAGTGGGTCAAACTTGTAAGATTTAATTACTGACATACATCAAAACAGATACAACTATACAAAGCTTGTAGAGATCGTCATATTTTATTCACAAAGGTATAGAGGGGAAGTAAAAAAAGCCTAAGTCAGCGGCTCTCCAAAGCTCTCATACTATACATAATTAAACTGTATGCTTATTCATGACTGTATCATGAAAAATTGAAGTAGATTCAATATCTTATAAAATATATGTACTAGAGTATCTCAAATCTAAGTTATTAAATAAATAGTAATTAGTAGACCTATTTTTCTTTTTTTTATATATTAGAATTCGAGCATTCGGAATTCCATAGACTGAAACCGAAACGAGCAATGTGCACTTCACGGTTTTTCCATCTATGAACGATGGTTCGTTACACGGTTGGAATTTCAATATTCCTCCCACCCGATCAATGCCCAAAGTTACCAGACGTAGGGAAAACATGCTTACAGAAAATTATAAACATGTGGTCCCGGTGGGATTCGTACTCATGACCCATCGATGCGCACGGCAGGTGTTCTACCGAACGCGCCAATGAGCCCGTCAGAAGTATATTATATTTTTTCAATATAAGTATTCATTTAAAAATAGAATCCAAAGAAAATATATACCTTCAGGATACTATTTGGTTAAATTTTAGTATATAGGGTGATTGGAGGAGAGTAATACTGCCACCGTACTGGTAAACGCAGTACTTGCAAAATGGCGGTTTCTGGTAAAGCACGATAAAAGGACTTAAAAGACTATTAACTTCAACTGTATTTTTATTTATTGTATTTTTTAAGAAATTGTATTTATAAGATTTAGTTAAAATAATGTGTATGTACAATTCGCACTTATTTTTAAATTAAAAAAAAAAGGAAAATTCATATTTTGTCGAATACTGCGTTCTTTATTACGACGGCAGAATATATGTAACGTATAAGATAAAGAATAGGATAGACAATATATTGTGCCATGCAATATTAATGTATTTCTTAAAACATTATTAAGTTCAAATGATTCATGTAAATGAGATTCAGTTGAAACCTCATAAGTGAAGGGTAGAAGATTTGATGTCAAATCGGTTTGATTAAAGCGTTGCTATCCATACAAAGCCTTCTAAATTTAAATTACTTATTGTTCCACGGTTGTTCCAATATGTCGGACGTCATTACGTCATGTTCGGGCTACATTTCGAACTCGGAAGCTTGTTGTGATTAGTGAATTCCCGCGAATAATGTGTATCATATCTGACCATAATATATCGTTTAATCAAATGTAGACCTTATTTACGTGTGTTAAGGTTGATGTTAGTATACTAGGTATTGGTAGCTCATTTCGAAATCAAAAGCAACATCTATTTTGGAAATTTCGTAGAGAATGGATGTCTCCTGCTACGTTGATTTTCCGTTCAGCTAAACATGTTTATGCTTGGCAAGTCTAAACAACAATATTTTGAAACTGAACTGTGGAATATTGGAAGAGCAATTATTATTATTAATAATAAATACTGGAACATCGTATTGATCAGTTAGTTAATTTATAAATTAGTTGTAGTGTTATTAGTTGTATTTTAGCCAGACATAAAATATTATCAATTATTTTTGCATTTTGTTTAGTAAATTCAAATTCAATGTTTACTAAAGTAAACTTTTATACGTACTTTCGAATCGTAAATTTTTCAAAAGCAAATTAGCGTCGGAAGTTTTGAAATATATTTCCATTTCATATACTTTTCAACATTATATTGTTTTTAAATTATTAATTGATCACACATTTGTTCACTTGGAACAAACATTTTCCTGCCGAGAAAGTATATGTACTAAGGGAATGTTCGTTAATTTTTCAAACCAAACACTGTTAAAATTGTCATGTACCTATTTGTTATAAAAAATCTAAACTATTTAAAAAAAGCTATTTATCAGGAAACTGAATTGGAGAGTTAGAAATCAGAATCAAAATCTAACTATGTAGTAGGATAGAAAACAAAACTTAAACCCCAAGTTGCTCTGATAAACTTTCTCCAACAGTATTTCGAGAAATTTATACAGCAGCTCTGACCAAACATGGCCTATCATTTCTACCATCGCTAATCAATTCAGGTCAAACTTCTACGATGCTACAAACTTACCTGACTGGGTGAATCCAGTTGAAATTAATTATATTATTAGTAAAAAGTTTTCCATCACTGTTTTGGAGAGAAATTAAAAATAAAAATACTCCTTAGTCTTTTGTAAACTCGTATATCATTTAGGTATGAGAGAAAAGCTTGTACGCGATATATTGATACATATTTTTAGGGTTCCGTACTCCGTACAAAAACGTAACTCTAATAAGATCACTTCGTTATCTATCTATCTAACCCATCTGTCTGTCTAGACCCTTTTTCTCAGGAACACGTGGAGGTATCAATTTGAAATTAATATAAAATACCCTGAGTATTTGCAATCCCTTGCAGCAGTGAAAAAAATCAAACTTCTAAGTCGTCGCAGTTAAAAGATACGGCCTTTTTGGCCGCATATTTTGACACTCAAAAGGGAATAGGCTAAAACCTATAGGGTACTTTCAGTTGACAGTTCATACATAGTTCAGAGTTATGTAATTTGGCATAAAGTTATGTTATGTAGCATAAGTAATGGAAAAAACCCGAAAATCGTTAATTTGTAGCTTTTTTATTGGGAACTTTACTTAACTAAAAGTTTGTACGGAACCCTCTCGGAAAATTTGTCTCGAGGTAGCCTATGAAGTATAAACTATGGTAAAGCGTAAAAACGTTATTATTATTATTTTTTTATATGCATAGGTACTTTATGCATTCTACTCAGGTGTTTTTTTTTAAATAATTTATCAAATCTAACGTGATATCAATAGAGAGTCTCAGATATAACCTCCCAATTGCTCAGTAATAACACTATTAATGACGCCATATGACCCTTAACTTATTGACTCTGCTATTTTGAAGATTCTTGCTGATGAGTTACCATTACCAAAAAGTAATTTCTATAGTGAGTCTCGGACTTTCCGTTGTTTTTTGCACAAACAAAAAGAGCTGGTATATTTTTAAAACAAATGCGAATCGCGGCTTAATATAAGCCGACTCTTACGGCTTCAAGGAGAAAGCCTTTCAAGGAATTTAAAAGGCTTTAACCGTCGTCTATTGTGGCGATACCTAATGGTTCATATTTTAAATCTCGTTACTTTGCGGTGTATTATGCTGCGGCTAATACAGGCTATGGGCAAGTTTATCTTTCTTGTGACTATTAGGTTATCTACACTATACAATTATTATAATGAGGTAAAATTGTATGCCTGTATATTTAGCTAGTAATTTCTGAATTAACTGAACCATATTTAAACAAACTATTCTAAAATTACACTTATTTTTTGACGTCGGGCTCGTTGGCGCGTTCAGTAGAACACCTGCCGTACGCATCGATGGGTTGTGGGTTCGAATCCCACCGGGTCCACATGTCTATAATTTTCTGTTTTCCCCACGTCTGGTTACTTCGAGCATTGATCGGGTGAGAGGAATACGGAAACATCTAAACTATTTATTGTTGGCCTTTCTGTCGTAAGCGTCTGACGCTCGCCGCTCGCGATCTTAGTGTCCGGAGGCAAACTCAAAGTAAGAAGCTTAATGTTAACACACACTGTCTGGACTACTTAGATTCCTCGGAAGTATTCCGGTAAATATTAACCACAGTGCATTTAAAGCACTGACGGGTTGAATTGAAAAAAACTCTGACATTTCGCGAGTAACGCGAGTAATAAATTGACAGCTCTTTGATTAAAGATAATTTTAACATTGAATAGATATTTGTTTATATATTTGCCTGATCAGTGAAACAGATACGGAAATGCGTCTAACCTATGTCCCTCTAGGGGTTTTCATTTTTATCCAATTACTTCAATATTTCATGTGGAGTATGGTGTAATAGATGCAGCGCCTTACAAATAATTTGTAAAACGAAACACTTGGCGATTAAAAATAGTGACAGAGAGTTTATTGCCAGTTATTCTAATCCGTTCTACGCCCTTTATTTGGGAACTGACAGTAAATGTAAAATTACAACCAATTTTTTTTATTGACATTTATACTGTACATTGTGCTACCTAATAAATAAATAATAATTTTAATCTATACCACACTTATAAATTCTTAATAAATAAGGTAAAGGAATATCGTATAAAAACGTTTTCCGAGTTTAGCCTTATTCCCGATTAGTTTTACCCGGATACACATAAACTATCACCACAACGGCTGTTCCAGCGGATGTTCCGAGCCGTTTTTTGATAACCTTTGAACCCGCGCTAATCTTGACACACAGCTTCACAATGCAACACTAAACTGAATTGCTCTTCAGGAATTTAAGGATTAAATAATAATACATACATTATAAATCTAAATTAGATGATGATGTTTTTTTATACAACTTTTCGCTAATATAAACGACTTCATTTTTCCATGGAATTGCCTTGTAGATATCTCTCGGGATGTTATGTAATAATTAATGAATCAGATATCGGCGGAGGAGCATGACGTAATGAGAAGGGTCTTTAATACGTTTTTTAAATCTATTCGTAATTTGGAGAATAAAGATGAATTTCGTGACCTGCACTTACTATTCAAAATTGCCCGTTTATAGAAATAGGTACAAGTGTACTTATCAGAATTTGAACTGGGACTTCAACAGTGATACATACAACGAACGGCCTTATTGGCGCGTTTGGTAGAACACCTGCCGTGCATCGATTGGTCGTGGGTTCGAATCCCACCGGGACGACATTTTTATAATTTTCTGTAAGCATGTCTTTTCACCTCTGATAACTTCGGGGATTGATCGGGTGGGATGAATATCGAAATTCCGATCGGGTAACATCATAGACTGAAACCGAAACGTGTATATAGCGCATTAATTTATGAATGCTCGAAGTAAAAAGTAGGTCGATTGGGTGAGGTATCACCTACCATCAAGTAAACCTCATGCTCGTCTGTCGATATCTAACATAAAAAAACGAAGTGTGTTAACAAAAATAAATTATAAGTAGGTATGCGTTTAGAAAAGCGACCGTTAAGATACGCAAATACTTAAGCGAAGTAATGTAATGAAAAAAAGTTTTTTAATTTAACCGCGCTGAACGAATTCTCCGCTCGTCAGCCGGGCTTGCCGGGCTTCACAATTTTTGTGCAATATTCTGAATGAAATACCTAGATTCTTTTAGACTCTACTCAGTTTGCGAATTCAAGAGAAATACGATTCGCCAGGGGGTATAATATACAAAGAATATATTTTCGCGCAAGAATCAAAACAAATCTTTCAATGTAGTACTTTTGGAATCTAATTAAGTTGCTAACAAATTGTTAAGTATTTCGTTAAATCCTTTAAAACTTAGTTCCTTCGGAAATTACTGCTCTCGCTTTTCGTTTTCAGAATCATGTTATAATCTATATAAATGAAAATCAGCGTAATGTCTATGTTTGTCCATAGCTAAACTATTCATCCGATTATAATGAAGCTATCTAGAGTTGTTTATATAGTACTTTCGCGAAGCTTGCTGGCCAAAAAAAGAAACACATTTTTACCTTACGTGTCGGGTACATCTAGTACATATATTAATATAAATAGTAAATACATATTTTTATATAATGTTCATTTTACTATATTCATAATGTCATTGAACTTTTCATTAAGGTCTTTAGGATTCCATGCTTATATATCTATTATTATACTTAATGTTATAAAGAGGAAAGATCTGTATTTTTGGAATTTTGTATTTTTATATGTTATGAATAAACTCAAAAACTATTGAAACCATTTTAAAAATTCTTTCACCGATAGAAAGCTACATTATCAGCGAGTAACATATAGTACATCTACATTGCACCCGTGTGAAGCCGGGGCGCGTTGCTAGTTATACATAAATTGATTACAAGGACATCAAAAGAAAGTGATGACGTTTTCTTTTGTTATTGCACCCCCGAGCGCTGTTCAATGTTTTGACGCAAGTTAACGTTTCGAATAGACCTCAACATTTACGTCAAGAGTTATTATCTTTGTTTCTCAGCGCAGAGCCGTCTGATATACAATACAAGTATTCAAGAAGATCTTCATTTTAGCAAATGTTTATTTAGAATATAACCGAGTGTTTTAATTCGAGTTTATTAAATCAATCAATTGAATGATTTTGATTGAACTGTCAACATAATTAGATTTAAATTTAGAAGGAAAAACTCATATCATACATTTTGTGCAGCTCTCGTGCATGCGAAGCCTTATCGAACAACTGAAATCGCCGCTACTCGAAGTTAAAATGATAAAAAATATTTCTGATATGGTCCTTTTGTTTATAACTTTTTCCCTCCCGGGAGGTTATCGAGGCAGTTGCTTTGATTAAATTTTTAAAATTCAAATAAAGGGATTTTACGCAACCTACCAACGAAATACCAGGGTTTCGCCGCGGTGTCATGGAGTGATTTTATTAATACGTTTTTCAATAAAAAGCTATACTTTTAGAGTAGTGTTATTTTTCTACAGTTGGTTAATAAATAATCCATTTAAATAAAATAACTTTTACCGGATTTCAACCTGATTTAATATTTATATTATGTATCCGGACGTTTCCTATGTCCGTCTGTCTGCCTATGACCACGTTTGCTGAAAAGCATACGAAACGTCGAGATCAATAATATAAATAATAAATCGCGTTTTAATCCGGTAAAAATATTTTATTTAAATATGTTATACTCTCGTGAATAAGCGACAATATTAAGAAATAATCCATTAAGTCTACACTCAAATAGCACATAAAAAGAAACACGAGAAAAACGTTACCTTCTTCTGATATTCTTATTAGGTAGCTGCAGTGAGAACTGGACATTTTTAACGGAATAATCTAGGAATATCCTAGGATTTTATTTCAAATTTTATGTGGCAGTGGAACTTCTTATTGTATGTCTTGTACGTGTCTATTCGTGAATGCTCTCTTACCGCTTGGACCGACTGAGAGCGAGCAGAATATATGATGATATTTATTACAATAAAAAAGGTTTTTACTGTACGACGCTGAAAACTTGTTATGAATCTGGTTTCGTACTAGCGAGATAGCTCTCCCTATCTTATCTAAACCATGTATCATATTATCTAAACGCGCCAACGAGCCCGTCAATAGTTCAGTTAATATTATTTAATAAAACAACAAGTTTTATCAACCATTTTTAAGGAAATTGTTGGAATCTCTGCTTAAGGAAACGCAAAGTATTTTTAGCTTAGCTGGGATAATTGCAACCACTCAAATCTTGCCAGAAATGTTTTCTTTTTTAATTATATTTCCCTTGAAAATATTGTATTATGGCAAGTCCAAATTAACTAAAAAGACAAGGGTCAAACAGGACAAAGAGAAAATCTACCTCTTATCTTACTTTTCCTCCGCACTTCTCTTATATATTATACTTGCTATAATACGCTATATATAATTGCTATAATATCTGAGAAGTCTACAACTGTTTAGTATTTCGTACCAAAATACGTTTAACTTATTAGTTTAAAAAATAAGAATATAATAATGATATGATAAGCAATATCTCTGCGGTCAACTTATTATATTTTTTTATAAAAATATAATTATTTATATATTTTTTCATGGCGACTAGACAGACAATTCACCTGATTACTTATAACCATTTCCTAAAATATTATATGATTTTTTATTCCTTTTTATTACATACCACAGTAATATTTTTCAGTAAATATGAATAAAAATGAAAGAATATTAACAAAAACCTTTATTATACCGGTATAACTCCCATAGTAAATTAACCGGTATTCAGTCCCTGGTTAAAAGTGTAATTTGATCAACGTATGTTCCGCGAAAGGGTTTTAAGCGGATTAATTAAAACTTTAAATGAATTGCTGAGTCAGTTAAAAATTACATTATATTTTTTTATAATATTAAGATTCAATTCTTTGATTCTGAAATTATTTTATCATTACATTTTGTTAGCGCGAGTATCGTATATTTAAATTAAAATAATAATTAAACCACTATAATTTCAAACTAGAAACTACAGATTATTGTATGATTTAAAAGAAAATACATTATATATCCCTACTAATATTATAAATGTGAATGTAAGTTTGTTTGTTACGCTTTCACGCCAAAACTACTCAACCGATTATCATGAAACTTTGTACATATATTCTTAGAGGTATTAGAAAGGACACACGATAGGTACATAATATTTAAAAAAATACGGATTGTAAAATAAATTATTTTAGCAACAATAAAGCTTTTGCTAGTTTTAAATAAGAGGAATGATTTGTTTGTTTGTTTGTTACGATTTAACTCAAAATCTACTCGACCGATTTTAAAGATTCTTTATTGTTTAATACATTTAAATTTCATTTCTGTGAAGCCGGGGTGAATAGCTAGGTTTCAATAAAACTATTAAACTTTGACTTCTTCCAAACCATCAGTGTTGATTTTGAACGACTTGTGACGAAAAATCATTGCGATTAAATGTCACGATAAAAAAGTTTATAATGAGTCGATTACCAACCGCGATTCCAACGTCATTAACGTTATCCGGTGAGATGCTCTCGGAAACTAACGAGGGGATTATATTGATTATCGAATTACTTTCTTATGGCCTTCATACACGCGCCTTAGAGCCTTCTCTGACACTTAAGGTACTGACAGACGTGCTCAAAAAAAGCATGCTAATAAGCTTGCTTAAAATTAGCATGCTCTGCAAACTGTTCACATTTGCCAGAAATAAGCAAGCTTGATTTAAAGCATACTCCTAAATAGGCATGCTCAAAGAAAACGTACGGGCAGACGTGCTATTTGGCACCAGGCTCTCGGTCGCTTCAAATTGTTGATTTTTCTTACTTCGGCATGATACACAGATCTTAGATTTTTAATTTTAGTTTTAATTATTTTCATTGTTAAACTTGAATCATTCATGTCCTTTAATAAAGCCTCATAAGCATTATTACGAGCAATATTATTTTTATATAAAGGAGAATGTGTGTTCCACAGACATTCGTAACTTCTATAATGTGACACAAAAAGCAAAGTTTTTCCTTCTCCCCAACGCGACATATTGCGGGTTTAATTTTAATTAATTACATCAATTAATTGCATAAAACAGTCGTCCGCCGCAGATCGAGACAAAATGGATAATAGCATGCTAATAAGCAAACATGTTCAGACGTGCTCGGAGCACGCCCCCCACCTACCCGCGCCTCAGGTAGCAAGCTCGAAAATCAAACGTCGTTTGATTTTTGAGCACGCTCTAAATAAGCATGCTCATTACATTACACACGTGCTACTAATGAGCACTTGCTCAATAAAAGCATGCTTTCGTGCTAGTAATGAGCACGTCTGTCCGTACCTTTAAGTCTATACTAATATTATAAAGAGAAAAGATTTGTTTGTTTGTTATGATTAAACTCAAAAACTACTCAACCGATTTTAAAGATTCTTTCACCAATAGTTACATTATCATCAATTAACATAGGCTATTTTATTTTTTAGTAGGTACATCTAAATTGTGTCGCGGATCGCTATTAATTTTATTCATTAGGGAAACAGAATTTACGTTAAATTTGGGTGTGAAAAATTCAAAGCATTACCTGTGGTATGTGTGTGCGGTGGTATGTGAATGATGAATCTCTAGAGGACATGTGTTGCCCGCCTTTAAAACGCCAAGGCTTTTTTTGAAGGTTCTTTAGTCGCATCGGGCATCAAATTGTTTTCATACATCGAGTGCGAGCTGACCTTAGAGTTAATTTTCGATGTTGGATAATGGAATTCAGTGATTCCCGGGAACATTTCCCATGATCTTATTTAATAAGAATAAAAAAATCAAGAATTTACATCTTTTAAAGGTTTAGACGCAGCCATTTTAAGTTTTAATATTTATTTTTATTCGTAAGAAACACATAATCCGTTGAATATTACGCGGTCGCAACTACTGCAAGTGAACTTAGTCGGAGCTTTTCCTCGACAAGTATTTAACTTTCACCCGGTCTGACGCTATTTTTATGAATAAATGCATGTTCAACTTTTAAAAAATTCTATTTATTTTATATTCGCTGTCTTCACTTTGCTTATTTTGTAATTGTAAAAGTTATTTACATTTCGATACTAATATTATAAAGAAGAAAGATTTGTCCGGTTTTAAAAATTTTTTCACCAATAGAAAGCTACATTATCAGCGTGTAACATATGCTATATTTTATGTATGGTTTTTTTTTTCTTTTTGTTTTTTTTTTACATCTTTATTGCACCCGTGTGAAGCCGGTGCTAGTACCATACAAACAAAGCAGTAGTATTAGGAAAGCCGACATTTAAAGGTTCTCTGGTGTTGCAGCTGTTTATGGGCTGTTCACTGTACATCAGGTGAGCCGCAAGCTCGTTTGCCCCCCTATACTATAAAAAAGCATCGTGATAATTATGGGTTTCTAAAACCAAAAAAAAATTATTCTATACTTATCAAGAAGGATTTCAAATCCCAAATGATGACAGCTTCGCTCATATTAAAACCTTAAAGCATTCCTTTTGTAGATTTATGTAAGAGCAATTTTGTTGTACATCCATCACTTTCACACGATCCAACCGTTGTGTCAGCGGACGTTAACATGGCCACCAAATAGAATATTTTCTTCTGATTTTATAATACTACATTTTTTAATTAATGATGGTGTAATATATAGAGTTCTTTCCCCTCTATAAAAAAGTATATAAATAGATACATAGAATATTCTTTATTGTCACAAAAAATTAAACAAACAAAATAGGAAAAAGAAAATGGACAAACGGCGGCTTTATAGCTCTTTAGCTATCTCTTCCAAACACGGCGTGGAAAGGATACAGAGGAAAATAATAAGAACTAAGAGTAGAGTGTAACAAGAAGTAAAGATATAGGAGATTAATAAACAGACTAAAGTAGAATGAACAATACAAAAACTTAACTAAACTAAACAGACTACAAATAATGAGCCTTAACTAGGTTTTTAAAATACGCTAACGTTTGCGCCTTTCTAATATGTATAGGTAATACATTCCAAAGTGCTTTTACTGCAAATGATGAATTAAAAAACTTAATGCTATGTGACGGAACGCGTAAACATAAATTTTCATCAGACCGCAAGTTCAATCCTTTATCGGAGAGATACTGAAAATATTCTTTAATAATATTAAATATTTAATTATATAATTTAATAATAAATATATAGTTTAGTAGTGTTTCAATACGGTAACGTAGTTTCAGAGCTGAATTTCTACATACATATAAAACACTCTACAAGTAAAAGTACGAGTGTGTCAAGGACCTAAGCTACTACTCAGGGTCATCAATGTTTTGATTATTTCTATTCAATGAAATCATCTACTTTTTACATTTGCAGACACTCACAAGAACTACTCTAATTAGCCACTTTGGATTTCATGTAAAGTAGGTACATACGTATATAGATATTATTACTTCTTCTGTTCTGTGGATATTATAGTCGGTTATCCTCAATATATTTTTATGGAGGAAACGGGATGGGAAATAATATATTATCGTGGGCGACATCATATTCATTAAGTACACTAAATAACACTAATATGTAAAAAATCGACCAAGTGCGAGTCAGACTCAGCACGAATACCATTATCTATACAAAGGGCATAAAAAACATATCTGTTGTATGGGAGCCCCCTTAAATATTTATTTTATTCTATTTTTTAGTATTTGTTGTTATAGCGGCAACAGAAATACATCATCTGTGAAAATTTCAACTGTCTAACTATCACGGTTCCTGAGATACAAACTGGTGACAGACGGACAGACAGACGGACGGACAGAGGTGTCTTAGTAATAGGGTCCCGTTTTACCCTTTGGGTACGGAACCCTAAAAATGATATTATTGCGATATTTTTGCATTTTATTCAATCCGTTTCGTGAATATTGTACACAAAAGTACAAAAAGAGCAAAAAAAAGAGGAAAATCGTTCCAATTTTACGCCTTCGCCCAACTACACGATGGAGGCTTTTATTTAATCTTCTCGCAAAGCGTATCCCATACAGCGCTATCATTTTATTTCCTTACGCGGTTTTGTTATATCGTACTAAACTAAAAAGAAATGTTGGTTTTTGACTTTGTTAAGTTACCAGAATACTTCGACCAATTTTTTCGCGTAGTAGAATTGTTTAGTCATAAATTAATATCGACTGACAAGCGTAAGGTATACTAGATATTAGCTGAATTGTAGGACAATCTATACTAATATTATAAAGAGGAAAGATTCGTTTGTTTGCTACGTTTTAACTCAAAAACTACTGGGCTGACTTTTAAAATTATTTCAACAATAGAAAGCTACATTATTAACGAGCAACATATGCTATAAGCAGGCATTTTGTTTATATATAGCACTTCTACATTGCACCCGTGCCAAGCCGGGGCGGATCACTAGTGATCAATAAAGCTTAAACGGAAATGCCCAATCGAAACTTTAATATTTCTCTCAACAATTTAATGTACGCAATTACCGTATTATGTTATAATGCATATATACATATGTACATATACATCACGCCTCTCCTGGGGCAGAGATCACGAAATTCCATATGCTCCGATACATACATATGCTTCCAAATTCCAGTTTTGGAAAGAAACTTTACAGTTATGTAAAGAGAATAAAAGGATTATTATTATTGGTTTTTAATGGATGGGATGGTTTTTAATGGATGGGTCCTACCCATCCATTAAACTCTCCATCCATTAAACTGCACTCCTGTGCAGCGTGATGGATACGAAAAGGTGATTGGTAAATTTTGTGATGAAAAAGTTAGCGAGAATGGTAAAAAGTTGCTTGATGTAGGTCTAGAATGGATAATGTAAGAATAACTGAATATATATAATCAGATCGCGTCAGATCGCTAAGGGATCCGATAAACAAGATATATCAATAAGCTAATAAAGCTACTTAGTACAATTACTTTCACCGCAGTCAATAAACGCAGCCTTTTCGCCCGTTATTTAATACGAGAACGTTAAACGTTATCACGGGGAGGCGGGTCCCGTCGCGTGACGTCACGGCTCAGGACTAATGGACGGAGAACGCACTCGATTGACAATAACACGACAGTTTCCGGCGAGCAACACCGCTCAGTTAGCTGGCGGGACAAGGCGTGAGACACGGCGAGTCAAAGATTTACTTGATTATACTGGTTGTCTAACCTATACTTCTTCTATACTCTATAGAGGACAAATCTTTGTTTTTTATTTTATTATTTTGTTTATATATATATATATATATATTTAAATTATTATAGTTAATTACTTAAAGATGTCGTGTGGAACATGGTGTAATGGTTGCAGCTTCTTACAAAACATTTGTAAAACAAAAAACTTGGCATTAAAAAGACTGGCGGAGAGTTTATTGCCAGTTCTTCTCGTCAGTTCTACGCCTTTGATTTGAGAACTGGCAGTAAATGTAAAATTAGAAGCATTTAATATGTATTTTTTATTGACGTTCATAAGTGTACATTATGTTACGTAAATGAATAAATAATTTTGAATTTGAATATAGTCTATACTAATATTATAAAGGGGAAAGATTTGTATTTTTGTATGTTATGAATAAACTCAAAAACTACTGGACCGATTTTAAAAATTCTACGTTGCATCCACATGAAGCCAGAGCATTTTGCTAGTTTAAAATAAAAAAAATATTAGTACTTTCCATTTCGATGAGGTTGAATCCCGTCAGGTTTGATTTTCTTGCAATTATCTATAAAAATGTTTTCCTTATCCGGTTGGAAGAACCGGATAATTCCACCATTCATATATGGAAAATCTTTGAAATATTTATTGCATGTTGCCTACTTGGGTCAAATGAAATTTTATATTAACGTGTACTGATTTTTGTATTGTGCACATCATTCAGGCAACTCTTTAAATTAAACAGAAATTAATTTAACTAATTAATATCTAATTACTTTTGCCATCGTCTTCGTATATAAACATATTTTTTGTAACTTCTAAAGGAAGAGTTATGTAAACTCCTTACTTGACACCCTAACAGAGGGCTCTAGCTTCCCAAGTTAAATCTCAGCGGTTTGAGTCCTGCGATAATAGGTCGGTCACATTTTACATATTAGATTTTGAATACAAAAGAAAGTATATTAAACGCTGTCTCTAATCACTTAAATCGTATCCAATAAAAACAAAGTCCACGTAGAGCTATGTTTGACGCTGGAGGACCGTTAAATTACAAGGGCCGAGAATCTTATTTATTTGACAGATGAAAAGTGGTCTCTTGGAGAGTACTTCTGACAATAGCTCAAGAAAAACACGGGTTATTCGATTTCGCCTCGCCTTTGTGAACTTGTTGACCAGTATCCTTTCAGCCTTCGTAATGGGACCTTTGTGATATTTACTTATTTATTTAGGTGATATATACGAGTAGGTTAGGAATTACACAATGTATGTACGTTTCAGCTAGGATTATTTGTTATAGGTTGAGTCACTTGTGATGACGGACTTGAATTCGTGTATGCGGCGATATTAGTTATTTCGTCTATGTATTTGTGTGTTGTTCCCACGAGAATGTAAGTGCGTGCTCCTATTTCACCATACCTACTGCTGATAGAGGACAAATCTTTGTTTTTTTTTGTTTATATACTTATATATTTTTTTGTTATTATTATAGCTAATCACTTAAAGATGTTATGTGGAACATGGTGTAATGGTTGCAGCTCCTTACAAACATTTTGTAAAAAAAAAACTTGGCGATTAAAAAGAGTGGCGGCGAGTTTATTGCCAGTTCTTCTCGTCCGTTCTACGCCCTTGATTTAGCAACTACAACAACAACTACTTTAGCAACAACGAGAACTGGCAGTAAATGAAAAAAATAGAAGCATTTAATACGTTTATCGTATCGAATATAAAAAGACTACAGAATGAAAGAAACAAAACATATTTTAACTATATTAAGCTTATAATACGTTTATGAACAAGGTCGTAAATATTTAATGTATTAGGTAATTATTGTTATTTGTGAGAGTCAATAAATGTTTTCTAATTAACGAAATTATTATCAGATAACCTTTCTATAAAAGTGATTTTCTATTTATAACTCAATAATTTGAATAAGAACGGTAACATCAAGAAACAACTTTATGGAATGGCCTTCGTTAAAATTTATCCGAATAATTGGAGTGGTTTTTGCCGAGAACTTGGTCAGTCTTCAATTAAAACGTTAATTACTAATGAGACGTCACTCATTTTAACTGTGTTATTTCAGAATTTTTAATGAATTAAGGACTTTTGGGGAATTTATGTGAAATTCTGAACACAGGCCAATTGATGTTTTAAAGGTTGAGTTTAAATGAAACTTTGGTATATGTGAGTAATAAGTTTTAATTAAGAGTAACGTTAATTAAGTATCGCCTCTCTCCGGTAGAATTTTACCTATTTTGGTTCTAATTAAGCTTCAGATTTTTCTCGGAAAGCAATAACTTATTATAAAGTAGAGTTTTCAGTTGATATATTATGTTAGAGTGTACATTTTTTGAAGGAAACCTTTAAAACCCTGTGTAATGATATTTTGTCGTCACCAATAATTCGGGACTGAAATAATTTGGAGACATTCAATATATTTCAATCTAAAGAGCTGATCATGTTTTTGTAGATGACTATGGCACGCCGTATATATTACCCTCTGCGAACGCGGTTACCGTACAATAAATATGTATGTATATCACTTACCCTTTTAGTAAAAAAGTCTATTTATTTGGGTGAGGTACCTTCGCGGGCGTATACAGATAGTCTATCGACGTTTGATATAATAGAAATAGATAAAATTATTTTTTATAAAAAAATCTTATTTCAATTTCTAAGGATCTTAATTGGATGAATAGTTTAGAAGTGCATATAGAATTATTTTTTAAATAATAAAATAATTATTTTGATTCTTATTAATATAGATAAATTGAGAAACTTTATTTACAATGTGTTTTAATAATGAAATGAAAATAAATTCGTAGTAAGCGATTATGTTAATCAGAAAACCTCATTCTATTAGCGAAAGATTTTTTTTAATATTCTCCGGACCCTGGAATTACTCAAGCGATAAACTATGTTTTTATATTTAATCATAAATAAATCTTACCTTTTTACTATACTAAGGAACTAAATATATTTTTTATTTTGGTGAAGCCTCATAGGACATCAATCTCGAGCTCATTTGGAATGTTCCAATAACATTTAAAATAAGTCTTTTAAATTTTCCCCACAACGAGAATCGGAAAGTAAATATAGAAAACCTGACACAGCTTTGGCAACTAAACATTTTTCAGGCAATAAAGTAAAAATCTCTATCGCCCGTAACATATTTTTCGCTTCATAAAAATGCACGCGTGTATGGGAATAAGTTTTTTAAATTATGACTAAAAACAATATCCAATCATGTTTTAACAGACTTTAGCGTTACAATAATGTCAGTTTTACGACTGACAACGGAAAAACGGAGTTAACGTTTAACAAAAATGTGGAAAGTTGTACTCAAAATCATTAAAAATCTTCGATCAACTATGTCAATGTTAAAAATACTATAAAGGGCTGCTTAATTTTTAGTAATTGTGTTTTATGATTGATGATTTACTCGGCTAGTAAATAATTCGACTGATAGTTATAAGACAATGCAGGTAAATATATCTATTTACTTACATATATATACACAAAAAACAGTAGCGGGACGTCCGAACGAGCCCAAAAGCCCGGCTTGCCGACTCTAACGTGAGACGTGTGTCGCGGCCATAATTGACAGTGACAACTTCGAATACAAATACATGACAGCAAGTGTCACTGTACAAACGTTATACGAAAACTAACGGTCGATTCGCAATATACTCCTGTAAAAATACGTTATACGAAAACGAAACTAATTGTAAAGTTCATTTATAATATACGCAATTTAATACAAAACAAGCTGGACCCTTTTCTTGGCGCCCTTCACGCATATACGCTACATATTTTGGACCTTCAGCCGGATTCACGAATTTGAACCATCAACCGAAATCAAGTTGGATCAAAGAACAAAGAAAAAGAAGTCTGCGCAAAAGAATAAGGTACGACCAGCTATCCACAGCTATCCATACGTATTCCGTTCCCTTCCGTTTATTCCTAGTCAATCCGTGATCGCAATACCTTAGCTTCATCCTTTGTCATAGCATTTTGTCTAAATGAGTGAGCGTTCGAAATCGCCTTTGCTTAAATTAAACGATGATGATGATTCTGTTAATCAATTAATACGCGAATTAACAAAGAAACGAGGTATTATCAAAGGCCGTTTAACCCATTTCAGCAACTACTTGAATTCTATAGATGGTATTCGAAAATCATTGCAATCCACGATAGATTTAAAATTAAGAATAAAAAGCGCCACAGAATTATTCTCTGAATTTAACATAATTCAATCACAATTAGAGGAAACCGTTTCCGAAACAGACCTCGAAGGTCAGTTCCAAATTCGTGATCAGTTTGAGGAGTGCTACTACAGTGCACTGTCTCATGCTGAATGTATGATCAGCGGTGATGAGAGCACTTCCAGTTCTAATCAGTGTTCAAACGATGCTATTAAATTACCAACAATTTCACTTCCTACCTTTAGCGGGAACTATGAGCAGTGGTTGGAATTTCGAGATACGTACCTAGCTTTAGTTCATAATTCTAGTAAAATATCAAATATACAGAAATTCCATTATCTGAAGTCATCCATTAAGGGTAGTGCAGCAATAGTAATAGACTCAGTCGAATTTTCAGCGCATAACTACAGCATAGCCTGGGAACTATTACTAAACAGATATAATAATAGCAGACTTTTAATACATAATCATGTTAAATCACTATTTAGCATTCCTTCGATAAACAAAGAATCGTCAGCTACTTACCGAAATCTTATAGATATTATATTAAAAAATATACGCGCATTAAAATTACTAGGTGAACCTACTGAGTATTGGGATACAATAATCATTTATTTAGTAGTGTCGAAACTAGATTCCTCCACGGAACGAGAATGGGAACAGTATAAAAATACTTTATTATCTTCTAATGATCAATCCGTTAATATAACCTTAAACCATTTAATTAAATTTCTCAGGGATAAATCAGATATTTTAGAAACATTGTCAGTATCTCATTCAAAACCTACTACAACGCATCCATTCGATCACAGACGTTCATCCGCTAATATTCAAACACACTCAAAGATACACTGCAACGTTGTAAACAGTCAATATTCTACACCTCAACAGCATAACACAATCAATTCGCGCACAAAAACATGCATACTTTGTAACGCAGCAAATCACTCACTATATTCTTGTTCACAATTCCTAAACTTAGATCTAAACAGTAAGCTTAAATTTATACAGGATAAGAACTTATGTGAGAACTGTTTACATTCATATCATCCAATAAACGAATGTTGTGGCGGTCTTGGCTCAGGAAAAGGTAAATTGAAGATTTAAAGTAGAAATTTAAAATTAAAAAATTGTTCCTGGACCGCCTTATGGCTAAGACGCTACAGTAGGGTAGGACCAGTACACGTTTCTCAATACTGTCGGTCGTCTCAGCCAATTATTAATTTAACGAGCGTTTTGCCTCGGGCTTGTGCGCTGGAACGCTCGCCCACGCACCCTGTTATGTGCGTAAAATAGAAAGATTGATCACGCAAAGCGATCACAGGACGGCACACTCGGCTGGACGATAGTAAGAGAGCGGTGAGTACACGTCGGAAAGGAGGTTGGTATGGGGTTAGGAAAATGAGGGAAACTAGGTACTTTGGGAAACTTGGATACTGGGAAACTGGGAGACTGGGAGTATTAAAAGATTCTTGATTCTGAATACGGTCGCTTCTTCAGGGAAAACTGTCTGACTGTTGAACTGACTGTATCGAACTGACTGTATCGAACTGACTGTTGAACTGACTGTGTGACCATGTTTAGTACGAGAATATTCGCGGGGTATCTGTTTTCGTTGGTATACCGCGACGAGAACTGCAGAAGGCGTATCGATTTTGCGCTAATTCCGCGCCGATTTTCACTTCGGAAGCGACCTTTTTATTTAATTTCCTTTTTATATATAATAGTTACATATATGTTTCTTACATATTTAGATTGCTCATTGTAAGCCCTTTCGAATGATATATATTATAACCACATATCTGTTACATACTAAGCAGGAAAAATTATTTACTGACAATTTTACACAGATTTCACTGCTTCTCTATGGTGAATAAAGTCACAAATTATACTTTATTTACAGTAAACATATTTAGATAGTTAAAATACTAAGTTTTATAAATATCAACACGAATTTTACATTTTTAGTGAAATTAAATATGAATTACGTCTTATGCAGTAAAATAATAACTTTAAATATCTAATTACATCTTATGTAATATTTTACGTAAATTAACAACTTTTAATATGTATTTTATGTAACATTTTACGTAAATTATAATAACTTTAAATATGCGATTACATTACAATTACATCTTATCTTAAATTAATTAAGTAAGTCGCCGACATTCTCCCCCTCGTGCGAAGCACCATCCTCTTGACTCGGCGACTCTGCAGGCACCAGCAGCACGATCCTGGTCGCCGGTCGTCTCAGCACGCCTCCTCTTGTTTGCACGTCGACGATTCTCACTCGTCCATCCGGTCCAGGGTAGGTGTGCAGGATTCGTCCTCGAGGCCAGGTGCAGCGTGGCTGGGAAGAGTCCACGATGAACACGATGTCATCCTTCTTCAATTTATGTGTATCTTCGGGTTGTCCGCTGATTCTTCTGGGGAGCAAGGTGGGTAAGTACTCCTTCAACCACCTCCTCCAGAAGTGGTCTGCCAGCCGTTGCGTCGTCTTCCACGTGTCCCGTCCCACGAGCTCTTAATCTGCGAAGCTTCCAAGCCTCGCCGCGCCGCAGGAACGCCCGATGAGGAAGTGGTTTGGAGTGAGCGCTTCTTCTTCTGGGTTGTCAGCTGGATTGGTGATCGGTCGTGAGTTGATCATGTGTTCTGCCTCCAGGAGAAGTGTGTGCAGAACCTCTTCGCGTGGGTGTCGCTCGCGTAGTGTAGCGTCCAGTGCGGTTTTGACTGATCGCACCAGACGCTCCCAGGCGCCGCACACGTTCGGTGGGATGAATTTCCAGAGCACGCCGATCTTCTCCGCTTCCATGATCAGGTCTTCGTTCTTCATGGTGTCGAGAGCCTCCCGTAGTTCCTTGCTGGCCCCCACGAAGTTGGTACCGTTGTCGCTGTAGATTACTTTGGGCATTCCGCGTCTTGATGCGAATCTTCGTGATGCCATCATCATGGAGTCTGTGGAGAGCGTAGGGACTAGCTCGAGGTGAACCGCCCGCGTGGTGAGACATGTGAATAGTGCCCCCCATCGCTTCTCGTTTCTTCTGGCTACCGTGATGATCATGGGTCCGAAGTAATCCACTCCAGTGCAGGTGAAGGGGTGAGCGCCGTGGCGTAGTCGTTCCGCCGGCAGGTCGCCCGTAGGTAGATCCAAAGGCGCGGATTTCTTCACTCTGCATTGTTGACATCGGTGTTGGACTTTTCTAAGTGTCGATCTTAGCCCCACTATCCAGAATCTTTGTCTTATCTCGTTCATGACGGTGGCGTGGTTTCCGTGATTGAACCGTCTGTGGTGGTCTTCAATGACGAGCTCGGCGATGCGGTTTCTTCCGTCCAACACTATCGGTTGTAGATAGTCGCTTGAGATTCCCCTTATGGCGTTGATCCTACCACGTAGTCTCAGTATTCCGTCTTCTAGCTTCACGTCGAGCTTCTTTAGTTTGCTGCTTCTTTCTAAGCTGTTTCCTTTCTGCAAACTCTGTATTTCTTTGCTGAAGCTCTCGTGTTGACTTCTTATAATCAGCAGTCTTTCCGCTCGTAGCAATATCTCTTCACCGATGGGTTTGAAATATTTCTTCTGTGTAGTGAGACGCTGTTGCCGAATTTCCTTAGGAATTTTCTTGTTGTATGGTTTCCACGGTAGATCCTTTTTCTTACAAGCGCTGACTGTGTCTTTTCGTTTACACAACTCTATGAATTGCAAGACGCGTGCCGTTGTTCTTAATAGTTTTCTCCACGTGGAAAATCTCTCTGGAGAGGGCGTCGCGTGTTCTTTACTTGACACATGATGAACCTTTTCTGTGGACTTTTCTTCATCGGTATCTTCTTTCTTGAAGCTTCTTGGAGTCGGCCAATACTCTTCTCTTCTTCGCAAGAAGTCAGGACCCGTGAACCAGCGATGAGACTCGTTAAATTCTCGCGGTAGGTCGCGAGTAGCGTCGTCAGCGGGGTTCTGCGCTGTAGGTACCCAGCGCCACTCTTGGGGTCTTGTCAGTTCTTCAATCTCTGCGAGCCGGTGTGCCACGAACGTCTTGAATGTTCTGGGGTCGGTCTTTATCCATGATAATACCACGCTGGAATCCGTCCAATACGTCTTGAGTGTTGCCTTCAAATCTAGTTCTTTTTCCACGGAGTGTGCCAGTCTGCTGCCGAGGAGCGCTGCTTGCAGTTCGAGACGGGGCATCGACACGGGTTTCAGTGGTGTTACTCTGGCCTTAGCCGCGACGAGGCTAACTTGGTAGTCTCCAGTCTCTTCGTTCCGCGTCCTCCAATAGACGGCCGCTGCGTATGCTGTCTCGCTTGCGTCCGTGAAGGTGTGAAGCTCCCCCTCGGTGCTTGAAGGTGCTATGCATCGTTGTAGACGTAGATCTTGCAGTATCTTCTGGTTATCCAGGTATGCCGTCCAGCATTCAAAGTCTTGCTCTTCGATTTCTTCATCCCAGCCTATGCCGCTCTTCCATATCCGTTGAAGTAGTTTCTTCCCTTTAATCAGGATTGGAGAGATGAGGCCCAAGGGATCGAAGGTTGACATGATGGCACTGGTGACTTCTCTCTTCGTGGGTGTCTTGAAGCCTTGAGAAATCTCCTCCGGTGCTTCTTCTGCATATTTGTTGTCGAGAAGGTTCTGTATCTGCCGATTGTATTCAGACTTCAATCGTTGATCTTTGTATATCTTGCGTTCGATGCTTTTGAGTCTTCTTTCGGCTGCAGTGTAACTCTCCGGCATGACTATCTTTTTGTTTTTCCACAGTAGACCAATCTCGAACCGGCCGTCATCTCTTCTTCGGCATGTCTTCTCCAATAGCGCCAGTGCTCTGCCTTCTGCGTCGGTGGATGGTCTTCGTTGTTGAACTCCCATTGACTCGATAGAGAAGTGTTCTTTCACCATCTGATGAATCTGATCTTCGATGACGCTTGTATGTAGACAGGTGTTTATGAAGTGTACTGGTCTCGTGATGTTGGAGTCAGTTCCATGTAGCACCCAACCGAGCTTGGTTCTTGATGCCACTGGTTGTCCTGGCTTGCCTCTTCTTGTTTCCAAAGAGATGATGAAGTCCCAATTGTCTTGACCGATGAGTAATTGGGGCGGCTCTGCTTCGTAGTATAAGACTTCCGAGAGTTTTCGTAAGTGACGGCAGTCTTCAAGTCTCCTTTTATCCAGGTACTGTGGGGTCAGCCGAAGGTTGTCTATCGTGCGGACGTTCTGAAGATTCTTCCTCTTCGTCTGATGTATGCCCTTCACGGTGAGGTTCAGCATCATAGAATCTTCTTTCTTGATATGGTTACCCCCTACTGTTTCGATGACCAGTTCTTGTGTGACTCCGGTGGTTCCGATGTGATCTGCGATCGATGAATCCAATAAGGTGACTGTCGACCCTTCATCCATGAGTGCTATTATCTTCTTGGAGCCCTTTGGTCCGTAGACTTCCACTCGAATCATTTTCAACAGAGCGCGTGCCGTATGCGCAATGTTCACAATCGCAACTTCGTTAGTCTTCTCACACGTGGTCTCCTTGTCCACCTCCATTGCAGCATGAGTTGAGTTGGGTTGAGGTGTGACGTGAAGCAGTGGGTGGTGCCATCTTTTACAATGCTTGCATGGTGGTTTTCGGCATGATTCTTTTCGATGGCGTCCTTGCAGGCACTTGAAACAGACGTGACTTTTCTTTACTGTATTCCATCGCTCTTGCGTTGAAGCTTTCAGGAACGACTGACATTCTGTCAAAGAGTGATCTCCGTCGCACTGCGGGCAGGTCTTCTTCCTCTCCTCGTCGGCGCTGATACTGTGGGTGGCTTGTCTGAGAGGTCTTCTCGTAGTCCCACTGTTCCGGAAAGAGGGTCTGGAGTCTTCCATCGATGCGAAGGCTCCGCACTTGTCGGCTTCTCTATTCAGGAACTCGCTGATGAGGGTCAGATCTGAGAATGAATCTTCTTCCTTGACCGCGGTGTAGTCGTACCATCGAAACTTCAAGATTGAAGGCATCTTGTTGATAATTTGCTTCATTAATTCCGGCGAATGTAAATATTGTTGCTTCTTAAGGCCTTTGATTGCTGCTACGCTGTTGTTTATTTGACTCGCGAATACGCAGATGTCTCGCGGGTCTTCTGATATTCTGGGAAGCGCCTTTACTTTTTCCAACTCCGCCAATACCAGTGCGTCTGGTCTTCCGTATCTTCTGCGGAGAGCGTTGATCACTTCTTGCGGCGAAGCATCCGAGTAAAGTAGACTCTTGATTGATTCTCTCGCGTTCCCTTTGATCGCCTTCCTCAGGCGCGCCATGTTTTGTGTGTCGTTGAACACCGAAGCTGTATCTTCGTATACTACGCGGAAAGCCAGCCACTCGTTGGTATTCCCTTCGAAGATAGGAAGCTCGTATATATACTTCGGCTGCGGCGCGGGGGTTGACTTTGCCGAAAATGCTTCCTTCAACGCGTCCGCCAGCACTCGCACTTCCATCTTCGATGATTCCTTTTCCACATGACAAGTCTGCTTGACTTCCGGTTCAACATCTTGAATCTTTTCTTCTAATACCGAAGATTCAATCCAGTTTCTTACATGAGAATTTCTTTCTTCCGGATTCTCTTCTTCAACGGAGTCAGTGTCCTCGTACTGCGCCATCTCTAATCTGACGCGGGCTAGACGAGCTGCTGCCTGAGCCTGTTCGAACTCCAGGCGAGCCAATTCCTCCCTTGCTTCTAACTCGCGTCTGCGCGCTGACGTATCCGTTGTTCGTGTCGACCTCGCATGCCGGGTTGAACCCGCTGGTACCAGGGTCATTGCGTTTCTTCCTGGTTCCTGGTTGGCAGTGGTCGCGGTGGTGACAGTAGTTCGAGTTTCTCCCGATGTCGTAGTGCTGGTAGCTCCCGATGATGTTTGTTCCGATGTGAAGTCACCGCTTGTCGCTTGGGTAGAGCTTTCTTCACTTTCGTCGTCCGTATGTCTCAATGGTGCGTCCTTTTGCGATCTGGTGACCGGCATCTTCTTCGTACAGGATCCGGCTCGAAGGACCAACAACTGTGGCGGTCTTGGCTCAGGAAAAGGTAAATTGAAGATTTAAAGTAGAAATTTAAAATTAAAAAATTGTTCCTGGACCGCCTTATGGCTAAGACGCTTCAGTAGGGTAGGACCAGTACACGTTTCTCAATACTGTCGGTCGTCTCAGCCAATTATTAATTTAACGAGCGTTTTGCCTCGGGCTTGTGCGCTGGAACGCTCGCCCACGCACCCTGTTATGTGCGTAAAATAGAAAGATTGATCACGCAAAGCGATCACAGGACGGCACACTCGGCTGGACGATAGTAAGAGAGCGGTGAGTACACGTCGGAAAGGAGGTTGGTATGGGGTTAGGAAAATGAGGGAAACTAGGTACTTTGGGAAACTTGGATACTGGGAAACTGGGAGACTGGGAGTATTAAAAGATTCTTGATTCTGAATACGGTCGCTTCTTCAGGGAAAACTGTCTGACTGTTGAACTGACTGTATCGAACTGACTGTATCGAACTGACTGTTGAACTGACTGTGTGACCATGTTTAGTACGAGAATATTCGCGGGGTATCTGTTTTCGTTGGTATACCGCGACGAGAACTGCAGAAGGCGTATCGATTTTGCGCTAATTCCGCGCCGATTTTCACTTCGGAAGCGACCTTTTTATTTAATTTCCTTTTTATATATAATAGTTACATATATGTTTCTTACATATTTAGATTGCTCATTGTAAGCCCTTTCGAATGATATATATTATAACCACATATCTGTTACATACTAAGCAGGAAAAATTATTTACTGACAATTTTACACAGATTTCACTGCTTCTCTATGGTGAATAAAGTCACAAATTATACTTTATTTACAGTAAACATATTTAGATAGTTAAAATACTAAGTTTTATAAATATCAACACGAATTTTACATTTTTAGTGAAATTAAATATGAATTACGTCTTATGCAGTAAAATAATAACTTTAAATATCTAATTACATCTTATGTAATATTTTACGTAAATTAACAACTTTTAATATGTATTTTATGTAACATTTTACGTAAATTATAATAACTTTAAATATGCGATTACATTACAATTACATCTTATCTTAAATTAATTAAGTAAGTCGCCGACAAATGTCGATACGGTCCCTGCAGAAAATGTGATAAGAAACATAACACATTAATTCACAATAATGATGACATCCGCACCGTGTCACTGCCGTCGGTAAGTGAAAGGGAGGCTCGCAGTGCGCCTACGCAGGACGCTCGGGCCACTCAGGTAAACTGTGACGCGCATCTATACGAACCTATACATACATTACACATGCACTCGTCTAAGCAATACGTTTATTTATCAACTGCTATAGTTGAATTAGCTGACCGAGCTGGTTCATTTCATAAAATTCGTGCAATATTAGATAGCGGAAGCGAACGCAGCTTTATTACGCAGTCTTTATGCGATAAATAGCAACTTAAAAATATACAGTCCACTTTACAAATAAACGGGGTTGGTAATATCGTCACAAATAGCACGCGAAATTGTGACGTAGAATTTAAATCAATTTGTGGTCCATTTTCCATGCGCATTTCATGCTTAGTGCTGCCACAAATAACTTCGAATTTACCAGCTTTTAATATTCCTAAAAATAAATTCAGTATACCTATGCACATTAATTTAGCAGATCCTATGTTTAATGAATGTCAACCTATCGACATGTTAATAGGGGCAGATCATTTTTGGGATCTTATACTTGAAGGTAAGATGCGCCTATCGAACGGACCTTATCTTCAAAATACGAAGCTAGGCTGGATTGTGTCCGGTCCTATCATACATAAAACGAACACGCAATTAGCACAGGATACGATATCTTGTAAGCTTTCATCAGTATTCGCTAACAATAAAAATAAACGTAAAACATATTCACAAACGGAACGAAGATTAAAAGGGCATTTAAAACGGAATCCTTCCTATAAGGATTCTTATAGAGAATATGTTAATAAAACGCATTTTAGTAAATCAAATTAATAAACGCACTACATCACGATAAGAAAAATATTTAAAATAGACATTTAATGTAAATTGTGATTATCCGTTTCGCATAACGTCATCGCAACTAGGAACCGGTTTGTTACGGGCTTATCTATACTCGCCACTTATACGCATACCGCGACATATAATAATCATAAGCAATGTGAAGTCATGTATTCATTCTGCTTATGGCGCATGAGTGTATGTTCGTGCAATGTGGGATAGTCCCGTAACCCGGGTTCGATTCTTATCGTGTATTATAAACGACAATAATAAATTTGTAACAATTATATTACGCAAAATAATTCACCCGAGGTGAAGTCTAATTCGTCTATATTTTCATTCTCATGTAGGTAAATAAAATAAATTTACATCAAGTAGTTTTTTCTAAATTTAATCGTCCCATACGCACTTACACATACGCATTAAGTTTTTAAATTAAATTTATTCATTTATTTATTTAATGATTATCTTTTATACGTGTTAATGTTAGGTTTAAGCTCTCAAACTAATTCATATACGAATAAATACATTCGATTTTACTCTTCTAAACGCATCTGATACGTAACTAGCATTTAAAGCATAAAACGATTCGTCCTATTATAGATAAGTTGTCGAAGGAACGCTCAAATCCTTTCCACTTCTCTGGTCGACTAAATCAATGCTCATCTTAACCGCAAAGGCAGAGGTGCTAAGCGATAAATCATATGAACGCTTATGTATTTGTTTCGTTGCACGTAATATTCACTTAGAGCTTGTAAGTGACTTATCTACCGGGACATACATACAAATGATATACATATGTTACGACACGGTAAACATATAAAATATTTTCCAATTTAGAAAATAATTTCGTGGGCGCTACGAACGAATTTTTACAATATTTAAGTAGTTGTCCTTATATAATTATTAAACACGCGTATACGATACGATTCAATTTCATTTCATTTTTTCTTTTCACGCTACTCATTGTGACGGCTCGTGCGAGGCTGGAGTGTAGGCTTGCAAGTATCACTTGCTGCGTGTCTTCGGAAAGACTATTCCTGCCCTTCCACTCCTCTGTCACCCCTTTTAACCGAACCATACCTTCCCCTGACTCCTGTACATTTTGTTGGTCGTACACTTACTGCGCTAATATATCAAGGCATGTGAGACAAACACGACGAACCTATTAATCGATGTCAAATAACAGTAGCAGTGGAGCAGATCCGTCATTACTTCTGATCCCGTTCGACATACGATATACGTTTCAAGTTTATAAACAAGGAGCAAAGTGGAGGGAAAACTGCGATACATTAGATCTCAACACACTGGTTGTTATCAAGGACGACGATCTCCCTTCTCTGAAGTACTGCTGGGCGTATCATCAGCATTGTTCCGGACGATAACGGCGTATCTAGCATAAAAGATCTTCGCACATCTTCAAGCATCATCAAGATCTTCCCTGGTTGACCTGAACGAGACTACATTTTGAAATCAACGAGGCGATTTCAAGGCCGGGGGCATGTCGCGGCCATAATTGACAGTGACAACTTCGAATACAAATACATGACAGCAAGTGTCACTGTACAAACGTTATACGAAAACTAACGGTCGATTCGCAATATACTCCTGTAAAAATACGTTATACGAAAACGAAACTAATTGTAAAGTTCATTTATAATATACGCAATTTAATACAAAACAAGCTGGACCCTTTTCTTGGCGCCCTTCACGCATATACGCTACAACGTGTTTATAACTGATATATTAATTACGTAATGATAAAGGTTATAATTTATTAATTAGGTTATATATTATTTATATTATTATGGCGCCTCTGTGGCTCAGTGGTAAGCGCGATGCGTTTAGCACCAGAGGTCCTGGGTTCGAATACCGGGGAAACAAAATGTAAAAAAAATCGAAATATAATCAGTGAAATAAACACAGAAATGGGTCTACCCCATGCCCCACTAGAGGACTCGGGAATGCATTTTTAAGGGCATTATTATATTCCTTTTTATGGTTGCAAGTTGCATCAGTTGCAAGCCGGCCTTGTATGGTGGTTCTGCCACTGACAAAAAATTTTTGACGGGCTCGTTGGCGCGTTCGGTAGAACACCTGCCGTGCGCATCGATGGGTCGTGGGTTCGAATCCCACCGGGAGCACATGCTTATAATTTTCTGTAAGCATGTTTTCCCCACGTCTGGTAACTTCGGGCATTGATCGGGTGGGAGGAATATCTAAATTCCGACCGGGTAACGAACCACCGTTCATAGATGGAAAAGCCGTGAAAAACTGTGAAGTGCACATAGCGCTTTTCGGTTTCAGTCTATGGATTTCCGAATGCTCGAAGTAAAAATTAGGTCGACAGCGCATCATTGACTGATGTTCTGTGGCTGAGGTATCACCTAACATCAAGTGAACCTCATGCTCGTCTGTCGATAACTGACATAAAAAAAAAAAAATATTATCCCAATTTTAAATTCACTTGGTCATTCGACTTCAATTTACTTAACTCTGCAATAATTACGAGCACCTTCTCTGCCTTTAAGTCAATTCTTTGAAAGTATAACGTCACGCTAGCTATAAGTAGTTGACATCGTCGTATCAGATGATAAATTACAATAAAATAGCAGCTCACAATTAGAGCGGGGCATGATGCGCCAGTTCGTTATAATTTATAGCGATTTCTCGTTAAAGCGTTACAGAGCCGCGCCAACAAAGGTACGGGAACCCTCTGGAGGCCGCTAAACCGGAGAGTGCATTATTTTAGCTTCAACTAACTTCAAACAAAAATACTTATTCAATATTATTATATACAAAGAAACAGGAATTGGAAATTTTAGTTCACGTATGTAACGTCATTCAGGAAATTACCTGTTTTTCAGCTCAACATTTTTAACAAGACTTGTTGACTTATTTGTGTAATAGGTTTGTCAACATATAATGATGTTTGATGAATTCTTATTATAACAATAATATTTCCTAAAATAAATCATTTTTTTAATTTAACTATTAAGAAAACCAGTAGAGAGAGATTTTGGAGACAATTTCTTATCGCAGAGCCTTTTTAGTAAGAAAAATCTAAACAATAAATAATACACCTCTTTATGTGCAATAATCATTGACTTCAATACTATGTCAGTGGCTAAGATGCTCTGTTTGAATCGGGTATACCTTTTTTAACTGATTATAGACAGTTGTATGCCCACTATCATACCTGATGGTAAATGGTCAGGGAGATAAATCACAACTGTTTAACATAAAACTCTGAATGTATCGCATCGTTGACATTGGTCAATGTACGAACACAACAGGACCTATACTTTACTATAAAAGCCGAGTTAAGAGAATCAAGCAATTTTAATGGCCTCACCCGGGTCACGGCAGGTCCTAGATTTGCTGAGTAATTCTGCAGTATTAACACACTCCAGTGGAAGCTTATGAAGCATTAAGTTTGTTTGAAATTTTTTTTCTTCTTACAGATTAAAAAATAATTGTTATGATAAATTACAAGAAACTGAATATCGACAATATTATAAATAAAAACTGGCAAAGTGCGAGTCGGATTCGCGGACCGAGGGTTCCGTACAAATGATTTAAGTAAACGAAGCATAAAAGGCCATATCATTCGATTGCGTCGTCTTAGAAGTTTGATTATTTTCACTGCTGCAAGGTCTACTAATTGAGTATTTGATATTTATTTCAACTTGATACCTTCACACATTCCTGAGAAAAAGAGTTTGACAGACGGATGGACAATGAAGTGATCCTATCGATACCTCCTCAGTATACTGAGTATTTTGTTTTTTTTTTATATATATGTACTTAATAAATCATGATCTTAATATCAGTGTTAAAAAAAATTAAAAAGCAATAATTGCCCTGAGGTATAAATGCATTTTAAATCTCAGTTAAAAACAAGAATCAGCAAAACAATTTTATATTGAAGCAAGAGTTTTCAATTTTCGTTAAAAAAATATTTAATTTATTTTAAATTAGTTTGATATCAATATAATCCAACTTTCATATTATACTAGCGACCCGCCCCGGCTTCGCACAGGTCAAGATTTTTTGACAAAAAAAGCAGGGGTTGTATGTATTTTTTAATGCCACATTCTCAGATTAAATAAAAAAGACAGATTGAACCTACGGAACAAAATTATACGGCCGCTTGACATTTCATGTGTGCTTGACAACTGTCAGCGGCACTGTAGGGACACGTGCATTTGTGTGCGTGTAATGATACCACAAATAGTAAAAAATCCCTATATTTTTGAAATATATTTTTTTATTAAAGTAGTGTTTTTGGATAGATAAATAACAAAATAAACATTTTATGTTTGTTTTTATATTTATAGGTAAGCTGTATAAATTACAACTTATAAAACTGTCACAAATACAAAACAATAAGATAATACCATTAATTCGATTAAAATAAAAAAAAAACATGATTATTATTTATTATATTGTATGCATAATAAATAATAATTTATTTCCGTATAAATGGTATATTTAACCCTTAACCACCCACAAGTGTCTCGCGGACACTATTTGACGTTCTGTTACTCATAAAACTTAAAAGTATTTATTTTTACGAAAAAACGTTTTATCTCATCTAACCCTATAATTGTTAAAGACGGTTAGAATTTATATATAAAATTAATTTATATGTAAAACAAAGCTACTTAATTTTTTTTAAGTTAAGAATTATCTCTCCTTTCTTTTAAATACCTTTGATTTATATTTTAGTGAGCCCGCTGGACACTACTGGCATGTTATGTTACAAAAGCATACTAGGTAGTTAAGGGTTAAACAAACGTAGTTGTTTATTCATTAATCCTCAAATCACAGTTTTCGGAATTACAAACGAAAAGTACATTCAGAATTAGAACAACATATTGCATGCACGTCACTACTCGTCACTAATATCTATAGTGTTTCCCTTATTGAAGGGAAAAATATTTCAATGAAAACTGGCAACACAGACGAATTATTGTTGAGGTTTTGTGTTCCAAGACAACCGTAAATTTTTCGGATAAATCTATACTAATATTATAAAGAGGAAAGATTTGTATTTTTGTATTTTTGTATGTATTGAATAAACTTAAAAACTACTGGACCGATTTCAAAAATTCTTTCACCAATAGAAAGCTACATTATCGCTGAGTAACATAGGCTATATTTATTACTAGAAAAAAATAGAGATCCTTAGAATTTCCTACTAAAACCAACCCGAGGTGTAAAAAAAATTGCCAAAAAATGTTGTTCGTCGCATGCGCTGCGAAAAGTATTGATGATAGAACAAAATAAAGTTTTACAATATTATAGAACATATAAATATCTACAAAAAACTTCGCAAGACCATATGTCTAACTATTGTAGTTATGTTACTATAACTACTTTTGTACATTTTAAAAGTTGATAGAAATGCCGATCAAAATCAGACCCTGCTATCCATACCTCTGTATTAATTCTTATCCAAATAAATTGTTTCATATTTAAGACTGTTTCAATACCTGTTGATTACTTTTTGAAATATTGAAATCGGACATTCCATTCAAAAGATATTACGAAATTAAAAATATCAATGTAAACAAAAAATACACGCCGTCCGCTTCGCACCGCTGCGCTGTGGCTCCACGCAGGGCATCGAGCAATACGGCGAGGGGTAGTACTACGTCATTTTGTTCAATTTGTGGGGTTTTGTTACGATTTAACTCAAAAACTACTCAACCGATTTTAAAAATTCTTTCACTAATAGAAAGCTATATTATCAGCGAGTAACATAGGCTTTGCTTTTTTTTCATCTATTTGCACCCGTGCGAAGCCGGGGCGTTTTGCTAGTAAATAATAAAACCAGTCCAATTATCAATAGTTTTTTGTGAAATGATATTCCATCTTATTTTTATTATTTTTGGAAACAACTTTTACAATGTTTAAAAACACAATACGGCATTTTTCAACGAATCACTTGTGACGTGTACACAATACGACGGTTCGTTTAGCACTGCCGCGAGATTGTATTATGTTTTGATTTTGTATTATCTTTGATTCCCTCACTCGCGTGTTCGGTGCGCTCCATCTGCCTTTTTTTATTTAATCTGAGGCCACATTATAAAAAAATAAAATCTAAAAAATTCGTCCAAAAATTTAAAAAAAATTTATGGGTGGACTACCCCTAACATTTAGGGGGATGAAAAATAGATCTTGGCCGATTATCAGACCTATTGAATACGCATAATAAATTTGGTAAAAATCGGTCAAGCCGTTTCGGAGGAGTATGGCAACGAAAACTGTGACACGAGAATTTTATATATTAGATTATTCCATAAATTATTCTGTAAATCTAATTCTATAAATTATCTTTCAAATCGCTCTCCTGAACAAAATTTTTTTTTCGTTGCACAATCTATGGAATTTCGAATGCTCGAAATAAGAAATAGATCGACAGCGCTTTATTGACTGATATTCTGTGGCTGAGGTATCACCTATCATCAGGTAAACCTTATGCTCGTCTGTCGATATCTAACATAAAAAAATACTTAGGATTAAATAATATTCAAAGTGGATTTAATATTAACAGCGGAAGTGGTGAGGAGTTCACACCGAGGATCGCACTTCATCTTCTGAATTTAGATGGTTCTAAAACAAACTTTTCTCAAGTTATATTTTAAAACTTGAGATATAAAGAATTTTACACTGCACTTTCATTACGACACGTCAGAGATTATGAAGTTTTAAACTCAGTCTCTCGAGAGCTCTAACTTCATATCTTGAGACACAAACACTAATTTTCGAAAAACTAAAGTTCTGTTTCCTAGTGTCACTCTACTTATCTAATTAGTTGCATTCTGCAGAACTGGCACGGCCACAAAGTATAACTCTTTTAATATACAGGTGAATTAAACGATTGGGCGTGCATGGCCAACTCCGAAACTAAGATGAATAGCGAAAAGTAATGAAAGGAGTGTTGACATTGAATTCGCTGGTACTGGGTTCGAGAATCGAAAAAATGTTAAGAATTCGTAAAATACGTGTAATCGTTTTTAGATCAGTGACAAGAAGAGAAAGCAAAAACAACTGTAATAAAAAGTATAAAAATGACATAATGTACGAAAGAGTTTTTAATAAGGAGTTTCGAGGCCGATTTTGATGAAAACTAAAACTGCATCATTGAATTTTTGGAAAACCAATATTCCTAGCTAGGAATCGAATCCATTGGTTTTGAAAAAAAAGCACATACTGTGTTATTACACCATTAGTTTCGCTAATAAGAAATGAATTTTGGGTACATACATTACGACTTCCAGCGACTGTTTTCCCGAATATAATTTGGGTATTTTTAAGGCGCGGTTGAATAGGCTTTTTCTAGGTCGGCGTGCTCTACCTTAGATCACATCACCACTTACCATCAGGTGGGATTGTGGTCAAACACCTGCCTATCATTAATAAAAATAAAAAAAGACATATGGTACATAGCGCATCTTTATCGTCCGAGATTTCATCTGCCATCAAATAACTCTTACTTCCATCTGATGTTTGACACATAAATATAAATGATAAAATATTAAACGAGCAATTACCGAAGTTTCAGTTTGAGCAGCAAAAGATTGACTTGAGACCTCATTCCAGTTTCAAGCTTGGTATTTAAATTATAAATTAGCAAACTTTTAAACTCGGCGTAGGACGAAAGAAACATTGTTGAATTTAAATTTTCGTTTGTCTGCCTGTATCTTAATCCAGGATGCTAAGAAACTTCTAAAGACATTTTTTAAGATCATTGGCAGGTGGAGGACTCCGCTTACTTTTTTTAAACACGTAACGGATTTTGATACGACTTTCACTGTCGTATTTATTGGCGTTTACATGGCTAACGCTAGATAAAAATCAAAATTTAACTCTAACAAAAAGCCTAAAAAAGTCCGTGATTATCTCCTGTTGACTTATAGTTACTATATTTATCTTTAAAAAATTAATAAAAAATACTGAAGCTATTTTATTCATTTATATCAACTTATTAATACTTATCCGTTTACTAAGTAACTCGATCAAAGCTTTTTTATATAAATTAAACAAATGTAAATTGCTATCGTGCAAATTTGGAGGTTCCTTTACTTAATCTAAACTACTTTTTGCCCTGGTTTTCTAAAAATTATGAAAATGCGCTTGCCGTGGTCTTTTAATATATACTAGTATCACGCCCCGGGTGCAACTTAGATGTACCACATACTAAAAACACATACATAGGTAGTCTACTTTACTCGCTGATAATGTAGTTTTTTATTGGTAAAAGAATTTTTAAAATCGGTCCAGTAGTCATTGAGTTAAATCGTATCAAGCAAACAAACATACAAACGAACAAATCTATCCTTATAATGTTAGTATAGAAGTATAGATGAAGCTTAAGACACAAGCTAGTCTTGTAGAACTCGTTGTAAACTGATAAATTCGCAAGGGAGGAGTAAATAAGAGTCCGTTGTTCACGTCTCGGAGTGTATGGAAGCCTCCCAGAGAGAGCATTATGCAATAAAGCCCAACTATGAACAACTCAGTAGCGTTGGAAATTCAGAGAACTTTGCGTTAATTCCAGAAAGTTCCACGTTCTTTGTAAAATCCTAATTAGCACTTGTAATGATACTCGCTCTTAACGAACTATTAAATGTTAAAATTAGGATTATTGCGAATTAATGGCCGGAGCTCAGACTGAAATTAGTAGATTTCATAATTACCGTTACTTACTGCGAGAGCGTGGGGCCATTTAGAAATTATTCGTGCAGATTTTATCTACGTTCTAAAATATTTGATATAATTTTCTTATTCAAGTGTATTTAATATTCTATTCCATTATTAATATATTTTGATTTCAATTTAAATAAATTTGTAGTTCAACTGATGAAAAGTAATCATTGTTACACATCATATTTTTAATACCAGAGAACTTGTAGGTGTGTTGTCGGCCTATGACGTAGCTACAATGCTTTAATTTATTCCACTTAGTACTATTACAGAACAAAGTCCTCCGCTGCGTTTGTCTGTCGCGATAAAATCAAAAACTACTGAACGAATTTTCATTCGGTTTTCACCAATAGATAAAGTGATTTATGAAAAAGGTATAATTTTTCAAGGTTTTGTATGGTTGAAAAATAACAATAATTGTTGGAAGTGTCGGAAAAGTCAAACCGCCTGGGAGATTGCATCAAAAACGCTGCCTAATCCCTTTGAGATATACCAAAACAATGTACGGTGGGATATTCCTCTTTTAAAATGTCCACCGTGGCCTATATTTTAAGGATAGCTTACTATACCCATACAATGCGGTAATTAGAAAGTTATTTAGAGGGATACAGTATTAGATAGATAGATAGATAGATAGACATTTATTCACAGCAAACACACGCACATACAAAGATAACGACTATGAACAAACATCAAGGACGAAAGGGAAATTTAAAAATAAAATTAACATATAAAGTTTAAGAACTAAATCCTATTTTCCACAATCAAACAATCTATGCGGCAGTGTGCTGCCATGAAAAGGAAGGCTACTCAGTTTAAGTTACCCCTTGGCCACAGTCACCTGCGGCGCGTTTTGCGGCGCGGTTTGCGGCGCGCAAAGCGGCGAGCGGCAAAAACAAATTGAGCAAATTGTATGAAGTATGCCACAGCTATCGGCGACGCGCATTGCGGTGCGACCTGGGGCGCGGTGGCTACCCGCGCGGCGGCGGTGGCGGCGGCCTGCGCGGCGTGCGAGTGAAACAAATGCACCCGGGAGTATCGAGGCGGCCACAGCTCAGAGCGGCGCGCGCGGCGGCAGTGGTCGACGCATTTAGCATCGCGCGACCGAAACAAATAATTTTGTTTTTATCGCGCATTGAGCTCATATAAGATAATGAATACAGAACAATTTATTAGTGAAATACTGAGTAGACCAGCAATATGGATGTCAAAACATCCACATCATAAATATAGGCATGTTATTATTATTATTATATATATTATATTATTATTCTCTATACTCTAAATACGTCCACCGCTGATGCCGCCGCGGTCCGCCGCGGTCGCAACTGATCGAGCTGTGGCATACCACCGCAAACCGCGCCTCTCGCAGACCCTCTTGCCGCGCCGCGCTCCACACCGCCAGAAGCTGTGGCCAGGCCCTTAGGGAGTATTCCTCTAACACTGATTTTCAGTAGCTTCCTGGCTGAACGGTGTGTCCTGTCTATTTTACAAGATATGAAAATCCTTATCAACTTAAATACGTTAGTTACCTTAAGCATTTCATGCACATTATTATAATCTTTACACCATAAAATTTAATTGAATATCTTAGGAGTTATCGCAAAGAATGAACGCGCGTGAATGCGATCCTACGAAAGATAAGACATATTAAGAAGTCATGAAGACTATGCATTTTGGCTGCAGTCTCTGGATCTCAGAACCTTCAACCTTCCAACGGAAACCTTCAAGAAGCGAGCCTACATCTCTCTTAAAGGCCGGCAACGCACCTGCAAGCCCTCTGGTGTTGCGGATGTCTATGGGCGGTGTTGATCACTTACCATCACGTGATCCGCCTGCCCGTTTGCCCCTATACTATAAAAAAAATGCATCACCTTTGTACTTCTAGATTGTGATTAGAGTGTCAAGTGTCTTTGAGACCCTTTTTTAGTCTTGAATAGAAATTAGAGTGTATGTTTCACTTGCTGGTAGATGATATACATTATACATACATCAATAATATTGCGCTGTCAACCTATTTTTTACTTCATTCGTAAATCAATATACGATAAATATTTATTATAAATGTTTATTAGCCTCAGTTGTAGTTGATCCTATGACCTATCGGAACTCAAGAAAGGTGTTCCATGTCAAATTTACTAAAAATTAGAGGAATTAAGTGCTATTTAAAAAAATGAGGTACTATAATATAGAGAAACGTCGGAAATAAGCGTTACTCAGTTTTTTCATTTTCATTTTCAGAAATAAAAAAAGAGACAACAATGGTTGATTTTTCAATTGTGTACTATTTTTCAATAAATTGTCTTTTTTGCCTTGAGTAAGAACTGTACAGTTATTACCTAAGGAATTATTGATGTGTGGCAGCCCTAGCCACGCCGCGGTAGATTGCGGGAACACCCACCCAAAGCGTCAACGAGGAAGTGCTTTCCGACTTATTTCTTCATCACAACGTATTTCTCCACCACCATAAACTGTATCGTATAATTATTAGCCGGTAAAAGTCAAAAAACACGTGATTCGGCTTTTAGTCTTCTATTCTATCTTGTTATACATAGCTTAATTGTAAAGACTAAGAAATAACATCAATCAAGCAGAGCAGCAATGCATTTAGCGCAAAGCCGAACTCGTTCCGCGAACTCTCGAAATGTCCAAACTTCATCCAGTAATGCTTCCTTGCATGTGGTGTTTCCGCACTGCTGGTTGAAATCTTACATAATAATAATTCTGATACTGAATCGTAAAAATCTACCGTAATTCTAAAATATCTAGTGTCACTTTTCATAGAATAATTCGTTATTTAACCCAAACCAAGCATCATATATGTATTTTTGTGTTGTGAATTGTGTATTAATTTATTTGACATAACGGCCTTTTGCAAAAACGAGTTACACTTCGTGCAAACGTCATACGAAAGCAAGCCTCTGTCGCGTATCAAAATGTTGTTAAGTTGTAACTTTTCTTACATCCCATCAACTTGATATTTCTCGACTTCCCAATAATGTTTTGCACGTAATAAGCTCGTATCGTATATTCCTGACAAACTACAAGATTATGGAGCTGTCACGTTTAGTTCTATACTTCGACTTAATTTCTCAATACTGATGCTTATAATTGATTTATACATTTGATCATTACACAAGTCGCAGTGCGCGTGCTCCCCAGCGCCCGTCTCTACTAGCTCAAAGCATAGCTCCCCAAACTATGTGTCGGTGACACCATCTCTCTTTGCTCTAACGTCAAGAATTTCAACTGTTTTAATCTGATCTGAAATCGGTTCCGACACGGTTCAAATCACTTTTGCAATGAGTTTAGATTAATCTTTCCATTGAGTTGTGAATTAAATTATTGTGCACATTGTTTACAATGTTCTGTTAGGGCTGTCTAGTTTGAGGAATTAGCGATATAATAATATATCGTATATAATAGACATATATTTTCTATCTTCAGTATTACTAAAACTAGGTTATGCTTATGTCAGTACCCGTACAGGTCTTAGTGTTTTTATTAAATTTTTATAGAGATTTTTTCACAAAATGTACTAAATATAAGCCAAATCTAATAAATGAGTCTACAATACACTAAAAAATAATATAATTATAACTCTGTTATTATTACCTAACAGCTTTCTGTTAAGGTTTCTGTCCTTGTTGGGTTTCCAGTTTAAAAGTAGAGAAAGCTTGTGATTTATATTTTCTTTTCATATGTGCGTTCGCGAAAAAGGAAAACTGATAGAGTTAATTCATATAAAAAACCTGCGCTTTACTGACGAGTTTCGGAGTAGTTATTAGCTTCCATCAAGTGAGCCTCGTCTGTGTCATGCCTCTTTTTTAATGTCGGTTAATAAAAAAGACAAGAAATGAGCTTTGTACACAAAGTGTTGATAGTATACGGTTAAAGATAGAATAGGTATAATTGGAAATGTGGATAAAGAAGGCTTGCGAGTTGCGATGCAATCAAAAGGCAGATCTTGTTGAGTGAGCTACGCCTAGGGTTATCATATATGGAATAAAATTTGATATTGCAATACAAAAAAGGAAAATTATGGAATTTATGATATGTCAAATATATGTTACGATTGAATATAGAGAAATATTAGAAAAAAGCGTTAGTCAGTTTATTTCATTCATACGAATAAAAAAAGAGAAAACAATACCAATCACTATGGTTGAATTTTCTTCTGTTTTCTTTTATTGCTTTTCTTTGACTTTTATTTTTTTAAATTCCTTGTGTAATAAATGTACAGTATTTACTTAAGGAATTAAATAAAAATAATGTAATACGATTGGCATCCCAAATCACTTTTAAAAGTTTGATATTATGATGTGTGTCAGCCCTAGCCACGCCGCGGTAGATTGCGGGAACACCCGCAATACTTCAGTATGACGAGCTATGAGAGGGTTTTTAACGAGATTAGTTCGCCTACTCTTATAAAACGTTTCTCAGTTAGGTATATTTAAAAACATATGTGTTGTCTATTTTAAACGGTATTTTTAAACTGAATATTTACGAACAGTTAAGAAAAAGTCTGTTATTTTGTATCTCAAATAGACTTCAATGATGTTTAATGGTCAGGGTGTCGTAGGTTACAAGAACATTTTTCTTTTTTAAGTCAGATATTTACCGACGAGTGTCAGCCCTACGTGAAAGGTAGGATAGGTTACCTACAACTCTGCTCACTCACAACTCGCTGGCTAGCAAAGAGTCGAGTGAGCAGAGTCCCTCATTCTACCCACATTGCACCACCGTGGAGGGGGGGAGGGAGTTAGTCCTAAAGGAGCATTCATCTTCTTAAAATAAATAAATAAAGAAAGATGATAGCCGCAGGACGGTCAGTAACGGTGAGCAAAATATATTTTCTTTTTGTGCAAAAAAATTCTTGACTGACAACGAAACGCGCAATATTAATTTCACGGTTTTTATATTTAGGAATTTGTTTGAACATGAATAAAACTGTATAATCATTTTTATTTAAATATATTTAAAAAATAACAATTCGTTCGTCTCTATTATATGGACGCTGTTAAGCAATACAATGTCAACCCACAAAATGACAAAAATTTGAATTTTGATACCAATCGCTTCCTTATCTACATATTTCAAAAGAGATACGTATCATTTAAATCGTTTTAATAACAAAAATATTGAAAACACTAACGGGCACGAAAACCTAAAATGTTTAAAATAATACAATTTTCTCAAAATGGCAACCATGTGGGTTGACACTGTATTGCTTAACAGCGTCCATATAGGTATACAAAGCAACTCGTCATATAACTGTCACCCACTAAAGTTCTGATGAGAAGATGAGCTATGATAAAACCTTTAAGATCTCAACGCATCTGTAATACTTCCGCCTTTAGAGACGATATTTTCTTACATATTCATGGAGTCATAAAATCAAAATTGCAAAGCCGTATCAAAAACGTATTCAGCCGTAAACCGCAATATCCTATAAGCTAACAGGATAACGTTAAACGCGTGTTTGTCTGGTGAAAATGGCATACCTTAATATATAATACTGTGATTTATTACTAAGATGCCAATAAAGTGGAAGCGGCAATATTTTTCGGCTCGGAGGCGCCTGTGTTGGCCATAAACTTTAGCTATATTTGCTTCAGGCGGATTAACTGCTTGTGGTGGGCCTACGGGCCTTTCATTACGAAGAAATGACCGGTTGAATAGATTTAGTTTTAGTATTGATAGTTGATGGGGAAAGTTCGTTTAGGTTTCAAGGTCCTAGGCCAATAAAAAAAAGTTGCAAGTTCGATTTGAGAACTAGTCATTTTTAAAAGACGTTGGTTTCACTGACATGAAATCGATTGGATATCGAATTCGCAATTAAATCGCTTGTTATTTATTTTATTAGATGAGCTAAAACTACCGCGATTGTCAACAATTTAACGTAAATACACAATGTATAACAAAGCAGACGATTAATTGTATTACAGCAGTTATATACATTACTGATTAGTTTCTTGTAACTCAGGTGTCTCAAGTCTCAACAATCACTCAGGGAGCTCTTGATCTTTATCTATACTAATATTATAAAGAAGAAAGATTTGTTTGTTACGATTTAACTCAAAAGTACTTGATCGATTTTAAAAATTCTTTCAACAATAGAAAACTACATTATCAGCGAATAACATAGTTTGAAAAGCTGGGGCGGATCGGTAGTATGACATAAAAAGGTAAACATATTAAAGTAGACGTCTACAAAGTCGCTACGTAAATAAAATCCGTTTAAATCTGTAGATTTATTTTTCATCAGGTATCTACAGAGGCCCCAAACTCCAACAAAACGGCTCTGTCGTAATATGCTATTATATATGGACAACGTTAGTACAGTTTGGTCGCAATCGCGATATATTGTCACGATAAAGTTATTTGTGTTCCGTGCGAAAGGTTTTATACCCACTCTTAGGAACTTAGGAATTGATATGCGTTGATTGATCGCTCTAGTTCAAGATTGGCAGCCTTATTTTGTATTACAAACAATATCGTGGGAAAACCAATATCGATGAAAATGCTAATAATTTCAGTTTGTATACTATTTTATGCCTCAAGAACATGTACTAGGGTACCAGGATATAAGAGCCAATTATTATTAAAAACTAACTAATATAACCAAACATAAATATTTTAGAATTTTTGACTTGACTGAAATCATTATTATTTATATCAGAAAAACTAATTATTACTTTAATTATCATAACTTTAAAGTAATTCCGCCAGGTATATAAGTAAACATAAAATATATATATTAAAGTTAAAATAAATTCCCAGAGTAATAACTGATGCATAGGTAATAGGTTTTTTCTGCTTATTAACAAATTCAATTACACTAATTTGTAGTTTCTCTTAGCGGATTCATCGGGAACCACCGACCGACGAAAATCTGTGTTCGCAGTCGGGAACGTATTATAATGGATTTAATATAATACCTTCGGGAAAATTCTTGAAGAGATTTAAAAAACGTTTATTCCTTATTCCTTATAAAATACATAAAGTCGAGATGACAATTTTTTTATAAACAATATACATATGTTAAAAACATTATTCAATCAATCCTTAGTTTAGTTATATTGTTAGTAAATATGCATGGTATTAAAGATCCGTTAAGTTAGTTTAAGAAAGTGCTTATTGTTACGCACAAACACAGAATTGATAAAATACAAAAGCTTTTTGTTTAGCACGTTCTGCAACACACGGTCTAGAATACGTTATAATAAACTGGAAATATGAAACTTTAGCAGAAGTTAGCTGAAAGACGCCTTGTGTGTACGTGTACCTGATTTGCGTAAGTTTAACTTTTACCAGGTTTAAATTATATAGCATTAGTCAGTAACTCAGGTCTGAAAGTTAACGTCGTAACTGTATTTAGTATTTATCTTGCGATGAGGTTTCCCGACTGCTGTTTATCTTGCTAGTACGACGTTAGTTATTCTTTGCCATCACTAAACCAACGTTCGTTTATGCATTTTTTAATCGTATACTCTCTTTGTGCGTTTGATAAAGTTATATATTATGTAGTTACTTCGTCTAGTAACAACCTCGCTTCCCTTCAGTTCCACAAAAGAAACATTGAATTGTCGTGTTTGGATTTAGAAATATTTTGCATTTTAGCCATTGTATATTTTTGACTTTTTAACTTCACACAAAAAATATAGTCTAATAGACAATTCTAATCTATATTTAATACTTTTTTTTTTTTATGTCAGATATCGACAGACGAGCATGAGGTTCACTTGATGGTAGGTGATACCTCAGCCACAGTATATCAGTCAATGATGCGCTGTCGACCTAATTTTTACTTTGAGCATTTGGAAATCCATAGACTGAAACTGAAACGCGCAATATGCACTTCACGGTTTTTCCATCTATGAACGGTGGTTCGTTACCCGGTCGGAATTTAGATATTCCTCCCACCCGATCAATGCCCGAAGTTACCAGACGTGGGGAAAACATGCTTACAGAAAATTATAAGCATGTGCTCCCGGTGGGAATCGAACCCACGACCCATCGATGCACGCACGGCAGGTGTTCTACCGAACGCGCCAACGAGCCCGTCAAAAAAGTTTGACAAAGTTATATAGTTACTTCGTCTATAAAACAACCTCGCTTCCCTTCAGTTCCACAAAAGAAACATTGAATTGTCGTGTTTGAATTTAGAAATATTTCGCATTTTAGCCATTGTATATTTTTGTCTTTTTAACTTCACACAAAAAATATAGTCTAATAGACATTTCTAATCTATATTTAATACTTGATGAAAATGAAATATTTTTATAAGAATAGTCCAAATAATCTTCTTAAAATTACGTAGACCAAAAGTATATATATAAGTGTGATATATAATGGGATTTCTGAAAAAAATAGGGTCCAATATACATTATACAAAGCTATACATTATGATTACTTATATATAGCAGTTTAGGCAGCTTAATTTTTAGTTCCAGGTTTTTATCAAGCAAGAATAATGTAGCTTTGCAATTGTGAAGGAATCTATTCAATAGTTCATAAGATTAACCCCAACATGCAAAAAACAAATATCATTTTACCAGTTCATAATATTGTAGTAACGTAGATTATGTATATATAATAAAACAATGCATTGAATATATTATATTTAGAGGAAAATTTAAAGGATAACAATATATACTTACTACATTTTAACAGTTTTTACTCATACGCAGGTAGTATACGCTTAAACTATAACAAAACGGAGACTGTTAAGTTGAAAATCGGCGTATATAGTCCAGTTGGTATTGTTGTCCACACAAATAAAATCTACATTACCAACATATATTTAAATATAATTATACATTCATTGACATTAAAAGGAGATAGTTTAAATGGTAATTTTACTAATTTGTCATTTCAAAATTTCTCCAATTTAAAAGGTCAATAACATATTTCATTTTTTTATTATCATTTAAATAAATATGCCAGGTAGATCACAGGCATTATTATATAAATTATCAATGAAAAAACACAGTAAGATATCGGCTTAATATTACTTTTTTCCTTGCTATAATAATCCAATACGAAGTCAGATTTGTGATCAAAATGGAAACCACTTTAACAAAATTGAAAATAAAAACTTCGAATCATTTCATTCGCGAACAATATCCCGTTAAGCCGATAACACTCACCACTCGTTCAGATTAAATTAAATCGAATATGTCAGAGATCAAGCTAAATTGGCTTACTTTTATTCCATACTACTGTTATAATATTATGTTGTATATGTGCTACGCCGTAGCAACATGCTACAGCAATTCCTACGATTCATACCAAGTATAGTAATAATAATGTCAGAGACTGTGGTCTGTGGTGGTCTGTGGCATGACGTTTGAGTTGTCAAATGTAAGTTGTCAATGTCAAGTATCAGTCAGTTGTGCGTTGGTCTCTCATTCGAGCTGGAGTTGTTCTCGAGACAGAGTGATAAGGAAGACATGGAGAACAGCGAACACAACCATGTGGATGCAAATCCGCCTCAATCTCTGACATATACGTGTACCGACTAAGGTATACGTGAAAACCTCATCCACAAGATAAGAATCAATCATTTGTATGTGCTGCATCTGGTTATCGCTTGATGTTTTCAAACTATCGGAAAACATATACAGAGTGTGGTTTAAATATGTAATTTACAGTGGGATTCGAACCAACGACACATCGGATGCCAGGCGAAGCCAAATGCGGCTGTCAAAACTTTCCATACCTTTTGCAGGGAATTACGTTTAAATAAAAGATTTGTTAAAAAAATATGTTTGAATTTTAAAAATGGATAAAATTTACGATTGTTTAATTAAAATGTAAATACCGAGTAGAAACAACTGGACAGGTATTTTTGGATATGGAATTGTTGGATTGTAGACCTCGTAACAACGCTTTTTTATGAAAATCATATCCAAAGCTATTGTCAGTACAAACTTTTTAAATATATTCCCGCAACATTCCGCTAACGAAGTTTCGTTGCTTTTTTAATAGCTGCTATTTATAAAAAAATAGGGTAGGTTTTATTTTCGTTATTTTTTGATTATATGCGGGCTCGGTAGTGCTCCCGTCAAGACGAGACAATGGAAGGGCAGCTATCTTTTCTCGAAGCATTTCGTCATACATACAATAGAATATAGTACAAAAGCTAGTATACTCGTAGATTGTCAATTATCTCTCGGTTACACATTTACAGCGATGGTGTTGAGTTTCGTGTAATTTAATATGCAGTGTTAGTATATTGACTAGTGCAAGTGTGTGTATCTCATTTTACACTAATAGTAAAAACTCAATTTTCTTTTGCATTGTATAGAATCTCTGTATACCTTGCATTATATAAACTTCTCAGCCGATTATTACTATTGTAACCGAGTCTTTGTAAGCTAAACCATTGTTGAAAAGAGTGTCCATGGAGTTTCTTGCCGGTTCTTCTCCATGAGACCCACTTTTTGGAACCGTGCAACTAGACGTTTCATAAGAGCCTGCAAAGGCCTATTTGAAATAAAAAACTTTTGATTTGATTTGATTTTGAGTGAGAGACCATAAAGTTATATTTATTAAAAATACATATATAATTTATGTTAATTAAGTAGATTTCACTTAATTGATGCTTACAAGTATAAATATTAATTATACTTGGGTGTTACACTTAATAAGTATAGTTTGTTTATTTTTATTATTATATTTTGAATTTTAAATTACCTGAGTATATATTCTATGTTTAATATAAAATTTAGGACACAATAGGGATCTTTGCAATTAAAAACGTCAACAAAAGACAGAGCAATTTTTGGGTTACCTTTATTTGCTCAGTACGGTATTGGGCTCGTTATCGTGTTGGCGTACCAGCTTGTGGACCCTTGAGTTTATATTGGTTGGGAGTTCGAATCCATGGGATATCATGTTTATCATTTTCTATAATAAGTATTCATTTCGAATATTAAACGTGTTGAATGAATATCGAATTATCGCGTCTGTCACAAATTCTAGTCATTTTTATAGAAATAGAAAAATAACGACCAAATGGCTGAGGCAGAAAGTTAGCAAACTAATTTAGCAACTTTTCTGTACCTGTCTCAGGTGAAATGGAAATATAACGTGAAATACGTTGCTTTGTATTTGAACTATCAAACTTATTCAGGTTTCAACACTGAATACCGAATTCCTACGAAAAAACTGTTTGGTTTTAGATAAAAACTTGGAAATATTTTCTAATTAATAGGTTATTAATTTAAATAAGACCATAAAATGATTTTTAAATTAAATAAAAAACGGAGGTCATGGAGTGTATTTATCAGTAAAGTTTGTATTCTTAAACTTTAATTAGAATTGACCGTTTATATCAAAAAGGGCCGTATTTAAAACAGGAAAAGAGAGGATGCAAGTGCGTTGCCGGTCTTTAAATAATGAATAGATCATTTTTATTACATTTTTTATATTAATATATTACCCTTTTCTTTATTATTTACATCTACTCATTATCAAACCAACAAAAACACTATTTATTTATTTTATTTATTTACACTTCATTTCACTATACATTTAAACATATACATACAGAAACAAATAAAATACTGTAGCGTGAAAAAGGTGGCCTTATCACAAAGCAGTGATTTCTTCCAGGCAACTAATTGCGTGAAAGAACAAAATTCCAAATTAGGAAGTGACATAGAGTGAAACACAACATCAAAGCTAAATAAATAGTAAAATAGCCTATCCACTAAAATATTACATAAAATATTAAAATAATAACACAAAAATTAAGTACACAGGTGCCTAAATACATTTCCTACAAAGTTTCATAAGTAATTGAGAAAAAATATAATACTGTTCTATATTTAAAGTCACTGAACAAGACATTATTTAACTTTTGTACATAATAATCGAATGATAACACCGCGTAAAATGACACTGTACCTACTATATTCCGCAAGTAACATGTAGCTTCATTATTAACAGAGAAGTTTAAATTAATGCAAACTATTTATTGTATGGCAAAACTGATGTCGAGCCAAGAAGGCGTTCGCAAGATAAATGGAGAGATCCGTACTTTATCTCAAGCGACCCGATTCATTACTCTATGGGCTCTGACCCGTCGATATACATGGCTGCAAGAACCTCTGAATATTCATGTACGTGAAGCCTTATTTAAAACCCGGCTGAAGATTGGGGTTAAACAACTATTAATTAGACTAGTTAGTTTATAGCTATTGGTTTTATTATTAAAACGCGATTTATTTTTAATAGCAAACTCCGTAGGTATAGATGGCGTTAATATGGCAACTTTGTAAAAATTCAAATCAGACAGTTGACACCTTTTTGTCTGCCCATGGCCACTGTTGCTGAAAAGCACTAATTCTAATTAAAAGTTCTAATCAGATGACGTAGCATACGCTTGTATAATAAACAAAAAATAAAAAATCTATGATATGCCCTGAGAGCTAGCTGGGAGCTAGAGTAAACATGTTTTAGGGAAGTAATTTTTTTCCACGTCTGATGAAATAGTAACATTTTATTACATTAAGATTAAGTATTACAAGTAGATTAACCTTTACAGATACAAAAATCAAATAAATAAATAAATAAAATTTCATATAAAGATAGTTAAAAAGAACTGAGTAGTCATATTGTGTTTAAAAACTATTTAATTAAACAAAAAAATCAGTTGTTATTGTCCTCTTTATGTTTTTGACGTATTTTTGAAAATAGACAACATAAAAGGCAAAAAAATAAAGAGATACGGAGCAACGTTCATCCGACCGACAGCGTATTTTGCCTCTCACTTCAATTTAACATATATTTACATGTATGAGTGATCTTGCCTTTCACAGGTCATTGGAGATTTAATTTAGTATATTTATACACTATACTGGAGTTAGTGTGTATACACGAATAAGCTAATTCGTAGACACACCTTTACAATCTTGCTACCTGGGTTTTCTATTTCAAACAAATAGTTTTTAAAAATTTTACTCATACGCATAACAAGTAAATATCACAATTATAATTGATCAGAATTACCTAAAAACGATTTGAACATTGAATGTATCTTATAATAAAAATAGACGCATACATATTTTTTGAGCTAAATTGAATTGAACAATTTCAATCCATCTATTCGCGTCCAATTGTCTCGCTCAAACATAAATTAAATGAATACGGGCTTTGCTCCACTAAATGTATGTTTTTTATGTATGCTCATGAGGTTCACTTGATGGTAGGTGATACAGCCATAGAACATCAGTGAATGATGCGCTGTCGACCTAATTTTTACTTCGAGCATTCGGAAATCCATAGACTGAAACCGAAACGCGCAATATCATTTCACTACACGGTTTTTTCATCTATGAACGGTGGCTCGTTACCCGGTCGGAATTTCGATATTCCTCTCACCCAATCAATACCCGAAGTTACCAGACGTGGGGAAAACATATTTACAGAAAATTATAAACACCCGTCGTCGTGTGTTTATAATGGGTCGTGGGTTCGAGTCCCATCGTCCTGGTGGGATTCGAACCCACGACCTATCGATGCGCACGGCAGGTGTTCTACCGAACCCGCCAACGAGCCCGTCCGTTTGTGTAAAACATTTTCATACATATCTTATAGATATACTCGTTAAAGAATAATCTTATATTTAAAAACTTCCTCAAGTTCGCTTTGTACTAAGAATAATAATTGGCGTTTGTGGTATAGTTAACGTTACGTAAGTATGAATAAGAAATTATGAAAAAAGAAGGAAAAAACCTCGATAGTTACTCTTTAAAAAAAAACCAAAATAATATAAGACTGCCATGCGCATGTTGTTCTGCCGAACTAGTTAGCCCGTCAATATACATATTTAGTATGTGTACAACGTATCATATTATTATTAAATATCGGACAAAGTTGCGAAGAAAAGCCTTCTTCTAATCCAGATAATTCCGAAACCTCTCCGAGATTATTTTTGTTTATTTCTTTGATTGAAGCAATCTAGGATAACACTATTTCCAAGCTAAATACGTATTATCTGCAGCTCGAGGCACCAGCGATAAAATAAAGGCAGGAAAAGCACGTTTTATTTCACACGAATCTCTATTGTTCTTCACAGCTTTTTTTTTTTTTTATGTCAGATATCGACAGACGAGCATGAGGTTCACTTGATGGTAGGTGACACCCCATCCACAGTACATCAGTCAATGATGCGCTGTCGACCTAATTTTTACTTCGAGCATTCGGAAATCCATAGACTGAAACCGAAACGCGCAATATGCACTTCACGGCTTTTCCATCTATGAACGGTGGTTCGTTACCCGGTCGGAATTTAGATATTCCTCCCACCCGATCAATGCCCGAAGTTACCAGACGTGAGGAAAACATGCTTACAGAAAATTATAAGCATGTGCTCCTGGTGGGATTCGAACCCACAACCCATCGATGCGCACGGCAGGTGTTCTACCAAACGCGCCAACGAGCCCGTCAAAGCTAGTAAGACAACTAATTAAAATGATGCTTATTTTGGAAATTTATTTCCTTTTGAAGGGGACTAGTAGATGATTACGTTGAACTCTACAAAATCATGTCTATTTTGTAAAATATTCTCCCTCTCTTAGATTAGACTACACTAAGAAATGCCTCTATTGCCCCTCTCAGTACACTGAGACACAGACTCAGTACATAAAGTACAATTGGATGCTGGTAAACTAGTGTCAACCCACAAAATGCAAATTTTAAAATTTTAAATAGCAAAAATACTGAAAAAAACTAGTTGTAATGAAACTCCAACAGTCTAAGAATATTTATTAATAATGCACTAATTATAAACTTGATTTATACCAATAAAAACGATATTCACTTATTACAATAATAATAATTACAAAAAAAAATCTATAATTTCTGTTATTTTTTAACCGGAACTTAATAAAAACTTATTGAAAATTCAAACTCAATTTACTCAAAATGGCAACCATGTGAGTTGACACTGTAATGTTTAACAGCGTCCAATTATAAAAATATAATATAATACATACAAACATTCCAAACGTGAACAGATAAAATCGGTCGCCTAATAATTGTTATTCCAAAGTAAATCGCTTTTTTTTACTTTGGAATATATATTTTTTTTTAATATAGAGGCAAACGAGCCTGCGGCTCACCTGATGGAAAGTGAACACCGCCGCCCATGAACAACATCAGAGGACTTGCAGTTGCGTTGCCGGCCTTAGTATTTGTTTTAAATGAATTTAAATGAATGAATACTTAAGGCTCAATTCCTATGCCTTCTTTAAGGCTATACATTCCTACTTATAGCACATATACTAAGCTAAAACAACTCTTAATATACCTTATATCTGAACCACCTGTGATCACTACGATAACCTTAAAAAATATACCAAAGATAAAAATGTAAGTTAATGAGTGTGCTTACTCTGGAGCAGAAAATGTGCGGCGCTGTCTCTTAAATGACGTAATTTACCTTTTACTGCTTTTTTACTTGACAACTTAATCATACCAAAACGGTGTTGTACGAAAATAATATTTTGGTTTTATATGCCTTTTAAAAAGAAATATATTTGAGATTTTTTCAACTGCTACCTTAAATTTCTGTTTGCTATTACATAAAAAATCTATTTGCAGCGATGTCAACAGCCTTTGTTTCGTCTGAAGAAAGTGCAAGGTGCGAGCTTTCGTTTAAAAAAACACTGAAACATTTTGTTTTCGTCGACTTTCGTAGTTTTCCTTGAAAGGAATACTTAAATCATTGCCACAGCACTCACAAAGGTGACGAGAAAAATTCCATTTTGTATTCGTTTAAAAAACACTCGGTGCTCGTACCGTCAGCAACAAAAGCTCGACAAAGCCCTTTGTTGCTTGCATTGTGCTTGCTGTCGTTACATTGTTTATGCTTATAATTTCTAGGTAAGATGTTGATTCTTAAGCTTGCTCGTTTGGCTATTGCGGAATTTCTTACGCTTTTCATTCTTCAACTTTTCTTAATATAATATGGACATAATAATAAAATGGAAGTATGTATAACTTGCTTTAATATGGAAAATGTATAAAATAACTTTCGCCCTAGTTTTGGAACTGTAACGCTTAATTTCCAAACAATAAAAGGATAATATTATTAAATATTAATTGCGCTATTGTGATATGTAATAATGAGTACATTAGAGGAAGGGTGAAATTAACACCTGTTGGTAAGTTTGTAATAATAATAAATATATAAATAAATCAACAGATTTGATAGTGTGTTAAGTGAAGATATAAAATACATGTAATGAAATGAGTTTGGGTATGAGGTGGTCTAGTTGAAGATCAAAGTTATGGAGGAATTGTGTGAAGGATATGAGTTTAAAAGGCGTCGGTATTGAGATTTTAAGTGATTAATTAAGTAATTAAAGATACTTATAGGTAGAATTGGACTTGCTGACCGTGACTTGTCAGTTTTTTTACGTACGAGCGTGATCAGCGATGTCAGTCATCCCGATCTTTAGGCCAAAATTTTAGCCTGTACAGACAAATTCTGTTATGCTTTTGGGCATTACTCTTGGCGCAGACGACACAGGTGAGTTTTAAATAATAAAATATAAATCCTGATATTAAAGTTTTTTGAGGACACAGTCCCGCTTTTTCACGTTCGGCTATTTTAATGACGGTCACAATATCGATATTCCTTCCACTTGTTTATTGGCCAAGGCGAACAGACTTAAAGAAAATATGTTTACAGAAAATTATCATGTCATTCTGGCAGAATTCTTACCCGCTACTCGCCAGAACACAAGTTTTGTATGTGTTAAACAATTTTTTGCACTGTCAAATTTAAGATCTACATGAGATATTTTGAAACATCTAGATTTTAAACACTACACAATATAAAAATTATTAAAAAAAAGGTAAAAAATTACTTTTTACGCCAAAAAACACAATTATCAAGTGTATTGTATATTAAAAGACAAAATTACCAATCCAAATGAAGTTATCCCGCAAATTAATTCCCCATAGGACCGGATTGAGCTAAAACATTCAATATTTTCACCGGCGGGCCGGGTACGGATTTACATATATTTTGCATACAATTATCTGAACAGGTGCGCCGCGGGCAAGAATAACAGATGAACTTTGCACATTTATAGCGTCTGTAAATGAAGGATTTCGAGAAAAAAATGTCTGAAACGAACACTCATACATTAATCAACATTGAGATTCACTTTCATACATATGAAGAATATGAAGGATAGGATTATATTGAGTAGCTCTCATTTCTGATTACCTTTGAGTAATCTGCCATTTGTTTCATTAACTACGATCACACACACGACTACTTTATGAAAAATAAACACGGAAGACTATTCAACATCAACACAATAGATAGATCGAAATGTAACAATAAGGTTTTCATGTTATATTCGTCAGCATTCTTAGCAGTTTTTAACTACAACACTGATATTCAAAAGAACTCTGTAAAATATTTCTCGGCCTGAATTAAGAAAGTAATAGAAGGGGTAGTAGAAAAATCTGAGGTGAAGGTACCGTTAGGTTAAATCCAAATACTAGAAGTAAAATAAAATCGCACCAAAAACATTTACATGTAAAGTAACGCCAAAATGAGTTTAAATATTGCTTGTACTGTAAAAAAGTCATCAGATCTTATCGAGAGCCAAGCTGTTAAGTTTTCTATAAACCCTACAGCAGTCAGATAGATTATTTGGATTGATTGGATAAAATTATGTTGTTATTTTTTAATTTTCTCTACCTACCCCAATGGGAAAGAGGCGTGATGTACCTATATGTATGTATGTTAATTTTCAATAATGCATCTTTTTTTAAATGACGAAATCCAGAAATAAAGAATCATATCAGTTTTGTTTATTGCATACTTTGTTTGTATTTTGATGCAATTTTTTAACACATATTTCAAAACTCGTAGTTAAAATCTGCCTTATTTTCCGAACCAAGCAGAGTAGAGTTGACTTTGTCACGGAATTACACGGATCATAGAGCGTTAACTTACCCTCTACTCGATGATAGATTTCACGTCAATATCGTTTGAAATTCACCCTTAAAACTATATACACACTAGTGGAGCCAACGAACGTTGTTATGTATAATCGTTGACTTCATAAAAATAAATAAATATATTACTCGAACACAATCTCCGCGCCATCTTCCAAGATATAAGCATAATTTCAATGGTCGTAACAAAATTTTATTACTAAAACACCCTTCTAATACAAAAGGAAGTAAATCTTAAGGTTGATTAAAACCGAAATTAAGACAACTAAAAGGAAACTTCATCTCATCAAAGAAGATCAAGTTATTGTTACTCGTAAAGAGAGCGGAGAGTGGCGTGCGAATTAATTAGCTCACGCGATCGCTTCAGAAGAACAATTAAGTATGTAATTAATATCCTTTAACTTTAATTTTATGAAGACATATAAGTGAAGTTTGTTAGGTGTAAAATCATGTTTAATTATTCCGAAATATTTTATCCAATAAATGAGTTGAATAGTTACCTATTTTTATTAATACCTACTTACGTTGTAAAAAAGAAAAGATTTTAAGATAGACGCGGATTGCCCGTGACCACGCTTACAGAGTATCAAAAATTATTATTATCTAAATATAAATTTATTTTTAAATACATAGTAATAACTCAATTTAATTGTTACAATGTTTACATAATTATTTAAATAAACAGAACAGAATGGAAAATTAATTATAATCGGTTAAATTCAAATTAATTTTTATACGATATACTATTTTATGGCAGTGTTTTTGCTCCAATTTGCTCCATTTAGCTCTGTCATTAATATAAGTGACATACATATTTATGATTTAAACCATTTCAATTATTTATTTATGGATTTGTTGTTGTGTATATTTTGGAAGCCCAATTCCTACTCCGATCAAAGATATACGAAGAGGAATTGGGGTTCCTCACAGAACAGAAGAAGTAGGGTTCGTTCCTAATATCATAGAACCCATCCATGATATTGCGATTGATTAGGTTAACCTATCCAATATCTTAGGAGCAAAATTTCTAAGCAGTTCTGCTTAATTTCCTTGGGATTTGAACCCAACTGGTTTGGCGGGAATGCACAAATTAGGGTTGAGTAGTCATATACTATCAGGTAAAACGCAGTCAAATGTTGTCTGTTTTATTAACCTACATAATACGAAATATTTGTGGTTCTAAACGGGATTAGGTACTGTTCCAGTATTCCATCGTAATATAGAGTTAATTGGCAGTTCTTTTCGTCTGAGATGATTTGAGAACTGGCAGTAAATGTAAAATTAAGCATTTCATTAATATTTTTTATTGACTTACATAAAAGTATATTATGTTACCTAAATGAATAAATGATTTTTTAATTTGAATTTGAATATTAGTAGACAGTATTTCCTCTACGCACTTAATTTATTTCAAAGATCCTCTTAGAAAAAAAATTCATGTAAAAGGTTTACTCGAACGATGTTGCAATCTTTATACAAGTCTAGATTTTATTTAACTATTAATCTGCCGGAGCTCAGCCATTCCTTTGAAGTCATAATAATATTTATTTTCTATCACAAGTCTGTAGATACATATACGTATATTTGTATATCCGTACCTATAAGTATGTTATGTAAAGTTTTAAGATTTTTTTATAAATTCTTGGTAAATATGGTTTTATGCCACTTTAGTGGACGTACACACTGGATGTACTTCTTAGGGTTCGAATCCCGGGGAATCAAGATTACATAATTGTTTTTTTTTCAGAAAAATTATCAACTATTTACCTGTATAAACAAATGATCAGAAGAACAGACAGAAATGTATTTTGCTGCTAGAGGACCCGGGAATTTTATTTATACATATATATTTAAATATTCATATATCCCGTATATCTCGTATATTTTATGTTATTTAACTATTTTACAATTTATGTTATCATCGCAGCTGTGAAAGGAGCAAATCTGTTATTATTTTACTTTAGAATATTACGATTTCATGTCAAATTATTTTAATTTTTAATAATAATATATATACCTCCATAAGAGATCTTAAAATGGGAGTAACATGTTCTTAGTTGTAACACTCTTTTTGCTTAAATTTAAACATGATATGCAAGACAACATGTTTTCAACTCGGAAAACATTTCTAACTAAACAGTCGAAATAACAAAGAGCCCGTTGTAGCAACTGTAACAAAATAACTTCATTGAGACAAGCAGTAAAGCATATTCACCTTAAGGCGGGAATGTTGAACTTAATTGCGCTAAGAACATTTTCCAAGAAACAATGAATGTTTCAAAAATGTAATTCTTAAGTTAAAGTTGTGCGGCAGTTGCTTCGAGCTCAGTGTTGCAATCCCATAATTTTATTTTACCTGAACCTGTACAGTTTTCAAAGAGATTTTGCCTAAAAAAACTAACCTTTGTAAAAGGCCTCGTAAAGAACAATGAAATAAATATATCATACGATTTGATGTTTTCTTTATATACGTGACTATGTTTTATTCAAAATATTATAATTCAATTTTAGTAACATATCAACTTTTTTTACATAGGATATAGAGAATAATTTGATTTCTAACAAAACTTCTATTACATACGCCAAAAACTACTTTATTTTCTCTATCTTTCATTATTTGATAAGTAATGATTTTTTACAGATCTTTTGACTGATTTTTTAAAGAACTGGTAAGACATCCGTGAATGAGCAACGATGGTGCTTTCTATTAAAATATCTATCTCCTAATTTTATAACTTTCTATAAAGAAACAGCATTACATTTACATCGTAACCAAAATGATTACATTCAATATAAAATAATTACCCTAAAATGAGGGAAATTTTTTCTTCTGGTTACACTGTTACTAGCGACGTGAACCAAAGCGGAAATGCAAACAAGTAAAGCTTGGTTTATAAGGAATTAAGCTTCACTATAAAATTTACATGGGATAAAATATTATATGATATTAAAAATTATTGTCCTTTCTACCCGTGAGCAAAATTCAGCCTTTGGTAAAAAATATTTAACGATTAAACGGATATCTTTTTAAGTATCTTTGTCCATAACTATAGACCCTTAGAGGTTGTGTTATATTCTACCAGGCCAAGTATCATGCCGTAAAGTATACAGGTGTATGTATATGTTGCAGAGTGTAAAACAGAAAGTCAAGTCAATTGAACTGGGTGTATTCAATACTGTGGTTGGCAACACTGATTAACTGTCACCTTGGAGGGTGGTATCTGGTATCTGACAACGATACTTTTGTGCCTAAGACCGACCTAAACGGACGTGTTAACGTACTCGGTCCAACTTCACGGTGTTCCAACAGTAATCCGTTTTCATCCGGATCACGGGCTTGTATTTAAAAGTAATTGTGCATAGGATTGTTCTAATTAAACCAATTGAATGCACAACGAGTCTTATTTCGGAAATCTGAATGAATAACGAACGCCCATTCACCCCGTGGTTGTATAATATGTATATATTTTGGCAGGTTGTATAATTCCTAATTACAAAAACGCTTTGTAATGTTTAAAAAAACCATGTCATAATATATTATATTTAGCGTCAGTATATTTTTTAGTAAGTACTCACACAGTAAGTTACTCTACGACATAAATCCGTGGAAAAAGATGTTAATATAAAAAATACAATATATACACACCGCTACATCTTACCGTCGCGTAGGAAGGTTAATAAACTAGCGGACTGGAGAATTCAAACAAATAAAATACATCACTTTGGATAGAAATGTTTTCATTCCAAGTAAAATAGGGAGACGGATTTTCTTGAGATTTTCTATAGAAGAGTTTAAGAACTCAGAGACATCACAAGACATAGTAATTGATTTATAGACATGGGTAACTCAGCGAAATTCCCTGCGCCAACTCAGAAACTCAGGCGCAGTGTAGTGCGTCGGCTCCTTGAGTCAACTCAAAATTGCGCCACGACGCAACAAAATGGGACGCGCAAAGCGAGCAGTGAAACCTCCGAAACGCACTCAACTCCACGCTCATAGTTCACTCAGTGAGTGGGGTACTGCGCCGTGCGCCAACACATTATGAATGTGTGAGCTGACTCACCCTGCGCAGTGAAGCGTGCCGGCGCAATTGCGCCGCGCAGCGCAGTGTTACCCATGTCTATTGATTTAATTCTTTAATTAGATAACCGGTTCACTAGAGAAGCATGGCATGGCTTATAAAATATATTACTGAGATGTTCTTATTATGGCCTTACATGACGGGCTCGTTGGCGCGTTTCGTAGAACACCTGCCGTGCGCATCGATGGGTCGTTTCGATTCGAATCCCACCGGAACGACATGTTTATAATTTTCTGTATGCATGTTTTCCTCACCTCTGGTAACTTCAGGCATTGATCGGGTGGGAGGAATATCGAAATTCCGACCGGGTAATGAACTAGATGGAAAATCCGTTTCCCTTTCAGTCTATGGATTTTCGAATGCTTGAAGTAAAAAGTAGATCGACAGCGTATCATTGACTCATGTTCTGTGGCTGAGGTATCACCTACCATCAAGTGAACCTCATGCTCATCTGTCGATATCTAACATAAAAAAACCGGTGAACCGATGTTCTATGTGAGCAGTTTGTACAACAGGCAGTATCTACTTTTCAGGCTATTATTCATCTGTCCAACGGCGATAATCATGATTATTTGGTGCATATCATATCCAACATATCCATACAATAAACGACATCCTGTCACTGAAGTATCATCGTACATGAAGAGGGCGCTATCTATTAATTAATATCTGAATTAAGAGTAAATAAAAATAGACATAATATTCATTTTGAATTGTAATATGTATGTGCAGAGAAAATTTAATAAGGAAAGTAAATACAAACCCGACGAGTGTCCCTTACTTGTCACTCTTCAAGTAGAAGGAGGCCGCGCTGACGCAAAGAATATTTAAAGGTAACATTATTATGCAAATATCGTCGAGAAAATCGTACAAAATTTTTAGTCTAAGAGATAACCAAAAATATTTAACACTATGTGGTGAGACAACTGTGAATCATTTGTCAAAGAGAGTGAAATATGAACGTTTAAAAAGTTATACTAACTTTTCGGTATATAAGAATAAAAATACCAATTTCTATAAACTGTTATATTAGTGAAACATTATTTATCGGATTCACTCTTTTAATTCTATATAATGTAAAATATTTTATTTGAGTAGGAATATATAATTTCCATACAGTTTATTAGCAAGTGGTGATCCTAGCTATTTATATACATTTCAATTTTTTTTTCATTTCAATTTTATGACTAAAAGTGTTATTTTCAAACATTATTCCACTCAGCAAATGTCATGTTATATGACCACATGATTCGCGTGACACTACGTCAAGGAAAATATACCGCATATGGTGAGAACAAACGTGTCAAAATGTCCATCAACTCTTGCGGCAAGCACACCTTTTTAAACAAAGGTTGTGTTTGAAGAGGCGCTGTCCTGTCAGCAACTGTCATTAGACGGACTGTGGACACTTCGTCATCAGAATGTGCCTTGAATTATAATTGCTCAGAAATGAGACTTTGACAGTAAAATCCTGATTTTCGCAGAAAAGGGTTTTTCAAACATTCTGTTATCGCATAATATTGTCTTTTATTAACGCGAGTATCACACATTTAAATAAAATACTGTATACCGGATTAAAACGCGATTTATTATTTATATTGTTTAAATTATTTATCCCGACGTTTCGGATGCTTTACAGCAACCGTGGTCGCGAGAGACAGAAATATGACAGTTGTCTGATATTTGAAATGTCACAAAGTTGCCATATTTAATTCAATTAAATTCAAAAATAATCTATTAATTTAGGTAACACAATGTACATCTATGAACGTCAATAAAAAATAATACATATTAAATGCTTCTAATTTTACATTTACTACCAGTTCACAAATCAAGGGCGTAGAGCGGACGAGAAGAACTGGCAAGAAACTCGCCGCCACTCTTTTTAATCGCCAAGTTAAAAAGAGTGGCGGCGGCTTTGTGACATTTCAAATATCAGACAACTGTCATCTTTCTGTCTTCCCGCGACCACGGTTGCTGTAAAGCATCCGAAACGTCGGGATAAATAATTTAAACAATATAAATAATAAATCGCGTTTTAATCCGGTATACAGTATTTTATTTAAATTCTGTTATCGCATCAGATATACAGTGTATGAATATTATTCTGAATGTAATATGTTATTATTTTAAGATTGATAATTGAAGGGCGTTAACTACTGTTTTGATTATTGGTTGGTGAACTTTGTGTATCAATCTGATAAAATAAATCTTAGACCATAATAAAATAGATTAACTTCGAGACATCAACAATTCATAGCGGCTCTTAATGCGCAGTCTGCAATTTCCGGGTTTACAAAAATAAATATTTAATCGATTATTTAATCTCGTTGATGCGTTGCGGTTTCAAATTCGCCGACATAACTTGTTTATACATACATACATAGATATACATCACGCCTCTTTCCCATTGGGGTAGGCAGAGATCACGGAATTCCATATGCTCCGATCCTTACATACCACTTTCGCTTCTTCTACTTTCATCAATGCTTTCATACACACTCGACGGTTACGAGTACTTTTGATCTGGCCCTTTTGCAGAACGTCCCCGATCTGATCGAGGTACGTTCGCCTAGGTCGGCCACTCCCGACTCTCCCACTCACACCAGTTTCATAAATCTTTTTCGTTTCCCTACTTTCATCCATCCTTTCTACATGCCCAAACCACCTCAACATACCTTTCTCAATTCTCGTCACTACATCGTCTTTTACTTCACAATGCTCTCGAATTTCGCCATTTCTTAATCTATCTTTCAGAGTTTATAATCTACTTACTTGTTTATAATCTTTTGTAAACATAATTTCCTTATGTCTGGTCACTTCAGGCATGAAACGGGAGGAAATATCAACATTCCGAACGGGAAACGAAATCATCGTGAAATGAATACGTTTCGGTTTCAGTCTATAGATTTCCGAAATTCCGAATAGTGGAAGTTAAAAATAGGTCGCCACTGCCTCATTGTTTGATGATCTGTGGCTGAGGTATCCTACCATTAAGTTAGCCTCACAATCGACTCGAACGCAAATCAGATACACTACCTTTATTTAACGTATAATATTGTATTTGTCCTACCGTTCTAGCTTGATATTCTAAATACGTTAATACTTATCAAACTTAACAAAAGTTATATGTATTTATTAATACTTCTGTAACAAATTCTATCTTTACAGACGTTACGGGCCGATATTTGACGTTTATTCCTCAGTATTCCTCAGGGCACTAAAACTAATGTAATAACAGTTGTGTGAAGTCAGTTGCTGATATTAGATGGATTAAGTGTTAGTCACGTTCGTGACAGCGTGCGTTGTATTAAACCATATATTAGATACTATGGTTCAGCCGTCGTAGCATGTAGTTTTGAAGTCGGTTTTTGTTTTTTGCTTAAAAATAATTTTATTTAATAACCTATAAAATGCAGTTATTTATCCGACTACGATATGTAAAGTTGGTATTTTATTTGTGCTTTTAAGAGATTTATAAAGGCTTATTTGGCTTGTCCGACTTAATGGCTTAGTGGAGCCTTTAGCATCAAGCTGTAGGTGAGCTACCCGTTTAGAAAAAGTATCAATGAAAAATAGAAATTTGTCTACCGTAATAACCTTTGAAAATAAAAAAAAAATAAATAAAGAATACTAGAATATTTGAAAAACAGTAATAATTATTTAATCATCAAATAAAAACCAACATGTTTGTTTGTCTAAATGTTCAAGAGCTATGTGCACTAAAAATCCTGTCTGAGGTGTCACTGTCAAAATTTGACAGATATACGTAACAGAATAAAAAGATTAGATAAGCTGTGACCGCTTTTATTGGAATTCTTTTTGGTTAATATATACCAATTTCTTATTCTCTAAAGTAGGTACTTAATGTATGCACTACAATGATGGATGGAGACAATACTTTATTCAAGGTTTAATTCAGAGACAGATCGTTTAGACATGACTGATCTAGACAAATGTGCTGCCTGTTGGCTGTCTCCGCTAGCCTGAGACACATTATCCTACAGTGCAGACATTTGGATGCAATTCTTTGCTATCTATACATATAATAAAACTGTAGAGGTCAAAATTCTGTACATAGAAAAAAAATGCTAAAAACCGAGTCAGGGGGGTGTAAGAAGAGAAATAGAACAAACCCAGATTTTTTTAATTTTTTTGTTTCTCTGTCTGTTTGTCTGTTTGTCTGTTTGTCTGTTTGTACGGGCTAATCTCCGAAGATACTGAACCGATTTTTATGCAATTTGCACAAATATATTAAGCAAAGCCCGGGGCAACATATAGGCTTTGTTTCATCGAAATCGGTTGTCGGAAAGAAAAGTTATCATCATTTAAATATTATTTTAAAGGCAGCATATCACCAAATTTCAATGCAAACTGACTCGCGTTGAACTTTTTGGAATTGTCAGATGTCAATCACAGTCTGATATGTAAATGAAATAGTTTGATTATTTCGCCATTTCCAATATGTATTCGTAGAATAGTGGATATGCAGTCCCATAGCGTAGCTTCTGATGCGAGTTCGAATCTGAAGTTGAAATGAAAGAAATAATTTTTTGTATTTATTTATTTATTTTTTGAAAGAACTATATTATAACAAAAAATGAAAATGTATTATTGAAATATTATATGAAAAAGTATTTCTTATGAGATCATTTATTTCACCTTTTCATTAATCCTTTCTCTTAAACAGAACTACGATTATTCGACATTGCTTTTTTGCTTCCGTATCTTAGAGGTTTCCGCATTTAGCACCGGAAACCCGGGCAGGAATCCCGGGAATAAAAAAAAAATCCGAAAATGAAAATGACCAATTAAATGAACGCACGCATCTATTTAAGACAAAAAATGCATTGAATCCAATCTTTGACTGAACTCTGATTAGTAGAAAAAAGACACATATCTGGATTTTGGTCACGTAAAATCTTCATATTAAATCTTCGTTAATTAATATGAATCTCCCTAAAGTTTATTTAAAGTCAGGTTAATTATTTCAACTATTGAATTTCAAATCATCCTTCGAACCCCAATCACAACCACCATTAAACATGTCGATAACATGATAGCTCTTTCCAAAAAGAAATCACCAAGTACAGAGGGTGGAGGAGGATATGTCATTTGAAGAAAGCTTGCTCAAAAGCTCAGCTTAAAGTGAACCCCACGCGAACGAAGTCGCGGGCATCAGCTATCTATATCTATACATATAATAAAACTGTAGAGGTGAAACGTCTGTACATAGAAAAAAAATGCTAAAAACCGAGTCAGGTGAATATAAGAAGAGAAATAGAACATACCCAGATTTTTTATAATTTTTTTATTTCTCTGTCTGTTTGTCTGTTTGTCTGTTTGTACGGGCTAATCTCCGAAGATACTGAACGGATTTTCATGCAATTTACACAAATATATTAAGCAAAGCCCGGGCAACATATAGGCTTTGTTTCATCGAAATCAGTTGTCGGAAAAAAAGTAATCATCATTTAAAGATTATTTTATAGGCGTCGAACTTTTTCGAATTATCAGATGTCAATAACAGTTTGATAGGGAAATTAAATAGTTTGATTATTTCGCCACTTTCAATATGTATTCGTCGAATAGTGGATATGCGGTCGCACTGCGTCACTTCAGATGCGAGTTCGAATCTTCATTGAGGTAAAAAAAAACATTTTCTAGCTGATGCCCGCGTGGGTTTCTTAAGATGAGCTTTTGAGCAAGATTTTTTCATATGATATATCCTTCATTCTCTGTCCTTAGTGATTTCTTTCGGGAAGCAAGGCTATTAATGTAAGTGCACGGATTGAAGTCATTCCGCAACGCTGTTTTTTGGCATCATATTATCGATATGTTTGATAGTTGGGTTCGAAGGATGATTTGAAATTTAATAGAACGACCATAGGTGACCTGACTTTAAATAAACTTTAGGGAGATTTATATAGATCAGATTCTATGTCACCAAAATGCAGATGTATTGAGGAAATACGGATATTAACACTAATATAATGCTTAATAATCTGGGACGAGTGCACTATGGCACACCCAAAAGCAGTAGAGGCGGGGGATAGAACCCTCAGAGATATCCGTTAAAATGACCAACCTATGGGTGGTTACGATGCTGTTTTGTGGGGATTTTAGACAAACGTTGCCAGTAGTACCACGGGGAACAAAGGCCGACGAGATAAGAGCGTGCTTAAAGAGCTCAAGCCTTTGGCGACATATCACACGGATCCATTTAACAGTGAACATGAGGGCGCAAACAGGAGGCAACACAAATGCACAGGAGTTTTCTGATTTATTGCTAAAATTGGCGAATTCGGAATGTATCCGGAAGAAGATGGGAAAATCATTTTGTCTGATAATCTCGAGCCACACTGTTACTTCAGTTGAAGAACTTATCTCTTTCGTTTACGGTTACCAAAGGCAAATAACAAATCATGAAAACTCATGGCTTTGTGAAAGAGCAATTTTGACTCCGCGAAAATCGCCGAAAGTCGCCAAAATCAATTTGGATATACTTACCAATGTTGAAGAAGAATTAGTAGAGTATAGTTCTATCAACCAAGTAATGGAGCAAAATGACGCAACCAACTATCCAGTTGAATTCCTTAATTCTCTGAGCGCTGCTGTACTTCCATCACACAAAATTAATTTAAAAAAATATATTTTTAAGCAAAAAAAAAAACCTACTTCAAAACCACAACTTGCACTAAAAAGTAAAAAATAATGTTTTAATTACTTCAAAGCATTATTTATTACCAGTTATTTTTGAAATCGGTGCCGCTCCATACAGTTCCAAAACTTTTTGCAAAATCTGTCCTTCTTGGCTGGCACCGACTCCAAAAATAACTGGTAATAAATAATGCTTTGAAGTAATTAAAATATTATTTTTCACTTTTTAGTGCAAGTTGTGGTTTTGAAGTCGGTTTTTGTTTTTTGCTTAAAAATATTTTTTTTTTCAAAATTTTTGTAGGAAGTGTATGTATCTAAGTTCATTAATCCTTAGATAATAATTAATTAGACCTACCACTAAACGTGCTACTCAAATGAGACAGCGCCGTGATAAGAACCACAAAGCAAAACATCATCTACGTATAAGTAAATTTTTGTTATTGTTGATTTCCTAAAAAAGTACCAAACCAATGCCGATATTATATGGGACCACCTCTGAAATATCCCCTACCAAACAAAAAAAGAATCATCCAAATCCATCCATTACTTGCGGAGTTATCGCGTAACAAACATACAAAAATAAAAAACAACAACATACTGTATACGAATTGAGAACCTCCTCCTTTTTTGAAGTCGGTTAAAAATGGCGTCCCGATTATTCTGTTACGAAATTTAAGCCCCCCAAAATTATGCAACGGGACAAGACTGAAAGTTACTTCTCTGCAACGTAACATAATAAAAGCGGAGATTTTGACGGGATGTGGTGTCGGCGAGAGAGTTTTTATACCCCGAATTCCACTAATTCCGAATAATTACCCCTTCCGTTTTAAACATGTACAGTTCCCGGTGAGTTTGTGTTACGCAATGACAATAAACAAAACCCAAGGGCAGACGCTGTCTGTTGCGGGCGTGGACCTCAGCGTCAGCTGTTTCTCGCACGTCCAGCTCTATGTGGCTTTCTCCCGTGTAAGTCAGCCAATCAAACTATTTGTCCATGATCCGTTTACGTTGAACGTCGTCTATAAAGAAGCACTATAAGGTATTGAGATCTATTCTTCCATAAACTAAACAAAATTCAAAATTTCCTTCAACATCCGACAATTAATTCTCATTTGTCTTTCCTGTTCCATGATCCGATTCTAATTACCGTCTATCCATAACCTATAGATTAGACTATTCGAATGAGCTTTTATGATTTGAAATAATTTCTCAGACACACTCCGATACCGAGGTATTTGTAATAATGTTAAATATAAAATCAATCAAAATTTACTTCTGTAAAATCATGCGATCTCCGCATTGTATTTTAATTTTACCAACCATGGTACTGTAGCGACATCTATGATCAGCTACAAGAATCAATACAAAAGACGTCTAATCCTGTATCACGCTATACAAATATTTCGGGGCGCTGAGTATACAATATCTCGACTACAACATTACGGGCCTTAGGGCCGGCAAGTCAGTAGTTTGACTGGTTGAGGATCCTCCCTTTAGGTTGGAGGAAGACCACACCTCCCTTCTTCCACAGTACCATGTTTTTAAAAATAAATATTTCTTACTAGCTGATGCCCGTGACTTCGTTCGCTTAAGATGAAGCCCATCATCTTATCAACTTTTGAGCAAGCTTTCTTCATATGATGTATCCTTCATCCTCTATACTTGGTGATTTCTTTAGGGTAAGAGCTATTATAGTAGACATTGACGGTTGCTTCTGCGATCTAATGGCTTTTAATACCAATGTCAATGACTACTATAATAGCTCTTTCTCTAAAGAAATCATCAAGTACAGAGGATGAAGTATATATCATATTATTTTGAAAACTTGCTCAAAAGCTCAGCTTAAGATGAAGCCCACGCGAACGAAGTCGCGGGCATCAGCTAGTTTTATATAAATTATACTTCTTTTAGGAAGTGTTTGTGCCCAAATCCAGGACAAATATATTGTATTAAAAAGCGGACTGTATAGACTGAAATTGTCTTAAAGTGATTAGGTTCGTTGGTCGAAGCCGAATGCCGACGCTGGCGACCCGCGCCAATGCCTCCTCTTCAACGCCGTACCGCATCGCAACTATTCTACTAAAATTGCCAAAGAGCCCGTCCATTTTCAATCTATACTATTACAATATTCCATTTATAGTTTGGGTAGTAATAAGTTTTCACTTTATAATATGAATATAGTAAGAGAAACAATATTTATTATTGCTTTATTCTCCTTATACTCCAGGCATTTTTATCTTTTGAGTATTTTTTTATCCTTCCAGATAATATGAGTATAACATTATATATAAATTTTAGTCTGCAAGTCATGAATCACATTATTATATTAGATAATAATAATATAAAAGAAAAAAAATACGAAACATAATTAATTCATGGGGATAACAGTATTATTATACAAAATACACAAGAATTTTGTTTTTTTTTTCATTTATTGGCGCAACTTTCAAACTTGAAAACAATATCGTAACTTCAGTAGCCATTTTTCTATAGTTCTTGATTTAATTTATATCAAGAACTCAAAACTTATACTTGCAATGCGAGGTTCAATGAACTATAGTAATGAAAGAACAGTATTGCACTTAGGTATACTTTAAAAATATCATTAAAAGTTACGCCGAGCGCTAAGGCACGGACGATGATGGCCTCTTATAGTGAAATAATTTCTTGGCAAGAAAGCCTCGCTTGGCGAGAGATCTCGAAATAGTAGAATGCACTCCGATCGTATTTTTAAATAATATTTTTTAAGAATTTACTGAATGGGAAGGATTCTTAGCCAGAAACAATAACTGTGATGAATGGAAACCGTCCGGAAAAGGATTTAAAAGTATTTAAGTAGAACGCATAGAACTCGATGTTGTATAAGAAAACTATGAAAGCAACTTTTTAAAATAAATGAGTACGATAACGGGATTTTTCAGCATTTCTTTTCAGCTTATAACTTTTCAGCCATCGTGGTCACGGGCCAGACTGTCTCCGCATCCGAAACGTCGGGATAAAAAAAATCGCGTTTCAATCCGGTATAAGGTATTTTATTTAAATTTTGGTAAGCTAATAAGGGCCTGAATTCACTGATTAGAGTGCTGTTATATTTTTAAAGATATATAATTGGATGAGAGTTTTGTAATGAAAGTAAAAACTACAGGTTATACGAATATCATGTAAAATGGAATCAACACTTCTTATAATATTGGATAAATTATAATAATGAATTAATATAGAACTAATATTCCAAGGATCGTTTATTATGCGTGTACTGTATCGTAACCTGTAATGTGTATTGTACAATTCGATCTGTAAACATATGAAGAAAAAAAAAACTGATCATAAAGACAAAAGTAACAACTGTACGAAGTGTAATCATAAAGAATTGTCGATTGTAGAGCAAAAGCTTAAAAAGTCTTAAATCAACTTTTATTTTTTAAATTTTATTACGCATTTTGTAAATTCGATTGTCTGTAAAAGTTAAAAATACATTCACAGATAGCGTAGGGTTTGTGGAATCGATTTTTCGCCATAGAACCGTAAAAACGTAAAAAAATATTTCAGATTCAGAGGCTACTAATAGTTTCACTGTACTCTTTTAACTTTTATTTACAATGGGAGTTATCTATTTTTCTTTTTAAAATGGGTAATTTTAAAATTTAGCTACTGGCACCACAACCCAACCTATTATTACAAGTATTACTGTAAGTACTAGTGGTAAGGCTCATCTGGCAACATTAAAGACAGCCGGGGAAATATCCGTTTGACATTTTCACAGTACGACTTCCATACTTACACAGTAACGACTATAACTAGCTGCCTATATACAATAAAATCGCCATATAAGATGTCTGTTCCATGCCCCATCAAATTATGTTTACTGGTAAATTTAGTCAGGTGGAAAGGAAGGAAGAAAATTCGTAATAAAACGAAATTCTTATCGGCGCGAAAACGTGTGAAGTTCAAAAAAGATAATGGAATCTGCAAGCAAATTATCATTGAATTTGGCGACAGTGTTTGCATTTTGCTGTGCAAGTTAAAGGTGTTAAGCGATTTTTTATTAAAAACATTTGAAAATTAAGAAGATATGATTGACTATTATGTGTAATAGAGAATTCGGTGTCTCGTCATGAATTCCACGTGAAAGGCAAAACCCAGTGCTTAACGCAACACTTGCTATTAATTCGCGGATCTCAGTTGATATAGTTTAAATTAAATTATCTTTTTAAAACACAAATATTCTTCTATACAATTATAATAATATAATAAATAATAATCATATTTTTATGTAGGGTACTTTTAGCCTCTTGTAGCAAGACAAATACGACAAGCCCAACAACGAGTTATCACTAATTGTCTACAGTTATGTTACAGTTTCAGCTGCAGACCAGTTCAAGGACCCTACAAAATTACATTACCATCATTCCACTCGGGAGTTTTTGAAATTTGATTACAAATAGACATTGGAACAGATAAAATTAATAAAGGCTCCTAAAACGTGTCAAATTCTTTTAAGAAAGGGTTTCAATGCCCTGTGGACTGTTCACTAAATCACAGATGTATTTCAGCTTCTATATAGCGAAGAGTCGCGTTAAAATTTCCCTAAAAATCACGTTAAAATTCAAATATCGGATTTTTTTTTTACAACATAAACATACTTCAACTTTGTAGTAATCGTATGAATGTAATTAAAATGTACTTCGAAAAATCTTTATATATGTCCGTTTATCTTGATTTTTATAGACGGCATGTTTGAATTATATTTTTATTTGCGAATTACTAAATAAAACAAAACCGCCTGACTGCCCTAAACTAGAATACAAACATTTTACTACATATATCCATTAAATGTTTTTCAAACATTCCCACCCCTGAGTTAAATAAGCTCTGGAAGTTTGAATAAAAGCCATATTAGAAGAAAAATTCAAAAACATTTAACCTACTTTAACATAATATTCGTCTTAAAGACATTTAGAAATAGAAATAGAAATAGAAAAATATTTATTCAGATAAAATCACCAAACATACAACAGTACCATTTAGATAAAAAGCAAAATTACAGAAAAATTGGAAACAATAAAAGTTACAACACTGCAATATAATTGGTGACCTCCGAATTGGAACACCACTCAGTATACATTGGAGCCGAATGCGACCCCAACACTGATTTTCAGTGGCTCCCAGGGAGGGTTGGTGCGCTGACATTAGCGGTTTTTTATAAATTAATTAAAAAATTAAATGTAAATTTATATGAAAAAATAATAAACTTAAAATTAACAAGGAATACACTAACTGACAAATACAACATTTATATACCTATCTATACATAATCTAATCTTGACATTTAATGTAATAACTATTAATAAAAAGAAGTAGCACAATTACTAAATTTTCCTAAATTTACTTCAACATAAATAAATATGAAAAACCTTAAAATAATATCTTTGAAAAATTATAATAAGTTAATGATAAAAAACAGTAAATAATATATAAAACATTGATATTTAGTCGTTAATCTAGAAAAACTATATAATTTATAAAGAAAATATTTGTGTTTGAAAATTAATATTGTCTTTTATTTAAATGTATACAGTATTCTATTTAAATGTTTGAAAATTGCTTAAAACTAGTGCCTGACACAAGTAACTTAATGTTTATTCAAAAACAGATCACACTTCGTCAAAATAAAAAGAAATCAAAGCTGGAGTCCCGCAAGGAAGTGTATTAGGTCCGGTCCTTTACCTATTATACACTCGTGATATCCCAGTGCTACAAAAAAACACCATTGCTACCTTTGCTGATGATACGGCAATACTGGCTGTCGAAAATAACCACGAGGAAGCAACAAAAACTATTCAAATAGCTACCAACAAAATTTATGATTGGACACAAAAATGGAGAATACGATTGAACGAAAGTAAATCGGTTCATATCAATTTCACCAACAAACATGAAAAGTACTATCCTATTTATATAAATAACGTTATTGTACCGTATGCTAACACGGCAAAATACCTTGGCATCACCTTAGACGCGAAGCTTCGCTGGAAAGCTCACGTTAAAAAGAAACGAGATGAGCTCAGGATAAGATATAAAAATCTTAACTGGCTAATTGGAAAGAGCTCGACTCTTTCAGTAGAAAATAAATTAACTGTATACAGACAAGTCCTGAAACCAATATGGACTTATGGCATCCAGCTCTGGGGCTGCACCAGTTCAACCAATATCAAAATGATACAATCTTTTCAAAATAAAGTACTAAGAGATATTGTAAATGCTCCCTGGTACGTTCGCAACGTCGACATTCACAAGGACCTTAAGATAGAAAGCGTCGACAGAGAAATTCAAAAGCACGCCAAAGCTCACCATCAGCGACTTCTTCATCATGTGAATGTCGAGGCTGCCCAGCTCCTCGATACCACTGGACTAGTGAGAAGACTCAGAAGGACGAAACCTTTTGAGTTAGTGTAACCTAGCATACACATTATTATGCAAAGAGACTAAAGTGTAAAGTGCAAGTGAACACAGTGACAATTATTAGTGTTAGTGTAATAAGACAATGTTTTTAAGGACACCAGTGGGTGAACTTTAAATTAAGAAAATAACCCTAGAAGATTAAGTTAAAATAGAACTGTTTATTAGCCTCTGTTGGCTAGATTACAGTAGTTTTAGATAAAAAAAAAAAAAAAAAAACTTCGTCAAAATTGCCAAAATATTGTTCCAAGTCATTATCAGAATTAATTTTGCATTTGGTGGAAGAAGAGGTCTGTCGTGCGTATATTGCACCCCCCTGCGTCCAAATGTGACGCCAGCCCTTGCATTTTCCCTTTTGTCGGGCCAAATAAAATAGATGTCGGTTGATATGTGTGAGCCGCTCGTTTACATAAAATCGCTTTGGGATCATGTCTATGTTTAACCCATCCGTATCGGCTCCACGGTAACGCCCACGCGCGGATCGTAACAACTCATCGCGGATAGGTGTTCGGGCTATGCGTACGATGATAGGCCGGGGTCGGGGTGGTGGGCCATGCTGACTATTTCTTGGGCCCTTCCTTGCAGCAAATATAATGTCACGCTCATCCAGGTTGACACCAAGCTTTTCACCCACCATGATTGCTATATTAAGTAAGTTCTCGCCTTTACACTCGGTTATCCCTAACAGTTCGATGTCATTTCGAAGGCTCAATTGATCTCTCTCATTAAACTCTGTATCGAGGAGAGTATATTTCACCATCGAATCGCAATCCACATTTAATTTTGCTATTTTATTTTCAAGGGTCGTGATTCTCTCCTCAGTCTTACTTTCTATGTCAGTAACACGTTTTTCCAGACCATCGATGCGCTCGTTAAATTTCACTATTGTCTCAGTAAGTCGAGCTAGCTCTTGCCTAAACAGCGCCATCTCTCGAGATATGGTTCCTAACTCTGAACGGATCAATTTAATATCATTAGGTAAGTCATTTTCCTCTCGAGAAGTTTGAGATGACAGAGAACTCTCAGAAGTACTCGAGTTTGCTGTCGACTGGTTGGATACATGAGTGGTATTCGTCAGAACCGGAGACTGAGTGCGTGCCGAGTTTTTTAGATAACAACTTCTGCATAACCAGCGCACCGGCTTTTTGGAATCAGCTTTCACGGCACACTCTGGATGACACGAAGACATGCATTTGTAGCATTTAGTGCTGCCAATCGAGACGAATTTGCCACAGATTTTACAGTTTTTAGTAGGCATTTCAGTTTCAATAAACCTGACGATAGATGTCGTTATGATTTTAAGGTATTAACTCTTAATAATTAATATTAAGTGATAGTAATTAAGATATATCTTATCTTTCAAAATCGGTGAAGATTCGATGAAAAATGTCCACTATATCAAATATCCTTTCTACAATGTTAAAATAACTGTATTGTTAACACCATTCACAATTTTATTAAAACTTGAGGGTATCTTGATACTTCAAACAGCTGTCTTTTCACAGTTGAAAAAAAAAAATCTTTATTTACAATGTTTTTGTGGATAATTTATAGAGATAACACTCGTGTGTGATCTTGAACAACACAACTTAACTTCACAGCACTTTTTAAGTTAAATTAGTTAGTTTTAGAATTTTAAAGCGTAAAATTTCACTTAGACGATCTGTCACTAATGTCAGCAGCGCCAAACATTTCGTTGTTTTCGTAAAGAACATTGAAAGGGGTTTCGTGCCTCCACGCGATACGTTTCAATTTCCACACACATAAATGAGTTCGCTTCTTTCTTTTGAAAAGAACGTGAATTGGGGAATATTTTATCTTATTTAAGGAAAAGCTTTAGAATTATTTATTTTGAACAAATTATTTATGAATTGTATGTTGTATCTATAATATATTATTCCAGTATATAATGTATTAGGAAAAGTAATAAATAAGTCAGTTTTAATATTATGTTATGAAATAGCATGCAATAATATCGTATATCACACATTTAATAATACTTTATACCGGGTTAAAACGCGATTTATTATTTATGCCGACGTTTCAGATGACCAAAACATAATGATAAATCGCGTTTTAATCCGGTATAAAGTACCTATGTAGTTGATTCAAATAGCATATTATTTAACAGGAATATTAGAGATTAAAACTATTTAGTATAAACTTATAATTTTCTTTATAAATAACTTTACAAATTAAAACGAAATGTATACGTATTTATTACTAGTACCACAAAAAATATAGCCTATGTTACTCGCTCATAATGTAGCTTTCTATTGAGGAAATAATTTTTAAAATCAGACTAGTAGTTTTTGAGTTAAATAGTAACAAACAATCAAACAAATCTTTCCCCTTTATAATATTAGTATAGCTGATATTATTCAAGTCGATGTTTCAAAATTCCAGTAAAAGATTTTTCACTCGAACTCTTGGTTAATTTTATCTTCATGACATAAAAAATATATTATTGCAACAATTATCTTTGAGCTTTAATCATAAATTTATCCTTTGCATAAATTGATTCTCTTAAATTACATAGAAAAGTCTTTGTAGAAATACCAAAGGAACGTCTAATGCTTTACGTCCCCTAATGGTCTCCCGAGTGGAATATATTGTAGTGTATTGAATTACATGTCAGAGTTTGTGATCAAAGCTACGTGTGCTATTATTTTTATTAAGATGTTTTCATAAATTTAGCAGATGTTTGAAGTATATTAATAGCAATCAGAAGATGTTTGAAATTGAATTTTCTTAAATGGTCTGATGATTTTTTTCAAAAGAAGCTGTATCATAAATTTCCAAGATTAGCTTATATTCAGAGATATTTCTACACTATTTTATTAAGAATGTAGAAGCCTCAGATTAAATTTTTAATCTGAGGTAGAAGCGTTTTAGCACTGATACCTACATGGTGTAGGCTAGCAGTAAATCTCGTTGGCAAAATGACTTTGACGATATTTGCAGCACGCATTCTGTCAATGTTATGTCAAACGCCATAAGGTTATATTAGAAATAATTTAATATGGTGGTTAAGTATTCTTAAATTTTCTAATTTTCTTAATTTTTTCTTTGATCAGAAGCTTCTACTGACAATAACAAACACAACAAAAAAAGAATTAGCGGAATCGGTCCAGCCGTTCACGCGTGATGCCGTGACCAAGGGAAATAAGGATCCATTTTTGTACATATAGATTATATTTAATTAAATATGTTATATATACAGCCCTAAAGCATCCATTTTGTGATACATCACTGAATGTAGGCAATTTTTTCTTGAATTAATAACCTCTATTTATCTCAGGGCGGAGCGCGTAACACAAGTTGAAATGGAAGCTATTGTTTCAAATTGCGCTGTACAAATTAACATTATTCGGGGAATGGCGCTGTTCTGCCATATTGACGTCTTATTGTTATTTGTCTGAATAAATTCAATTTGGCCCTCGTTATTTTTAGAAGACTTCCCTGTTGTTCTAATAATGGAATCAAGCGAAAATTATCGCATTATTGCAAATATTGTTTCATAGGTCAGCTTAAGTGAGTCTACGAGTACTTTAGAATTAGAATTTAGAATTAGAATTAATTACTTTAGAATTCCGTGACCTCTGCCTACCCCAATGGGAAAGAGGCGTGATGTATATGTATGTATGTATGTACGAGTACTTTACGTTTGCTGGCTCAAGAAGGATTTGTTTAAAGGTCAGTGCCCTACTAATGAAAATACAATAGGACCTTATTACTGGGCCTACGTTTAGGCTAACGGTTAATCATTGCCAGCTTTGGTGCCATTTTTTCTAGTTTCGTCATGATTTGGGGCCTTACCACTTACTCTTAGAATAGTATTATTCCAGGAGTCTTTGACGATGAAACAAGACAAACTATAGGTTTATATATTTTATTCAACTACTCGAGAGCAATATTGTTGTAGTAGGTACTTTACTTTCACAAAATGTCGCAACTATGTTTTTTCTGCTAATTTCATTCAACATTCATTTTATTTTTCATAGTAGTGTATTTTTGATTTTTCTAGCTTTTCCCGCAGCTTTATTCTTGTGGAAATATAAGAACATTTTCCCAGGTTAGAGATGACAGATTACAGATTTTGACGGGCTCGTTGGCGCGTTCGGTAGAACACCTGCCGTGCGCATCGATGGGTCGTGGGTTCGAATCCCACCGGGAGCACATGCTTATAATTTTCTGTAAGCATGTTTTCCCCACGTCTGGTAACTTCGGGCATTGATCGGGTGGGAGGAATATCTAAATTCCGACCGGGTAACGAACCACCGTTCATAGATGGAAAAGCCGTGAAGTGCATATTGCGCGTTTCGGTTTCAGTCTATGGATTTCCGAATGCTCGAAGTAAAAATTAGGTCGACAGCGCATCATTGACTGATGTTCTGTGGCTGAGGTATCACCTAACATCAAGTGAACCTCATGCTCGTCTGTCGATAACTGACATAAAAAAAAAAAAAAAAAAAAAAAGATTAAATTTTTTAATATTTTTATACAATGATATTTGGCGTAATCGCGAAAAATATCTTAATAAAGAACCACCATGTTTTATTGAAATATAGTAAATTATCGGGTTTTAATGTTTTCTAATTTAGATTGCCTATTTCATTCTACTTTGTTTAATGATTTCAGCCTAACTAAATTTTCAACAAAGAACTGTTATATTAACTGAAATAAATCTTGTTACGTCGTCAGTTATCTATTTCATGTACAATACTAAATTCATGAATATTAAATGAAAACCGACCCTAAATCGATGACCAACTGTTCCCAACACCGATAACTAGTTAAACTGGAATTATACTACAATTAATTTAAATTAATGCAGTGTAAAGTGCGTTTGGCACCAGCTCATTTTGTTTTAATGTAACTTAGTTTCTAATATGGGGTTTTGAAATGCGCTGTGGTAATACGTTTTTAATTACATTAGTTATAATAAAGGCAGATTGTTCTATCAGTCGTTAGATCAGTAAATGTGTTAATTTTAATTATTGACAGTTCTTATATAAAAAAGTTAGATAATACGTCAATTAGTTAAAAATGTTTAGTTTGAGACGTCTGCAAATACAAATGATTTAAATAAAATACTGTATACCGGATTAAAACGCGATTTATTATTTATAATGTTTAAATTATTTATCCCGTTTCGGATGCTTTTCAGCAACCGTGGTCGCGGGGAAACAGCCAGGGGAGACAAATACAAATGATTCTAAAATTAGATTCAGTGTTTACTTGGACATTGTAGCACTGTTTTTAATGTGGATATCGACAGATTAGAATGAAGTTTAGTCGAAGGCAGATGATAATTCAGTCACAGAACATTAATCTGATGATGCGCTATATAATATACGAATATACGTATAATAAACTTTTAGAGGAGCTATATAATACCTAGTTTAATACAATTTAAATCATTCAGATTCTCTGTATATTTCAATAATTGTATAAAAGCTATAATGTCATTTTAGAAACGCCTTTTACTTTCAGTTTTCGTATTGTGTCTATCAGTGAGACAATTTTAAGCACAAAATAACGTCTTCATATTAATGTTTTGCTATTTAGAGTCTGACTGCAGAGCGGACCTATAAATATGTCTGTTTATGTGTTAACAGTGTTGCCAAGACGGCAATTACTCCAATTTTAAGACATGAAAAACATTAAAATATTATTTATTACGTTAAAACGACTTCTCATAATAAGTGGCCGCTCGTAAAACTCTACATTCACTGAGCTAATTTCTACATTTACTTAGTTGGGATGTAACTTTGTGAGCTTATGATAAAACAAAAAAAAAAATTATATAATAGCCACTCTCGCAACGGAATATTTTGAACTGCGTGGTTTGGGAAATTCATATTTTTATGTTAGATATCGACAGACGAGCAGGAGGTTCACTTGATGGTAGGTGATACCTCAGCCACAGAACATCAGTCAATGATGCGCTGTCGACATTCGCATTCGAGTCGAGCATTCAGTTCCTTAGACTGAAACCGAAACGCGCAATGATCGACCGACGGCTTTTCAACCTATGAATTGTGGTTCGTTATCTTACCACGGACTACCATACACATACTATATCCAAGAACCCACTGAAATTAAAAATTATTCTTAACTGACCATCAGTTTATGTTTTCCAGAGAACTGGTTTATTTAATAACTAACCAAAAAAAACATTTTTTTACAGTATTAATATAAAGTATATATATCCTGTTTATTCTCAACTTTTCAAGTAAAACCTTAACAGCATAATAAAAGAGGAAACAAGGCTTTGCGTACAAACTTTCAGTGAGAAACGACTGCAACTTGCACTCTTCCTTTTCGCAAAGAATGTATACCCAAGTGAAGTCGTAACTTCATAAATTCCAGACATCCTCAATACATCAAGCGGATCCCCGCGCGGCCGACACTCCGCAATTCACAAACGCTAACTTATTTATTTACGAAACAACTTTACCAAATTAATGTCCGAACAAAACAACATTATTAGAAGTAATGAGTCGCTCGGCATTATCTTGTTTTAATGCGACAGGAGTTTAATTTATCTCTGAGGGAGAACAAATGTCACTATATAAATTATTCTCGTCGTGAAGAATTGCGGCAAACAAACCCTTTAAAATAACGAGCCTGTCACAACACGCCTGTGTTTCTGTTTAATTGTTTTTGGAGCCGCTTGATGAACTGCTGCTCCGTGAGCTCATCATTTAGTGATGAGTGGAATCTCGATGCTATCCTTCATTTTAACTTATTGTATTACTACACGAGTGGTTAGTTTCCAGAGTTCATTTTATACTGGTGGTCCTCATTGGCTTCATGCGGGCGTGTCTAATATAAAAAACAATCTCACAATAATTCTCTGCTTAATGAGTACATACTCCATTCATATAATATGTGATGGTTTATCTATTTTTCACATTTCTAACAATTTTCATGATATTTAGTACAGATAGAGTTTTTTTTATCACGAAAAACTTTCCTTTTCTCACAAGGAAACTAGTGGGAAAAAAGCATTGATGAATTCGATAAGTTAGGATATTTTCATGTGGTCATCAAATTATGGTTTGGCAAAATTCATAAAATATAAACAACAAAATATGCATATAAATACAGTGGTATATATTTTATATTAGTGTACCTCGGTACCATATTTCTGCAGAATCAATAATATAATTAGCCCCATATTTTCCAACCTTAAGGTTATAAAAAATAGAAGATGGTACTTCTAAGATCCAATCTAAAAAAATCATTGATAAAAATAGAATTTTATAGAAATAAATAATATAAAAGTAAGACTTAAAGGTCCTACTATAATTTGGTTACAACGTAGCCGTAGCATTTAGTTCTCTCAATAAATAAAGATAGCTACGCGAATATCCCACAATCAGCAGAACCAGACGTTCTTATAATAATATCTCAGTCTGAACCGCTTTTATTAACATAGTGCGCTCACAAGAACGGGGTAATAATAAGGATTCGGCGAATAAGCCTCAATAACATTATTATAAATGCTTATATTGAGCGAAGTTCTCATCTTCTTACATAATGTTTATGTTTTATATATTACAAGAATCTTAAAAATCGCATTTATGCATTCTGCTACCCTTCTTTTATCACCCCTCTTAATTTCTGGTAAAAATATTTAGTGAAACGTAATTTCGATTCTACTCTTTTATTATAATATGTATAGATTATAAATAGGAAATATTTGTTTCAACTCAACTCAACACAACACAACTCAAAAACTATACGACTGATTTTAAAAATTCTTTCACCAATAGAAAGCCACATTATCTGTATATTTTGTTTATATTACATCTAATATGTACCCGTGCGAAGCCAGGGCGTGTTGCTAGTGCGTTATATATTGTTATTATTATTCCTATTACATGTTAAAACCCAGTGATGTGTTAAACAATTGTGATATTAAACTTAATTATTAAAAGCAGTGAACACGAAGGCAAACGAAAATTTTCACGACTGTCATGATGATTTGAAGATGGGTTGCGGGTTTGAATCCCACCGACTTACACATGATTATAATTTTTGTTCGTGTTTTTCTCTACGTCTGGTTGCTTTAGACTGTTCAAAATTACCAGATGCAACATGCTTTTTAAAAACATTTTCATCAAACTATGACAGGAATCAAACCAATTACCTATAGATATAAAATAAAATAAAGCTTAAACTCTGGTACGGCATGAATGAAAGCTGTGAATAGACTGTTTTCCAATTTTATATAGACAGAAAACCTCTCGACAAATAAAAGAAACATTTCAATGAAACCGTTTTTGAACTGTATTCATACCTCAAAGTAATTAAATAGCAATATAATTAACTGATCCATTAAACTTTCTTTTATTCGAGTGTTTTTTTAATTTGCTTTGTCTGTAATACTGTAGCGCAGAGAGGTCTCTCTTTGTCACGTTAACTCGATAATTAGCGTGATTGTGCGTGCTTCGCGTGACAATCATGTAATTACGTGACACTTATGTAATTTCGCAACTGTTGAACTCCACTTTACAATGATGATTAAACCCTTTCCAACACCCATGTGTACAAAATTTATAGATATTTAATAGGTAACAGTAGGGGATTGGGGATTTTGATTAACTGAAGGAACTTTATGATGTTTTCCCACGAATACTTAACAGCAAGCGTTATTAAGCTTAGATTGATATTTTCTTGCTTTCAGATAAATATTATATATTTATTTAACGGTAATACAATAGAACTGGTATTTTAATATAATTCTTTTATAAACGGCGTTACGTACATAATATACAGATTATACATAATATACTTAATAGCTTAAACATTAAAGAGATTTTTGTGAGATTAGATATGAAGTGTAGCTTGTGGTCTTATTTAAATAATTAAAGTAGGTTCGTGAATATTTTACAAGTACTTTATGTTGATGATAGGACTGTGATATTTTGCTTTGTATTTTTGTTGCTTGCCAGCGTGCTCCCTGGCACCGCCTCATCCACTGAAAACCAGTGCTGGTGATCAGTGATTATGTTGAATCTCAACGTAAGCTGAGTGGTATTTCATTCTGTCTCCCCGCGACCACGGTTGCTGTAAAGCATCCGAAACGTCGGGATAAATAATTTAAACAATATAAATAATAAATCGCGTTTTAATCCGGTATACAGTATTTTATTTAAATGAGTGGTATTTCGTTTTTATATGTAAAATGTGTTTATTTTATGGTATTTGTTTCCTTTGTTTATTTTTTAGGGTTCCGTACCAAAAACTTATAGTATCACTTTGTTGTCCGTCTGTCTGTTAGACTCTTTTCCTCAAGAACGTGTCGAGATATCAGGTTGAATTAATTTCAAATACTCAGGTCTCCTTGTGTTGCAGTGAAAAAAATCAAACTTCTAAGTCGACGCAATCAAAGGATACGGCTTTTAATGCTCCTTATATGCCGCATATTTGGACACTTTTAAGGGAATCAAAACCTATAGGATACTTCCCGTTGATCTAGAATCATGGGTTTTGAAGCAATGTCATTAAGCACAAGTAAAGGAAAAAATCCTAAAAACGTAATATTGTAGTTTTTTTATTGGGAAAATTACTTATTTAACTAAAAGTTTGTACAGAACCCTCCGTATGCGAGTTAGCCTGACACTTGGCCAGTTTTTTTAATTCAAATTTTAAACCGTCACATACATTTTAAAAGACTTAAATGACGTTGTTTTTCAATACATTTTTTATTTATATTTACCATTGGGAAAACTTTACCCATTTACCATGTGAAATCAACCTTGTAATTCTAATGCGAGTATAGTCGCGGGTAATGATTATTATTTAATAATTAATAAACTATAATGTTACGCAAATAGCTATGAGCCATAACAATTGAAAATTAACCACCAATTGTGATTATTCAAACAAAGCGCCTACCTGTAGGTTATACTCGAAATTTCGATGATATTAAATCAAAGTTAATTATAACTTTACAGACACGATTCATTTAACACTATTCATAATGCACAATGAATGAATGAATGAAACATACTTTATTGTACACCATATATTAAAAACAGAAAGAAGAAAGCTAAAAGTTTTTACAAAACTACCTTTTTATTTTTTATATAATATTTTTTTACATTACTTACAGCCAATGAGCCAAGATTTACAAAAAATATAAAATGAATATAAAAAAATACATAATATTTTACATTCATAACCGATTTACAGTTTTGGAAGAGTTATGAAATCTCAAACATTGTTTGCTAACTAAAAACAAATCAACAGAAGCATCAAAGGCCAACAATTTATTTAATAGGCCTGATTAACTGAAGATTCTTCCAAACTATCATAATATTAAGAGATGGCTGGGCCGAAAAAAGTTTTACATAATTTTAACGTATTGTGCTTTTAATCATTAATTAGTTTTAAGGTTAACAGCAGATCTTTCAGAGAAAATAAATGAGAGAATAAAAAAAATATCTTTATTTATTTCACGAAGCCATTCCTAGTTGTACTGAATTTCCCAGATCGAGATTATTTAATAAGATTTGTTGCGTTCATACCTTGTTACGTTTTGCGATTGATATATATTTGATAAATATTATATTTGCTTTTTAAAATTTTGAATTTCCTTTAAATAATTAATATCGCCTGCATATGAAAGCGGGCCATTGCTTTTCATTCTGTTGGTCTTTCTTATTAAATAAAAAAAGATTTTGATCATTACTTTTGTGTCTTCTTGGTAAAATCCTTTGTAAAGGTCCACTCTCAGTCCGGATAAATTCATATTAGTTGATATTGTACCCGAGTCACGTACGAGGTCTGATGAAGGTTGCTTCAGCCGGGGTTTGTAGTAATGACAGAGTTTTTTGTTTCCATCTGAAACTAGCGCGACACACGACATCGTCCGTGTTGACATTTAATGATTATAATATTTTAAAGAGAAGAGAACTCGATAGTTGAGTTTCTCTTGGCTCTTCTCGCTAGAAACAACATTCGGAAACAGCTGACGATTCAAAAATAATAGTAAGTTTACTTTAATGGATTTATTGTATACAAGAATCTTAAAAATTGCATTTATGCATTCTACTACCCTTCTTTTATCACCCCTCTTAATTTCTGGTAAAAATATTTAGTGAAGCGTAATTTCGATCCTACTCTTTTATTATATGTATAGATATATTTGAATTTAAGTGTGGTTTTCATATTATATTGATCATACACAATACATACATACATATACTCTTCTCTCGTTTTCTTCTTAAAAACAATGTATGTGCTATTTCGAGGTAAAACTATTATTATTTTAGTTCAATCCTACAAAGAGAAAAGATTTGTATTTTTTTTGTTTGTAACTAATAAACTCAAAAAACTACTGGACCGACTTTAATAATTCTTTCACCAAAAGAAAGCTACATTACAAAAAAAATACATCTACATTGCACCCGTACAAAGTTTATGTTTACACATATTTTCTAAGTATCTATTTATATTTATAAACTCCAGGAATATACTATACCAAACTCATCGACAAAACTCGTTAATAAACCTCTAAATATTAAATCAAAACCGTCAGTTTGCTCCTGAATTCCGGAGTTAATTAAGTTGGTACCGGCGGACTTGAAAAGCTAGTCTAATAGTCTTACGTATAGACTTCATCCTATTAGCTGGCCATTCATGTTCAGTTGCTCCATTGGATCAGGTCTAAATTGAACTGCGCTTGACGTGCTAAGAAGGGTTGAATCTCTGCCTAACTCGCAATAGGTGCCTGTTTTATATCCTTTCTTCATTTATACTCGTATAAAATGTAAGGCTAGAGCGGTAACGCCCAGTCTTCATGAGTTGGAGAGGTAGTGGAGTTTTCTCCAGGAATTACTTTGTTCGTATTGAATTAGAACGTTTTTTTTTTGGAAAACTAGCAAGGGAATATCTAAGAAAAGATTGAAAACAATGAAGTATGGGCGACTAGGTCACTTTGTTATTATTGATTAAATATTTAAGTAAACATAATGTACACTTATGAACGTCAATAAAAACAAAAATTAAATGCTTCTAATTTTACATTTACTGCCAGTTCTAAAATCAAGGGATTAGAACGGACGAGAAGAACTGGCAATAAACTCGTCGCCACTCTTTTTAATTGCCAAGATTTTTGATTTACATAATGTTTGTAAGGAGCAAAACTAATACTTAGTATTAAAGAAATTACTCTCCCATTATTCTATAAGTATATAAGACAAGTCAAACACCAAGCCATGCATTGGTATCATTTAACCCGTACCGAAACTTGTCCCAAACTTAACGAGCGCGTCCCATGCCCCAAATGGCCTGACATTCGGATAGACTTGATCCTCATTTATAGGGTTAATATTGAGACAAGTTTTCGGAGGTTTTAGATCGGTCACAATGATACCCCAAAATTGATTTTTAACATGAGTTTATGCCTTTTGTCTGTCTATTGCTTGTTTTATGATGTATATACTAATATTTGTGTAGATTTTAAGGAAATTACACTTCAACCAAGGAATGTCATAGCATTCCTAAAATTTAATCGCCCGATACGAAATTAAGAATATTATTATTAGAATTAAATATTTATAAATTATGATAACTTGTCTCATCGCACGCAAGTTAATTAACTAAATTATGTCACGCCACATGGTAGATTTTAAAAAAATTATGCAAAAGCGTTTTTGAATTTAATGTTATAAAAACCGTTGAGAATGCTTTTATGTGAGATATCGATAGACGAGCATGAGATTCATTTGATGTTAGGTCCACAGAACACCAGTCGACTTATATTTTATTTCGTGCATTCAGAAATCCATAGATTGAAACCGAAACACGCAATATGCACTTCACGCTATAGGATTCTGGCTAATTCCCCCCCTTATTCCCGAAGTAACCAGACAAAGGGAAGAAAGGGCTTACGATCCCGATCCCGATTATTTAGGATATTATGTATATTTTAACAGTTTTCAAAACAGCATATTATTATTAAAATAAGAAAAAAAAAGTCGCACTCTGTTTAAATAAAATTCACACAATTTTAACACTTTACAAACAAGATCCAATATCAACATCAACCTTAATATGATTAAAGTTTTATTTAGGCAATCCCGATCTATATACCTTACTTCCATTTTTACAATCTACCTTTATTTAATATTGAGATAGGCTCGGAATTGGCTCGGCTGCCCGATTGGATCCGGAATGGCATTGCTGATCGCTCCACGGCTTATAATCAAACCCTGACCCTTATTGGTTACAGGATTTTACCCTTATCAGTATAGATTTTCACATGTTAATTGTATAAAACGGAAAAACAAGATGTCTCTAAATATCAATTGTATCGCGTCTTCTAATGTGACGCTGGCACTTTTATTTTTAACTAGTGGACCCCGCAGACGTTGTTCTGCCACAATTTTGGCTTCGAAATTATATAATTAAATTGACTCTAGAAAACGTTTGTATGGGAAATAGAAAAGGGCTGTTTTTAGGGTTGTCCCGGAAATTATTCGATTTTTTCTCGCCTTTTAAACCTTCCCTAGACCTCCACGAACATTTCAAGACTAAGATAAGATAAATCCGTTCAGCCGTTCTCGAGTTTTAATCAGACTAACGAACAACAATTCATTTTTATTTATATAGATATATACAACGAAATTAAGTAAATGATTAAGTTTACGTTGTCTTTGTTTTAATGTGTCTTAGGTATCAACTACCACAAAATTAGCACCATGTTCGTCTGTTTCTCACAACTGTCAATACAAACATAAAAAAAACTTGTGCTATTAACATATAGAATTACACTTAGTAACTCATTATGTCCGTATCAATTACACTTGGAGGACGCTGTTATTAATTATTCATTAATTAAAGAAGAAAAAATGTATTTTTATTTGATAAAAATAAAATAAAAACATACAATAATAATTTCGCAAAAATATTATTTTTAAGCAAAAAACAAAAACCGACTTCAAAACTACAACTACATATAGTATGTACAAACTTAAACTAAAAATTAAAAAAAAAATATTTTAATTACTTCAAAGCATTATTTATTAACAGTTATTGGAGTAAATACCACTCAACCGATGCGGCTCTTTACCATTCGAGAATTTGTTGCAAAAGCAGGATTAAACTGTCCTTTACTGAAGTCGGTTAAAATCGCTAATTATATTTAATTAATTTACAAAATTATGTACTAAAGTATTGATGCTCCACTCAGCATATGGTATGGCGCATTAATGACACAACGCTGATTTGCAGTAAACCCCTAATTTCCTATTATAATATGCAAAATGAAATTACTCTTATAAATTAGACCCTCCTACATTACATTGACACCATTGTTAGTACCTACGACTTATTTATGTATACGTTAAAAGGCTTTGCCTTTAAAAAAACTAAAACCAGATATCAAGGAGATACCAATTCATATTTAAGGAGAGTGCAGTACAAGACAGTGGTCCAGTTGGGACAATGATCCTAAATAAAATATCGTATACTGATGAACCATAAACTGATGAAGCCTTCCAAAGTCAAAGTCAAAAGTTTTTTATTTCAAATAGGCCTTTGCAGGCTCTTATGAAACGTCTAGTTGCACGGTTCCAAAAAGTGGGTCTCATGGAGAAGAACCGGCAAGAAACTCCATGGACACTCTTTTCTAAATATATTTCCTTTCCTTTCCTAAATATAAACAGTCTTATAAATTGATCTCTGCTTATGAAAACTGTCCACGTCCAGGTTCCGTACACAATGGCTCCTGGCCGCTAGATAATAAAATTTGTCCTCAATTTATGGGCAATCCGAGGCGGTCCACTAATTTGTCGTCTCGGCCGTTATCGCTCGTTACCGCGCCGCCATTGTTTCGGTTTGAACTTCATTAATGCGCGTTATGCTGCTGTTGTACTCTCGCTACGAAATGCAGATGGGGCGCTTATTTCAAGGGCTCGATCTTCATGGGGATGATTTTAGGGGTTACATATCGGAAGCTGAAAAAACAACTTGTTTGTGATTTTTTTTTAGGAATATGATTAGAGGACTGCCTTCTGAGTTAAAAAAAAGTATGCAAAATTTCAAATAAAACTCTACTCTCGTTTTTGAGATATCGTGGTCACCGATTTTGAAAAAGCTGTTTCACGAAAAGAGCGTAGTCGGGTATACGAGTATACATAGATAAAATGTAATTTATTGCCACTAGATTGAATTATCGATGCCAGACCAAATACACCAAACCTTTTGCAGACGTAGCTGCTTCTAAAATTCTAGAATCCGTCAAATACAAAAAATCTATTTTTTCGAAATCTCTGAGTAGATGTAACCCCTTAATTCTCACCTAAAATATATAAGGAGAAGTCTTAGATGTTAAGCTATAAGGGCATTGTTTTCCAAATACAATCAACAGCTGTGGTGAATAACCATATAATTAGCTTCCAAACAGAGAAACAATTTAGTTCAATTTTACTTTTGATCCTAACTAGAACTAATAAGTAATTATCATGCACTCTCAAGAAAAATCCAATTAAAATACTTAGTAACAATTGTATTTTAATTGTTAATTATAAAAAGGCTAAATTATTTTCTTCCATTACCTTATATATTAATATAATTATATATAAAAATAATAGAGATTATTGTGGAATTGATATATTTTTTGTTTTATACTTAAGTTTTTATAAAGCTTCTGCTACAAAAACAATCTTAATAACTATTTTGATTATTGCTTGTATCATGCATGTATAAATCAAATTGTGTCAATTTTTCGTAATATAAAAGTGAGTACTTGAAAGAGAAAATTAAGTGATATTCGTTCGTAATACGTTATTTAAGGTTGTATTCGCGAACTGTTCGTAAAAGTATTAAGTTACGATCAAGTAACGCTGCGAGAATATGAAATGGCTTCGGGTTATTGTGGAACAGACAAAAAGCAGAACCTGTATATAATGCTCTAGCTTTGTGAAAATTTAATCTTGAATCGAGAACTTGAAATCGGGTTACGGACGACTCCGATATTCCCCGGAATTTAATTTGGCAAGACTAATTGCGTTTTGTTTGTATTTTCAAAATTGTGTATTATTTAGAGTAAAAATAAAATATTTATATGTCGACATCGCATTAATCAATGATATGTTGTCGACCTATTTATTATAATTAATCTCACGCGCTTAGGTTGATTTTTTATTTTTTATGTTAGGTATCGACAGACGAGCATGAGGTTCAGGTAAAACCTCAGCCACAGAACATCAGTCAATGATGCGCTATCGACCTACTTTTTACTTATCGCATATCGCATTTTATATTCGCAAATCCATAAACTGAAACCGAAACGCACAATATGCACTTCACGAGTTTTCCATGGTTGGAACGGTGGTTCGCTGCCCGTTCGGAAGTTACCAGACATGAGGAAGAAATTCTTACAGAAAATTATAAAGATGTCGTCCCGGTGGGATTCGAACCCACAACCCATCGATGTACACGGCAGATGTTCTACCGAACGTGCCAACGAGCCCGTCAAAATGAAGGCTGATTTTACAATATTATATTTGTTGGATTGTATATCTAGCACAAATTAACAATACATTTTCTTTTTTCATGATAACTAGATAGCTCAATGTCCTTAAATTTATTCGTAGATTAAAATAATTGCAATCTCTCTTTTCATTTTCCACGAATCGTTTTCAAATATACGTGGAATATAATAAAGTATCGTCTCTTATTACCCATTCGTTTATCAATTTGTAAAATTGATGCTTTGAACAAGCCTCGAGCTATTTTTAAATTTACTTTATACCAAATATTTCATTAACTGATTATATAAAATCTGAATTAAGAAGAGTTCTCATAAATATTATACGCTTATTTTAATTAACATTTATTAATTAAAAAAGTCTAGAAGAGAGAATAGTATTATTTTTATATAACATTGTCTACCTTCTATTTTAATATTTTTCATATTTATTATTTTCTATAAATATGACTTCCCCATGTCTGGTCACTTCGGGCATTGAACGGGTGGGCGGTATATCGAAATTCCGACCGGGTAACGAACCACCTTTTTGAGATGGAAAAACCGTGAGATGCACTTTGTACGTTTCGGTCTCAGTCTATAGATTTCCGAATGATCGAAGTAAAATGTTACTCAACAGCGCATCATTGACTGATGTTCTGTGGCTGAGGTATCACCTACCATCAAGTGAACCTCATGCTCGTCTGTCGATATCTAACATAAAAAAAATACAGCTGACAGAGCTTGGTGAAGTATCCATTCATGAATCATCCTCTCTGCAGGGAATGCGGCGTTTATTAAAAAATATCTCTCCAAGAAAAGAAAGCCATTTATAAAAGTTTGTGAAACCGGATTTTATCTCGCAACTAAATAAACACGAGTGGAACTACGAAAAAGTTTTTAGAGTCAGGTGCTTTGAAAGTAATATTTAAGTTTGCAGTTTTGAGTAGTGAAGTTATATTGTGGTGTTATGGAAGGATATAAACATATAATAGTTTTTTTTTATGTTAGATATGGACATTCGAGCATAAGGTTCATGTGATCATCAGTCAATTGTGTGCTGTCGACCTAATGTTTACTTCAAGCATTTGGAAATCCATAGACTGAAACGCGTAATGGTAACTTCACAGTTTTTCCATCTATGAAAGGTAGTTCATTAACTGGTAGGAATTTCGATATGCGTCCCTCCCACAGAACAAAAGAACTCCCGTTCCGAAATATAAAAAAATGTCATGTAATGTTACAGGCTTTATTGTGATCTAAATAAAAAAAATAATTGTATTCAAAGCTAAAGGTTTGTAAAATTGCCCTTAGATAATAATAAAAAAGCATTCGATTTAAAAATTGTATGAATCTTTTTCAATCAATCTTGATTTTTTACGCGCCTATGGTCAGCTGTGCTATCCTGCTCTGGCACACGCCTTGACCTCTCACCTCGCAATTAGTGTCGATCTGCATTTGTTCGCGCACGGTTATCTCTGCCATTTCGACTCCTGCGCTTCCGCCTTACGCCACGCTGCGCCGCAGCAGTTGTGTCACCGCATCCGTTTATTTTTTACCTCCGCATTGTTTTTACACTACCAGCTATGACTATTGAGAGATATTGGGTGTTATAAGTGACCAGCCTACTGCAGAAGAACTTGGAGGAGAAAAGGTTAATGTTTTAGTAGTTAGCAAGTTGCCGTGGGCGCCATATTTCTTCTTCCAAGTTTTGAAAAACCCTCGTAAATAGCTGATCCCTTTACCTGAATCATCTCATAGTCTTCCTATTAGCATTTTCCCGCAATACAGTCCACTTTCTCGCATTCCGCATTTCCGCATCAACATTGATATTAATTGTGCCCAAAAACAAGGCCTCAAAAAGAACATAATTAATTCGTTGGTAACAATTTACATAATAACTTTATTATTTCCAGAAGTTATATTCGATTCCAATCACTCAAAATACAATATTTTTTCATAACATACATTCGATACATTTATGTTCAAAATTGGAAACGAAAAATTTGTTTTAAATACCTTTCCGCAAACATTCCAATACCTATATCCCGAAGTTCCGAGGACATTTTTATTGAACTTATTCCTTTTACATCAAAGCGAACAAGTTTTATATTTCGATAGGATTTAAACTATTTTCTGGACTTGCTTTGAGCTGAGTGAAGCTTTGTTATGGAGACCGTATATTTAGTGAACGTTAGTTGCGACTAAATATTATCCGAGTTATTATTTTATTATTATAATGACTATGTTGTGATAGT